>CM076739.1:1657346-1911765 GCA_038501795.1 Pseudopleuronectes americanus | reverse complement strand
AGCCCGGACTCCTGCAGCATGCCACAGCCAGCAGGGCCTCCAACCTACGTGCCACCACAGGCCCGCCAGCAACACCATGACCAGACTCTCCCAGCCAGCCACAGCCCAGTACGCCCCCCACCGACAGGCTCCAGCCACAAAGGACCCCACCAGCTACCCGCTACCATCACGTCACCCCTATCCCAAACCCCCCCACATTCAGCCCACCAGCCAGCTGATCTGGCTAGTCATCTGCCTACCGCCCCAGCCACCACCAGGCTGCTGCTAGCACCCCCTGCCCAAGCAGTCACTACCTAACTCTCATCCATAAGCCGCCAGTTCGCAGACTCTGAAGCAATCCCCAAACCCATAAGCCTCCAGCCACCCTGAGCTGGCAGCGCCACTCATCAGCACCACAGCCCTCACTCGGACCCAGCCCCCACTTCTCTGCCAGCATCACCACCTCCCCCAGCTGCTCCAGCAGCCCCCACCACACATACTCCAGCACCACAAAAAGACCACCCATCCCAGAAGGCTCAATCCCAGCAAAATCACATGCAGCAGCCCAGCCAGCAGATACAAACAGCCTTATCCGCTCAACCCCCAGCAGCAGCAGCAAGATGCCAACATCAGGCCGTTCAGCAGCATGACAGGCCCAGAAGCTGCAAGTGCCCATCCAGCTGTCTCTTCCCCCTACTCCTAGTCATCTGCAAGCTGTGCACACTCAGATCCCCCAGCCCACCTCGCATCCCCTCACATCCCCATGCTTCAGCCCCCAGGGCCCGCCTCCAGCAGCACTAACTCATGAAGCCCAAGGCACTGGCTGCCCATTCCCCCCAACGCAGGCACATACGCTCCACCCTCCAAGTGCACAGCCCCACCTCAGCTCTGCTAAGATCCAGACCTGCCAACACAGCAGGTGCATTGCTCAGCTCCCTGTTCACCCCAGCCAGCACCCGGTCAAACCCACATTCGCAAGCTCTGCATCCCGACCCTACTCTGCCACCCCACATCGTACAGGAATAGACATCCAATCCAACCACCTGAAACACTGCGTCAGTCTAACATCAGCCTCGCCACAAACAGCAGCACACACAACCACTCCTCACCATATCCCACTTCAAACCATGCTCAGCAGCCCCACCTTCTGGCACTTTAAGCCAGTCAACACCATGGCAGAACACGTCTCAGGGTGCCCACAGCCAGCCATGGACCACTGCCCGCTACTACCCCTCACAACCAGCCTGCTCCCCCCAGCCTGCAATCGCAATAGACCCTCAGACACAAAGGTCTCACTGAGGCATCACCCAACTCCAGTCGACCCAACAGCAGGCCAGCCTGCCAGACAGTCGCCCCCAGCCCACCACCCCCCACAGCAAGAACACTCTTTTAATCCAAAAAAACATATGCACCCAGCTCCAGACACCAAATCCAGCCCTCCTTGCTTATGGTCTAGAGCCAACACCAGAGGTATCCAAGCACAGCCCCACACCCACAGCAAGCCTACCGCAGTTCATGCACCCAGCCCACTGTTACTAGCATTCCGGCCAGCCCCACCAGACCTGCCCCTCATACCCCTAGCCGCCAGCCAGCCAGCAGAAGCAGCACATCAGGCACAGAACCCTGATCAGGCCAACCAGTTCAACAGAACTCCCCAGTCCAGCCAAGCAGCCTGCCAGCACACCTCCAGTCAAGCCCCCCCCAGCAGCTCCAAGCACCCAGCAGAAACGTGGCCCAGCTCATACTCAGACCATACAGTTCAGCCTACAGCCTGCCCCCTGACCTGATAGCAGTATCCCCAGACTGCAGAAACTCCATCTGCCCCAGTCACAGTGTACAGCCACAGCCCAAACATCTCACAGCACCAAACACACACACCTAGAAGCCCGCACACACCCAGCCACTACCCAGTACGCATACAGCCCAGCCCTCAGAGTCACACCCCACAGCACCTCTGGCCCCAAAAACGCCAGCCCCTCACAGTTCTCAGCAGCTAGCCTGCAGCAGAGCCACCTGTACCCGCAGCAGAAGCCCCCAGCCAACTCCACCAGCCCGCAGAATCAGCAGCAACGTGCCCCGCACCAGGCTAGACACAGCCTGGACCCCAGCACCACCACCAGGACCAGGCCGACCAGCGCACAGAACCCCCTGCAGATTACCCATGCATACTCATAGCACAATAGCCACAGCCCCCAAAACCCAACTCACGCCCCTTCAAGCAGCAAACAAGCCGCCCCAGCCCAGCCAAGAGCCCAGCACTGCAACAGGGCAGTCTGGCCCGTCCAGCACTGCCACCATGACCCCCACTCAACCAAGGCCAGCGCAAGCCAAACACCTGCACACTACCCAGTCATCCAAGGCTTCACAGCCAGCACAGCCAGCTGCCAGGGCTCACTCCCGCATCAGTCCAAGCCCATACCTCCCCAGACAGCAAGCCATCCCAGCATAAAGACCACAGGCGATCGCCCATCACCCTGCTCAGTCAGCCCTCAGAGCACCCTCCCCCCCCCACAGCAGCAGCCCACACCAGCCCTCAGTCACCATCCATCGCAGCCGAGTATAGCTCCACTCACGCCACTCTGCATGACATCCCACCCCGAACATAGACTCCCTAAGCAAACCCTCACCATCACCCCAGCACAAGCGGCCACGACTCACTTACGCTGCCAATGTAACCTTAGCCTACCCCCATCACTACTCTCGTACTACACTATTTGCAGACGAACCCGAAGCCCATACTTAACCCACCCCACCCCTCTAGCTCCACGCCACTTCCCCCAGCGACCTCCCATGCCATTGCCTCCTCGACACGCTCCAGCAGCTTCCTCTCCCAGCACACACGCTCCCACCAGCCCAGCAGACCTAGCAGCAAAGCAGCAACCCACTCTCACCACCGCCCCTCTGCGCACCCTTCCCCAGGTCACATCACACAGACCATTGTCAACCAGCTCAGTCTCCACCATGCTCTGCAGCTCACAGACAGCACCAGCCCTGCCCACAAGCAGACTCACCAGCCTGCAGACCAGTATCCCAATAAGAACAGAGCCTGTGCCAGACCCCAGCCGACCAGACCCCAGCCAAACCCTCACAAGCAAGCAACCAGCCGTCCAAGCCCACACGTAAAGCCAGGCTCACTCACAGCTAACCACCCAGCACCACGACCAGCCAGCAGAAGCAGCCCGACACCAACAGGCCAGCCCCCCAGCCAGTCCAGTCACCACCCCAGCCCCAGGCAACTCCCCCATCCCCACCCCACAGACCCAGCACCCCCACCCAGCCATTCACAGCTCTATATCGCAGCAGCGAACCATTCAGTGCCCCCACCTCACATGCCAGAAAAAAACAGCCAGCAACCTGCACCCCGTCAAGCCCCCCGCCTGGCTATGCCCTAGCCAACTCCAAGGCCACCCACCAAACAGCAGGCCAAAGCCAGCTCAGCAGGTTACCAGGTGGCCGGCCCCTCTCCAAGCCAGGCAGCAGCCCCTCCACCCCCGCCTCCAACCATGCCTACAGGAAAGCCCCAGCTCAGAGTCCTTGTCCCAGCACATCCTCAGGCAGTCTACAGTCGCAAGCATAACAGAGCAGTCATATGCCCCACACTGTCCTCCCCAAGCACAGCCCAGATCTAGCAACCACCCCCCTCCCAAAGCAGCTGCCAGCCACAGACCACAATAGGACCCAAGGCAGTCCACCAGGCACCTCAGCCATCATGACACAGAGCACGTCAAGAAGAGCTCAGGTCACGCCACCAACAGCCAGACCATCACACCGCAGCAGGTGCCTGTTTACTAGCCTGCCCCCAGGCCAGATCCCCCACCTCAAGCATCAGGTCAGCTGACTCACCAGGCCGCAGCACCCGCACAGCTCAACCCCCTCTTTCAGCGCAGCCCCCAGTATCTCTCCCGCAGAGCATCCAAGGCCGAGTACTGCCCACCCCCATCTGGTCATCCCACCCCCCATGTCAGCCCTCCCAAACAGGCACCTACCACAGCAGATCCCAAGTCCGTTCCAACCCACCTCCAGGGGGGGGTCCCTAAAGAGCCTCAGACCCCCACTCAGCCAGTTCAGAGCCCACCCTCCCCCCAGTACCGACAGAACGCGCTGAGTTCCAGCCTAGGCCAGTCAACCCAGCCACTTCAGGCGCCCAGCTCAGCGTCACAGGACACAGACAGCCTTCCAACCTGCCAGCAGCACTCCCTTACCCCAACCATCTTCCAGTCTCAGCTAGCTTCTTACCAGTTACACATGGACACCCTCAATTGCTCATGGACACACTCCCGGCTTCCCACCAGACTTGCCCCCCACAGGTCCAGGTCAAGCTCTCAAGCATTCTTCCAACAGCCCCGCAAGAGCCAGCTAGCCACCCCCCATTCCATCGCAGCCCAGCCCCGCACTGTTCTCCAACCATGCAATCAGTTCAGCCAGAAAGCAGTCAGATCAGCCCATGCCCTCCAGGTCCAGCCCACGCAGACTGGAACCCAGACACAGCAAGTGCAGCCTCGAACCCAAACCACTACCTCTCAGCATCCATAACCACCCCCCAGCTTCTGCCTTCCAGCGCAGCCACACAGCGCAGCAGGACCAGCTAGAACTCCAGCAGCAGCCAGTCCCAGAGCACCACAAGAGCAGGCTCAGGCCACCACCAGCCACTCAGCAGTCTTCGCACGCTCCGCCCTGCTCCGCCGCCAGCCTCATCAGCAGCACTCCCGACAGACCCCCCTCCACTGTACTGATGTCTTGCCACAATCTCTCAGCACCCAACAGCTTACTCAAGCAAAGATCCCCTATCAAGATGCCCAGAAACCCATCGTTCCGCCCTCTCACGATACTAACCAGTCAGCAGTAGAAATCTAACCATCCCTCCACCCCGTCCAGCAGCTACGCCAGTACACCAGCCCCACCTGAGCCAGACCCACAGAATGCACCACACTCCCAAAAGCCAGCCCCAAGTCCAGATGCCCACGCCCCAGCCAGCACACCACCAGAGCTCCGCCAAAACCACATACCTGCCTACCAGCTAGTCATGACTTCCAGCAAAGAACCCTCACCGCACAGCAGCATCAGCAGCAGCCACATACCACTCAGAGCTCCAACCCAGCCCCCAGACCCCAAGTCAGCCAGCGCTGCCCAGCAGTCCCTGGCACATTCAGACACCTTCCTGCCTGCCCCATCCACAGCCACACACGCTGCCCAACCAGGGCCCAGCCACAGACCAAGCCAGAGCATCAGCACCCCCAGCATCCATGACATCATCAGTACAGCTCCAGCACAGACAGCCACCCCACTCAGGCACTGCCCGACGCTACCAGAACCCACAGTCAAGCCAGGCTGCCTCAAGTTCCCAGATCAGCCATCCCCAGCACACCAGCCGTCCCAGTCCAGGCCAAAACATCCCAATCACTCAGTTCCCAGCAGTCAACAGCTCACCACCCCTAGCCTCCACAGCAGCCCTCCCAGATGGCACCCGCCCAGCTCCGCCCCCCCACCAGCCTCACCTCAGCTCCCAGCCTCTAGCACTCAGCAGCAGCCCCCCATCCCACAGCAAGCCGCCTAGTGCAGACCCCTGCCCCAGTCCCAGCGAATGCTCCGCCCTGACACCAAGACAGTCCAGCCGCCAGCATCACCACCAGGCTGCAAAACAGCTGACCTATGCTCACAGACCACAGCTCTACATCCAGACCCCTCCACAGGTCTGAATCCAAAAGTTAAGGCCTGTCCCAAGACTCAGCCCACCCAGCCAGCTCCCCCCCCTTCACCAGCCCACGGAGCAAACCCCAAGGTGTCCGCTCAACAGGTAACATTTACTCACACTCACAGCTGCAGAAAGCAGCACAGCACACCTTCCAGGCACTCTCTCCCAGCAAGCTCACCCCACAGTCCCAAACACTGCTGCAGTCCCCAGTACACCAGTCACAGCCCGCACCCCACACACCCAGCCAGCTCTTCTACCCAGTACCCAGCACCAACAGGCCATCCCCCCCCCCCTCAGACCCCGCAACCCCCACAGACTCCTCCTGCAGGGGGCCCCCATATAAGCCTACTCTACCCTGACTGTTAGGAGCACCCCCCCCCCAACCCACTCCCCCCGCCACACCCCAACCACCCAGCCGCTCAGCCAGCGCAGACTGCAGGACGCAAGCAGAAGACAGCCGCCCTCCAAACAGCCCGCAGGCATCCCAGCAGTCACTCAGCCCCCACGCAGTCAGCCCCCCTCTGACACGACCCCTGCTAGCTGCAGACAGTCACATGTCCTCAGCTAGTAAGCCCCAGACGCGCGTAAACCAGCAGACAGTGTCTCAGACAGGAGCATGCCAGGGGCCATACAGCCCCCGCCAACTGCAACACAGACAAGCCCAACTGCACTCCTCCGTCCAGGCAGTAAGGGCTCCCCAGAACACAGCACAGCACGCAGCACAGCACTCCACAAACAGGCAGCCAGCAGCCAGACCCAGCGCACACCAGCTAGCTGAGCAGCCTATGCCCACCAGGCAGCCCCATAGCAGGCTCTGGTGCACGCTCCACAATTCCCTCCAGTCAGCACACCTCATCTGACACTGCCAGCCAGAACCCAGCCAGCCAGCATCCGCGCACCTACTCCAGCCAAACTCACCCCCCCAACCAGTCAACCACAAGGACGCCCCATAGCTACTGCTCCACCCAGCTCCCAGATAACAGCTCGGTAACCTGCCACGCCCTCCAGGGCACAGCACCTCACCAGCCGCAGCCAGGGAGCGCAAGGCACAAGCTACGCCAGCCCCCAAGCCACCAGTCACAGCACTCCACGCTTCCAGCACAGTCCCCCCAGCCTAGCAGCCAGAAGGCTACCATCCCCCAGCACATAACAACACAATGATCCAGCCACCCCACACTCTCCAGTCACCAGCCCGCAGCACTAGCTTGACCCTGCGCTCTGGACCTCCCAGCACACACAGCACCAGCAGCCATCCATCACTAGCTAAGCGTCAGGACAGCCCAACCATACCCCAGACAGCAGCCCCCCAGCCACACCCTAGCCACCCCTGCACCTCAGCAGACCCCCCCCTGCTGCCATCCTCCCCAGTCACACACCTCAAAAGACCCCCCATTATCAGACCCAGACGTCCCAGCACTGCCTCCAGGCACAGCCCCACTCCTAGCCCATGCAGCATCAGTCGCAGTCAGGCCATGCACCCCAGGCAGCCTCACCCGACACAGCAGACTTCAACCGCACATTCACAAACAGCCACCCAGCCGCAGCCGCACCCCACAGAAGCAATCAGCCAGGCCTAATGCCAGGCAAGCCAGTTTCACTACCAAGTCGCTGCCAGCAGGCTTTCCCAACTCCCTCTCAGCCACCCCCCGACAGGTCCAGCTTCCAGCCCACTCCATGCAGACGAGCACCCATCCAGCAGCACGCCAGCACTCCAGCCCCCAGGGCCCCCCACTAACCCCACGCCAGCCCCCCCACCCCCCAGCAGACAACCAAGTCCTCGGTACAGTCCAGCTCTGCCTCCCACCACTTATCAGCCAGCCCACGCGACCACCCTAGCAGCACCCAACCTTCCCCACTCAAAAAGCATGCCGAGGCACTGCCCTCCACCCAGAAGACTGCACCAGCCCCCAGCAGCCACGCAGTACTCCACCCCTAGCAGTCAGCAATCCCAAGCAGCAGTTCTGTCCCGCAGCTGCCACACAGCAGAAGCACAACTTTTCAGCCTGACCAGCACACCTCACCAGACCAGCCGCCAGCAAACATCACAGACACCCCCCCCACTGCTAAGGTTTACACAGCCAGCGTCCACCACACTCCCACTCACTCTCCTCCAGCACATGCCCCCACTGGCACAGGCCCCACCGCACACCAGCCCATCCCCATCAGGCACACCCCTTACAGCCAGGCCATGTCGCAGCCAGCCAGACAGCCATATCCCCACAGACACCCCCATGCCCCCAACCCAGTCCTCCTCAGCAGCTCCAGCACAGCACGCCCATCACAGACCATCACCCAGCCGTGCCAGCCACACCCCTGCACAGCCCCCAGCCCCTCACTCTACCGTACCTCGTCCAAGCAAGCGGATTCTTACCCCCCATCATCAGCACATGGCACACTCTCATGTAATCGAACGCAGCAAACAGCCAGCTCTCAGCCACCCAGCTGCCACCGACCTTTACCCCCAGCCCAAGAACAGCCGCACCACCACAGCCACGCTTCAGACCATCACAACAGTCCCCACAGCCGATTACAGTTCCAGCCAGCAAGCAGCTAGTCTAGGCCAGCAGAAGCCAGCAGTCTTCCCAGTTTCCCAGTCCAGCCCAGACTCCACTGCCCCCAGCTCAGCACCAGCCCGGCATGTTGCTCAGCCTAGGGCAGCCTCCAGCCCTCAGCAGCGACAGCAGTTCAGACAAAAGCCAGACCCCCCGAACCCAGCAGTCAGACCAGCAGCAACACAGGCCAGTTCATTTCACCGGCCTGCCCACGTATTACCAGCACCTTTCAAGGGCACATGCAAGCCCATGAAGCCCACTGACCTCCTCCTCAGCATACTTCTCCACTCCGCCCAGCTCTAGAAGCACCAGCCTATCCCCTGAGGCATCCTTCCAGCCACCTCACCATTCACACCACTGTCTCTTCTGCTGGCTCAGACTCTTTCCCTCTGATTCTCACAGGCAGCAGTCATGCCAGCTCATCAATAGTGCACAGCATCCTCCAGCCAGCACTCTGCCCAGCCGAACAGGCCTGCAGCCCCCCAGCCCACCCCCAAACCCAGATCAGGCGCACATCCCCTCCCACACCCTTCACGCTCCCAAGCCCTTCCCAGATTCGCCTGCAGCAACGCACATGTTCAGTAAATGACGACCCCTACTAATGTACCAGCCCACCTGACCCCAGCCAGCCCAGCTAAGGACAGCAGGCCATGCCAGCCAACCCACCCCCAGGCCTGGCCTCGCGCGCTGCACAGTGCCAGACTCCCCACACCCCAGCCCAGACAGCCAGGAATCTCCCACAGCGTAGTCTGTCCCTTCCTGTACAGCAGCCTCTCAGCCCCCAGCACGAAGAACAAGTCATGTCCACCAAGCACACAGATCAAGCAATGTGACCAGCCCCACCTGATCCCAGCAGCTGCACCAGCTCAGACAGTCGCATACACACCCCCACCTCAGGTCAGCTAGTCTGCACTGTACTGCAGCTGCCAGCAGGACAGCAGACCCTCCAGCCCATACACCCATTCCATCTCCAGAGCCAGCCCATGGACACACAAGGGACCCCCCCCACGTGCCTCCTGCTCACTCACACCCCACCAACAGCCACAGCTAGCCAGTCGACAAGCCCAGGCAGCAGGCTGCTGCCCAGCCAGCTTCCCCACACATCCCCTGCCAAGCACAGACCCAGCAGCCAGGTCAGCAGCCCAGCAATTCAGCAGTGCCCACTCCCAATTCCCCACACCCAGCACCCCACAGTTCCCCAGCCTAACACCCACCATGCAGCCCAGCACCCCCCACACACCATAGCCAGGCCAGCAGCCCCTCCTTCAGCTTCAGCAGATCCAGCACCCCCAGCCACAAGCTGCTAGCAGCTAGATCAGCACCCGCATGCACCCCCCAGACCCTCCCCATCTGTCCACCCAGAGACAAGCCAGGCTCTGCCTCTCCCACCTCCCACCCAACAAAGCATCCCCCCCACCCACCACCCTAAGCAAAGGCAGTCCCAACAGCCACAGATCACTCACAGACAGCACCTCAAACACACTGCTGACTCCAACAGCGCAGTCAAAACCCAGCCACCACCATCAGCACTCCAGCACCCTCACACAACACCCCCCACCCCCGCCGCCTGCTCAGCACCGCCCAGCCTAGCAGGCTAGCGCAGCACACGCCCCCCGCCCACAGGTTCTCCAATCCCCCCAGCAGGATACCAGCACCCACAGCCAGCCCTTCAGCCCCAGAGCCAGGCTCACATCCCCCCCCAGCTAAAGGCCCCAGCTCAGCCCCCATCAGACGCTCCCCTCAGCAGCGCACAACAGTCCAGACTGCCTACAGCTCATGTTCCCAGACAGCCCCCCCTGCACGTCCTACTCAGCACAGCACAGCCTCAGTTCTCACCCCCAGCTTCAGAGCTTTTACAGCCCCAGCTCCCCACAAGCCAGCACCAACTGTGCCCACTTTCACCAGCCATCACCAGCCCCACCCCAGCACACTGCACAAACTCGCACATGTCACACCGCCCTCAGGCCCCACCAGCCACCAGCAGCAGGCGGCACCTCCAGAAAGGTCAGACGCCTCACCCGACGCCCCACCAGCCACCAGCCCCAGAGCCCCTGTCCCCAGTCCACCAGCACTGGAGCCAGCAGTAAATCCACACCCGCCTAGCAGTCCCCCAGTACAGCACCAGGACCTCAGCACACCCGCCCAGCCCTGCCCCACCCCCACACCCAACCCATGTCACCCAGTCAGGCCAATCCTCCCACAACATGCTCCAACACATCTACGCAGAGCTCAGTTCACAGCGCCGCCAGCATCTCCACACCCCCACCTATCATGCCAGATACTCACAGTCACAGCCTCAGTCCTGAATCCAGCAGCCTGAGGCAAGCTAGCCAAATACAGTCCAGGACATCCTTGCCACCCCAGATCACATCCCCATCCGTCGTACCGCAAACCCAGGCCGCAGCAGCTAGACAGCATCCAGACGACGACCACCGCCCTGCCGCAAGTACACACCAGCCTGCAGCTGCATCGCTGTCCAGGCTCAGCATGACTCTACGCTCCCCAGCTGCTCCACAGACTTCTTCAAACCACAGGACCAGGAAGGCCCGCGCCAGCCCCCACCCCCTCCCCAGCACCCACCAACAGAACAGCCAGCCAGCAGCCCACAGCACGCTGTCAAGCAAGCCCAACAGACGCAACAGAACACAACACCTACAACCCATGCAATCCCCCAATCACAGCCCCTCCCACCCCGTGCACCACACAGACAGCCCCAGTCAGCCTAGATCCTCACACTAAAGCAGCAGCGCCAGACAGAACCCCAACGTCTCTGACCCTCCAGCCCTACTCTCCGCGCTGCACAGCTCCATTCCCAGCAGCCCCAGCAGCTGCATGCTACACCAGAGCCAAGCTGGTTAGTCTCCCAAGTTCCGCAGCCCAGTAACCCCCCCAGGGCCGGAGCACATCACCACCTTCCCCAGGCTGCAGCAGCACAGGCCTCGCCAGCACCCCAGCCCCCAGCAGCTCACAGCAGAGCCTCAAGCCTCCGAAGCTCCAGCCAGGACAGCCAGACACAGACTACAGCCCTCTAGGCAGCAGCCACCACTCAGGGCATTCGCTGGCACCAGCAGCAGTCCTAGCCCCCCAAGCCCAAGCGTTGCCCCCTGCCAGACCCACAGTGAGCATTTCACCCCACCCAGCCTAGTGGATTTCAGCAGCCCACCTCACCAGCCCAGCCAGCCCCCATCCAGCAGTACAGCACCCCCAGCAACTCCCTACCTGCACCCAACCCCACGTCTTACGCAGGCCCCCATCAGCCCAGCATGCACACCAGCCCATGTCCCAGCATTTCCACTCAACAGACGCAGCCATCCCAGCAGTCCACCCCCCAAGCAGATCAGCCAGCCGCACCCAGGACAGGACTCAGCCCCACCGCCACCAACCCCGAGCCCTCCACAACAGCCCTGCCCAGGCCCCCCACCCCCCCAGGGCGCCAGACACAGCTTCAAAGACACGCAACAGATCCCAGTTCATGTCAGCCAAGACTAGGAAAGTACCCAGTCCAGCACCCGCAGGCAGCCCACCACAGCCAGCAGCCACCCTAGTCAGGCAATCAGAAGCTCGCCTCTCGTCTGCATCCAGGCAGTCGCACCTGCCAGCCCCCACCACCCCATCAGAAAGCGCAGCAGGGCCTTCGCATAACACACCTACAGCCCACTGCTGCCAGTACCTCACGCCGCACAGCCGCAGCACCAGCCCAGCAGAAGGCAGCCAGCAGACCAGACCACTGAACAACACAGCTGTCCACCCAGCCTCGCCCGCGCAGCCCCCCAGGTCAGTTCAGACTCCGCCCCGCAGTTCCAGACCAGCAGCCCACCCCCTTCCTAATCGCAGACTAGCAGTGCAGCTCCAGCACATATCCAGCCCCACTGCCAGCACTCCCTCTCCCGAAGCCAGCCAGCTCCCCAGTCCACCACACCTTCCAGCCTTCAGCTTGCTCCCCAGCCAACCAGAAGTCACCCCTGCCCCAGACCCCCCCAGCCAGCAGCAGCAAGCCAGCCAGCACACTAGACTTCCAGTCCCCAGACAGCAAGCAGTCATCACCACAGCAGCAGCATGTAAGTAAGCAACCAGCCCCTGCCATCCTCACAGCCCCCATGCCCAGCACTAGCCCCCCCAATTCCTGTCAGCCTTAGTACATCCAGCCAGCTAAAATACCTCCCTACCAGCTCTCATGTCAGCCCGACCCACACGCCAACAGCAAGGCCCTCAGCCCACAGCAGCAGCAGGCCCTGTCGCTCCAGCAACCCACCATGTCACTCACAATTCACTCTTCAGCGCCTTGACATCACCGCCCACGCACTTCTCCCCCAGTCACCCTGCACAGCCAGCTCATCAGGCCGCCCAGGCCCCATCGCCCGAAGCCCCTCTAGCCAGCAGCCCACCTGTACAGCCCCCAGTTCTTGCTGCTCGAAACCACCAGCACCCAGCAGAAGCACCCCAGCAGCTCCCTATCACAGCACTGTCCTGTCCGTTAGCCCACATCAACAGCAGCCACCCTCAGCCCAGGACAAGAACATCCACATGTCATGCAGAGCAAGCGCCAGTCAAGCCCCGCCTAGCCCCTCCCAGTCCCCCACAGCAGCTGAAAGGCAGCATACCCCCTCGCACAGTGCCGCCTACCGCCAGACTATCATCACACCAGCATCAGGAATACATCAGACAGCACACTTCGCACACAGCATCAGTTTCCAGTGCCAGGTCACCCTTCCCCCAGATCCCACGCCGACCAGAATGCACCACGCTGACCTCCTGCAGCCAGCTACTCAAAGTCTTTCACACTTCTAGGCCAATCCCAGCCACGCAAGTCAGCCCCCCACAGAGTCGAGCCCCAGCAGCCCCCCACACAGCAGCAGCCCAGGCCCCCCCCCAGCTATCAGGCAGGCCAGTCAGCCAGCACAGTCCTGCAGGGCATCGTCAGCAACAGCCAGCCCAGCCCCAGCACCTACCGTCCCCCGGCTCCACATTCAGCCACTCTAGCCTATGCTCAAGCCCCAGCTCCAGCAGGTTCCCAGTCCAGCAGACCAGCTCCTACCTCAGCGCAGATTGCTACAGCTTCCAAGCAAGACCCAGCCACCAGTTTCGCACAGTCCACCACAGCTCAGCCCAGTTCTGAATCAGCAAGCTACCCTCACCCACTCCCCACACCCTAAACACCAGACTCCGCCAGCCCAGACTCCATGACCCGACAGCATCTGGGCAGCCACAACCATCACACAGCCCCGCAGCCTCCTCCCCACATCGTGCGCCAGCCCTCGATCTACACAACAAGCCTCTCCCAGCAACAAGCATCAGAGGCACAGTTCAGCCCCAGCAGTCGCCCCTCTCCCCCCGCCAGCCCAACTGCCCTCCAGACCAGCCAACTCCAGCCCGCCCCATAGCAGGGCCAGTGCTGCAGCCCATCAGCTCACACTGTTCAGCCCTGCCGCAGCATTACTTCAGACTAGCTCTGCCCCAGACAGCTCTCAAAGCCATGCCAGCAGGGCCCTAACTGCCCAGCCAGACACCAGGCAGGACCACCACGCACCCTCATGCCACAGCAGCCTGCTGCCAGATACTTCTACATCCCACCCCAGCCACCCCATGACAGCAGCACTCAGCCAGCAGACACGCACCAGATCTCCCCCAGCAGATCAGTCACCCTAGTCCCCAGGCCGCACGCCCAGACCATTCACAGCAAAGCCCTATCCTCCAGGCACACAGCACCAGCACCCCCCCCAGCAACCCACAACAACAGTCCCCAGCAGCACCAGCCACACCCATCAGTCCAGCCGCACTGTAACAGCAGCAGCCCATACTGGCCCCCCCCAGTCAGCAAGGCATCACAGCCTCAGACAGACCAGCAGCAGAACCACCCAGCATGCCCCTGTCCTCCAGTGCATGTCCCCACCCCCCCAGCCCCCAGGCTCTCAGCTGTCCCACAGTTCCTCATCAGCCAGCAGCACAGCCAGACAACCAGTCCGTCACCAGACACAGACTGCCCAGACTAGGCCCCAAGCCCTGACAGTCTGCCCCTGACAGCCCAGTCAGCCTAGCATAGTCCCACACCAGCCAGCCACCACATTGCGCCGCAGGGGGGGCCCAAGGCCAGCTAGAAAGTCAGGGGCACAGACACCAGGCCCTCACTACCTCCAGCACACCCCCCTGCACCCTGACTCCCAGGCCTAGCTGCCACCTCCCCCCCCCAGCTAAGCCGAAAGGCCTCAAGCCAGCCAGCCCATCCTTCCAGAACCACAACCAACCCCCCCAGCCACCCAGCCTGCAGCAGTTATCCCTAAGCTGTCCTTCATCCCCCCAGCCAGCGCCAGTCCAGCCCAAAGCTCAACAGCCAAAATCCCACCACCAGCCCTCCACAGTCACCGACTCAGTTCAGTAGGCCTCCTGTCCAGCCACTTCCCTCACAAAGCCCCCCTACACCCCAAACCCAAGCCAGTCAGCTACAGCCATGGCAGGCTTGCTAGAGCAGCCAGTCCTACAGCCCCAAAAGCACCTGTCCCTTCCAACCAGTCAGCCTGAAACAAGCAGCTCCAGCTCACAGAACAAAGACCTACCAGACAGCCCACTACTCCTCCTAGGACCCCCCAGCATCCCAGACCTCCAGCAGCAACACCCAGCATGCAGCCAGCCCAGCAGCAGCACCACCTGCCCAATCTCCCCAGAACCCCCATGCACCAGCAGCAGCCTCCTCGGCATCAGCTCCCTGCCACCTCTCACGCGCTGCAACACCTAGATAGGGCACCCTCCCAGTCCCAGCAGAACACGTAGCAAGCACCGCCACCCCAGGCACAGCAAGCGCATCCATTCCCACACGCCACCCCCAGGCCAACTCAGCAGCTGCCCAGACCCTGGCACTCGCATGGCCCCACCACCAGACAGATACCTTGCACACCCCCAGGTCAGACCCCAAGCCCCTTACTAGCCAGGCCTCTACCTGATAGTCACAGCTAGCGACACTGCATCTCTCCACCCTACAAGTCCAGGTTCAGCCGGAGCCACCAGAACTCCCAGGCCCATCAGGCCATGCCACCAAGTACACTCAGCACAAAACCTGACAAGAAGGCAGCCACAGCAGAGCACCTGTCACCCACCCGCCACAGCCAAGCCCCCAGCAGCTCTCACCAGTCAGCAGAGCCCATGTCAGCCAAGCCCGACAAGACAGCCTTCCTTGCTGCATCTACACAGCCCCGCCAGTCAGCCCAGGCAGCAGCACCCAGCACCCACCAGCCAGAGCAGGAAAGGCCTCCCAGGCAGTCAGTAACCCCTTAACCCAGGCGGCACTCTCTTCAATACCCCTACCCCACGCAACTGACCTCCCACACTACTCCCCCCCTCAGGTCCTAGCCAGCCTCGGCCCCTGCCCAGGCCCAGCATAGTTCCTCACCCACATCCACACAGCAGGTCACCCAGCCCACAACTCTCTGTAATGACCCCAGGCCCCCCCGCATCGCTGACCCCTTCCAAACACCCAGAGCACCAGCTCAAAGCCAGTCCCTCCCGCGCAGTCCCCCGACCCACCACCCACCTCATGTTGCCCACAGCTGCACGCAGGCCCCAGATCCCCACACGGCAGACAGACACCCAGAGCCCACCCTCCCTCACCAGCAGAGCGCCAGACTCACACAGCCTTCAGTCCCAGGCAGCACCCCAGCAGCCATCCCCACCCGCCACAGCTACCATCCTCACCCATCCCCACTACCAGCCCAGCAACCTCCAGCCGGCCAGCTGAGACGACCACAACATCACAGAACTGTTCCTGCCCCCTCTCCCAGCACCAGCCAGGCAGCCCCAGCAGACACCCAGACGCCAGGCAAGCCCAGGAAGTCGCCCCACCAGCGCCAGGTAAGACCCAGTTCCACATATCCAGCAGAGCCGCACAGCCCCAGCAGTTTCAGTGTCAGACCAGCCCCATCAAACCTTCCACATCCCGTTATGTCGCTCAGCAGACACATTGCATGCGCAGCTATAGCCAGTCAGCTAGCCAGACAGTCCAGATTCCCACCCTCTCAACCCAGATAGCCCAGTCCCAGCCCCACCCAAGCCCGCGCCAGTCACAAGCCAGCACATCACCAGATCAGCCCAACCCCAGGCACCCCGCACAGCAGCCAGCCTCCAGCCATCCCAGCCAGGCCACACAGGCCAGCCACGTGACGGCCCATCATCCTCGATACCCTATATAGCCACCTTCATCCCGCCAGCGCCCTCACAGCCACCAACCAAGTCCACACGTTCCAGACACAGCCAAGACTCCCTCAGCAATTCCCTCCAGACAGCACCCACAGCTCAGCCACCATCCCAGCCCCACCCCATGCCCCAAGTCCACAGCAGCACAGGTTCAGACGGTCCAGACCCAGCACAGCCACAGCAGCGCGTCCCCCACCACCCCTCTCCACCACCACACCCAGTCCGTCACCAGCACTAGCAGCTCCTCGCAGCCCAGCCCAGCACACTAGCCTACAGCAGCCACGCAGTGAAAGCAGTCAGTCACCGCCTGCGCACATCACCCCACTCCCAAGGCCCACCAAACTGTCCTGTCTGTCCCCCTCACCACCATGCCCATCAGACCCAGCTGCATCCCACTGCCCCACAGCCAGCGCTGAACGCCCCATCCGCTAGTCCTCAGTACTCACAAACCCGCCAGCACAGGCCTACAGACTCAGCCAGACAGAGCAGTACCAAATTACTCCAAGTCCCATCCCAACACAGCCAGAACAGCAGCCCTCACCCATCTAAGAGTCAGACAGCCTGCATGAAAGAGTCGCAACACATGCTCCATTCCACAGCCCCATGCCACACAGACCCACAAGATGCAGCTCCTCAAGCCATGCTCAACCCAGCCTCAGCCACCCCAGCAGCATCCTGCACAGACCCTAAGCAGCACAGCTACCGCTCAGCGCAGCAGCCTCGTACTCACATCCATGCGGAACACCACCCCCCACCCCAGCCCAGCAGACCTCCAAAGACTACAGCTCCAGCTGCCCCACAGCCTCAAGCCAGCCACCCCAGATCACTCCCTATAGACATCACACACGCAGATCAAGCGCACAGCTCAGGCCCCCTGCAACCCCACAGCTCAGCCTCCCAGTCCTTCCAGCCAGCCCAAGGGCCCAGCCGCACAGCCAAGACACCAAGAGCCACTGCCTCAAGCAAGCCCCCCAGCAGACAGAGGGCTCCAGAAGACCAGCCACCAAGGGAAGCAGATCAGCCTCCCAGGTGACAGATCAGCCCACCAGCATAGTCAACCAGACCCTACTCCTGACGCTCCAGCCCAGCCATCAGATCAGTACCCAGCCCCCAAGACTCCGCACAGCAAGCCAAGTCTGCCGCAAAAACAGGCCAGCCCAGCCAGTCCAGGCAGTCAGCTAAAGCACCACCCCAGCCCACCATACCAGCAGTGCAGCCAGCTCCCAGCCAGCCAGCAGCAGCTCCTACCAGCCAAGCACCCAGCCCAGCCCCTCTAGCCCCACCCAGCACACCCACAGCGCCCAGCTCACCTATCAAGAAGTCAGACATCACAGCAGGCACCCAAGCAGCAGCTCTGCCCAGCTGCACAGAAGCCTGCCCCAGCCAGCAGTCTCAGCAGTCAGCCTACAAGCCAGCCCAGACCTGCAGCCCCAGCAACAGTCAGCCCAGTTCCCTACCACCCGCACACACAGAGACATCACAGCCACCCATGCAAAGCCCACCCCAGCCATCAGTACAGCTCCCCAACAGCCCGCCAGGCCCTGTCACCCACACCCTGTTCCACCCAGAGCAGCAGTACCCCTCCTCCACACCCCCCAGTCCAACAGCCCCCAGCGCAATCACAGCTTTCAAATTTCACTGGCCTTCCATGCTCAGTCACAGACAGCCCACAGCCGCTGGCAGCACCACAGCACCCCCAGCGCACCAGCTCCCCAGCTCAACCCCAGCACTAGCAGTCAGCCAGCTAGCGCGAGCCAGTCCCCAACCTGCGCTAGCGCAGTCAGTGCACATGCAACTGCCCCAGCTCCCAGGTCAGCCGCAACACTTGCCAAGCCCAGCAGCATAACTTGCCCCTGAAACGACACAGCCTCAACTCGTGTACTCCGCAGCCAGCCAGATCACTCAGGCACCCACCTCCACAGAGAAAGCAGCACTCCCACAGAACACCCCCCTAGGCACAGCCCACCACAGCAACCGACTAGTCCAGGCAGTCCAGCACTCAAGCACCAAGACCCTAGCAGTCAAGACCAGCAGCCCCAGCCCCCCGCCCAGAGCCCAGTACTCTCATTCAGCGCACTCAGCTGTCTACATACCCTCTTTACATCAGATGGCCTCCAGCGCTGCCCTTCCCAGTAGCCACCCTGCAGCCACCAGCCAGCCAGCCATGAAGCACAGAAGTACTCCAGCCCCCCCACCCCGCAGCCACCCAAGCACAGCCAGCCAGAGCCCACCCCAGCAGGCCAGCACCTGACCAGCACCCCCTGAACCACAGCAGCATGCGCCATGCTATCCCTCCAGTCCCTCCTGCAGGCAGACAGCCTACTGCCACCTGTACCCCCCCCACCCCTCAGCCACCCCCTCCAGCCCCGGCCACCGCAGCAGAGATCCCACACCACCAGCATCTTGCATGCTCCCCAGCTGGACCAGCACACCCTCAGCACCCAGTACTGCAGCCAGTCTTCAAACGAGCACCTGGCACCAGCTTCCCGTTCCAACAGCTCTCTCAGCAGCCATCCAGCAAGCAGATCTCTATAATCATCAGCAGTCCCTGTCTCCCAGCCCATTGCTATCAGCAGCTCAGCCAGAATTCATCCACTACGCACCCCCGCAATCCCCCCAGCAGCCGCATGCACAGATCTGAGCCACAATGAAACTCCGGATCATCCTCCAGTCAAAGCTTCCCACACCAGCCTCAGCCAGCGCACCCACAGTCACACTCCCTCACCTGCAACATGACCCAGTAGCACCACCCACAGATCGCTAACCAGGACCACGCAGCTGCCGCCAAGCCAGCCTCAGCTCCACCAACCCCAAAAAGCCACAGCCAGTGTCAGTCAGCAGCCTGCCCCACTTCCCAGACCACCAGACGAAGCATGCAGAATACCACTTCAAGTGGGGGCAGTCCCCCCAGGTGTCTCTCCGCCCCAGTCAGAGCCACAGACACGCAGCTAACGACCAGTCAGTCCCACCGATCATTCCCCCAGCACAGTCGTCACAGGCAGCCCCCCTGCAGTTCAGCAGCAGCATTCATCAGGCCACACGCTACACCAGCAGACCACACACCCACTGCACCTCCAGCCTCACCAGGCACCCTCCCCCAGCCAGCAGTCCACCCACAGCGCCCAGACAGTCTGCACAGCACCATAACAGCAAGCAGCCAGTGCCCCCCCAGCAGTCTGGACTAAGCAGGTCAGTTCCCAGCAATCCCCAAACTTCAGGTGTTCACTCCACCCTCAGCTGTCAGGCTCACCAAACAGCACCCCCAGCGCCTGGCCCGCCCAGCCACACGCAGCCCAGCCCACAACCACACCACGACACCCCCCCACCCAGGGCAGGCCCCCCAGTCACACCATCCCAAGAAGCAGCACCCCCGCCAGGCCCATTCAGCACATCACCCAGCAGCAGCCAGCAGTCAGCTAAGCAGCCTCAGACAGCCCAGTCAGCCAGTCTAAACAGCCAGCCCTAGCCACCAGGCTGACAGCCCCAGACCAGCCCAGCAGCCTGCCCAAGCCCCCCAGGACCCCATCTACCAGGAAGGACAGCAGGTCAGCAAATACTCACCCCAGCGGCAGATCCGCCTGCAGACTCGCAAGCAGCCCTGCAGCAGCACCAGACTCAGACAAGGACTCCAGATCAAGCCCTCCCAGCAGCCCTGTCAGCACCCCCTTCCCAAAGCACTACTCCACTAGCAGACAACTAAGCTCCAGTCCCAAACACAAGGCTAGGCGTCATTGCTGACCCTCGCATGCACCCCGCCCCCCCTGCTCCTGTCCCAGATCACCAGCAGACGCTCACAACTCACACACGCAACAGCTACAGCCAGCACGCTGCATGCACACCCCACCACACCCAGCCTCGTACCACCCCTCCTGCCCCCACCAACCCCCCTGCGCAGAAAGACCTGACCCCTCCCCTTCACAGACATCGGTCACCCCAGTACCCCCTCACAGGCCGCACTCCGACAGCAAAGGCACATTCCTGCTACGGCAAGCCCTCCCACCAGGGCAGCACATAAGCAGAAAATTCTGTCCACTCAAGCACCGCCCGAAAACCCATTCGCTCTGATACCTGCCGCAGCAGCTCAGAGCAACAGCCCCCAGCAACCCTCTCAGCCACCTCAGCCCATTCCTTTCGACCCTACTGGCATAGACCCTCAGCAGCAGCACCCAACCCAGCCCCCTGACAGCCCACTGCCGACCACTGAGCACCCAGCTCCAACGCAGCACAGTCACGCCACCCCGCTCCCAGATCCGCAGCTCAGCCCCCTCCACCTCAGAAACACAGAGAAGTCAGCCCCCAACACAGTCCACACCGAAGCAGCTGCCAGCCACTTGCCGCTGCTGCACAGACACCAGCAGAACAGCGCGTCTCCCCACCACCACCCCAGGCCCACCGCACACTCAGGAACACCCATGACTCCAGTCACAGCGCCCCCCAAGTCACAACCACCTCCAGCCCACACACGCAGCCCAGGGCACTCAGCCATGCCTGCGCCCATCTCCACTGCTGCACGCTGTCCACCCGACCAACACAGCCTGTCAGCCCACCTGTTCAGAAGCCCACCCCCACAGCTCACGCAGCACGACCCAGCAGATACAGATAACATCCAAGCCCACATCAGGCAGCAGCGCCACAGCCCCCAGCAGCGCACAGACCCCCCAGCCTCAGTTACACACACTCCACTCCCCAGCAAAGCCCACGCCCCCACCAGTCCGTTCAGGCCCTCAGCCTCGCCCCCCAGGCAGCTGTCAGGGCCACCTTGCCCTCTCCCAGACCCACCTTCCCTCGTTCAGCAGCCTCACATACAGCCACCCAGGCTGCATGACACTCCCAGTCTGTCATCCACACCTAGCAGCCCAGCCCACCCCTCCATGCCGACCTCACCATCCCCCCACCCCACCCAGCACTGGCAGCGCCAGACCACCCAGGCTAACCAGCCAACGCATAATGCGCGCAGCCAGCCCTCACCAGCTCTCATCATTCCACAAATATACTGACCACCATGGCTTGTCACCGCATCTGTCCTGGCCTGCTCAAGCCCACCCCGTGCCAGATCAGTTCCAGCCACCTGCCAAGCATCAGACAGCACCAGCGCAGGCCGCAGCAGCCATGCAGCTTCTTCTCCCTGCAGGCCTCACTGGCATACAGCTAAGCTCTCAGCGCTCAGTTTCAGTAGAATCCCTGCCAGCATATATAACGTTGCTCATGTCACCCATCAAGGACAGCTCAGCAGATCACCCCTCAGCCTCCCTGCCATAGCACCACCAGCTACGCCCCCCAATCGCCAGCAGCTGCTGCCACCAGCAGTGCCATTCTGCCGTCACGTCCCCCACAAATAAAAACATGTTCACAATCATTCACCGACCACAGGCTCCTATCTCCAGATCAACCAAGCTCCATCCTGTCTGCCCATCAAGGCCTCTCTGCATGGTTACAACTCCTTCTGCCCCATCCCAGCCAGCCGGCTCCCAGTCACACACTCACAGACCACAGCACACAGCCCAAGCCACAGCTCCATCACAAATAGAGCGCCATACTAAACTAGCCAATCCCCAGCATCAGTTCACACAGCCAAGTCACACATGTCACTCACAGCATCCAGCAGCTCCCTCAGTCCCTTCACTCTACCAATCAGCGCCCATCCAGCGTTCCCCCCTGCCACACTTTCACAGACAGCACCCTCAACGCTTAAAGCCAGCACGACAGCTCTATTCCACGTACCGCCAGGGTGGCATTCAGGTACCCCAGCTGCACCCTCCCCAGATGACCAGTCCAAGCTTTCCCCCCCCAAGCACCACTAGCAGGTCACCGCCAACCTGCAGAAGCAGTGCCCCATTCAGGGTCCAGCTGGCAGCCCCTTGTTAGGTCTGCAGCACATAGCAGTGGTTCCTCCAGCCAGTGCCACTACCACCCCCTTCTGCCTCATATCCCACCAAGCGCCATGCTGCTGCATGGCTACCACCATTCCCACTAGCTGACCCGCACAGAAATGCATGCTCATCAGTCAGAACCCTGACCAGCAGGCACCCTGTCAGTACAGCTCTCGTCACCAAGCAACCCTCAAACATGCCCCACCCTCCAACCTCACCAGCCAGCAGCAGACGACAGTCACCATCATTCCCCCAGCACCCCGTCAACCAGCCACACATACTCTCCAGAACCCAGACATCAGTCCACCAGGCACCCCAGCATTCCAGTCCGTCCCCTAGCGTCATCTAAGGTCCCAGCTTCTGCAGTCACCCGACCAGACCGCACACAGCCCCACCCAGACGCAGTTCATACGCACTCAGACCACTGTTTCCTCAGCCAGCCCGAGCCACGCCCCCGCCCCCCCCAATCCACACCCCTACTAGCACCCAGAATCACAACTACAGCCAAGGCCCCCTGCCACCACGAGCCCGGCGCTTCCAACAAGTTCTGCCGCACCATCCACTAGACTCAGTCGTTAGCCACCCCCGGCAAGCAGACCGTGCAAGTCCACATACCCATGTACCTCTGTCACTCCAGACCACGACCTACCCGCAGCTAAACTCATCAGTTACTGATGCCGTCCGCGCCCCCACTGACCTTTCAGAAGAGCTTACAACCATTATCCAACTCAGCACTGTACTTCCAAAGTCACACGCTCAGCACCAGTCACAGCACTCAATGCAAACATCCAGACTACCCCCAGCGATACAGATTATCACAGAGAGCCCCTACGCCAACAGCGTACCTGAGCCAGTCCCAGGCCCTTTCCCTGCTGCCCAACAGTACCATCCACTACCAAGCACCCCACCCAGCAACCACCATCCCCAGCAGTCAGCTCCCTCTAGCCCCAGCACTCCAGGCACCTCCTCCCCCCAAGACAGCTCCAGCGCCAGAGCTCACCATCAGTCCAGAGAACGCCCATCCTTATCCATCCAGCCCCACAATCACCTTCACAGCCAACACCTCAGTCCAACCAGCCGGCCTGCCCAGCCAGCCCCCCCCTCAGCTGCTCCCATGCAGCCCAGCACCCACCCAAGCCTGTCTGCAGAACTCCACAGTTCAGACACTCAGAACAGCAGAGTACCGCCAACATGATCTATAGCAGAGTCACAGCAGCTCTCCCACTGCCAGAACACCACCGACTAGCCACCCAATCGCCATTGCAGGCCCCCCCAGCCCAGCTGGGCACCACACCACAGTCAGGCAGCGCAATAAGCAAGACACAGCCGCAGATTCAGCCCATGTCATGCACAGCAGACAGCTCAGCAGACAAGTCCCGCCCAGTCCATTCGTTCTTCAGCCTCAGTCCAAGATGAGCAGCCCTTCAGCTCCACAGCAAGTTATCCCAGCAGAAACAGTTTCAACTCACCCACAGTCCCCAGCAGCCAATAAGAACCCTATCACATGCGCAGCGCTCAGAAACCCTAGTCTCCGCTCCCTGACCAGATCCCCATTCTCAGCACAGCGCAGCAGCTAAAACAGAAGACAGCCCCCTCTCATGCCTTAGTACCTTTAACACACCAGCCCCCGCTCCTCCACCCTTCACAGCACAGCAGCAGCATGTCCCACAGCAACATAACCAGCTCCCAGCTCCACTTCTCGAGTACCCCACTGTGACTTCCAAGACCCTGCCATGGCCAGCACCTACGCCCTGTCATCAGGCAGGCCAGCTCAGTTACACCCACACAGAAGCCACAGTCTTTACTCTAAGCAGCATGCCCTGACTCACAGCCATCCCGGCCGCCAGCTCCCAGCCCATCATAGCTTACCTGCAGCACCCCCCTGACTCAGCCCGACGCAGAGACTGCACACTACAGTGCACGCCCACTGCCTGAAACAGCCCTCGACAGTTTGCAAAAAACGCCCAGACCCCCACCACACCCTCCTCATATCCCCTGCCAGTCACTCTCTCCCCCACACAGCTTGCCCAGCCCAGACCTAGCTACCCAGATTGTTTCTGTCAGAACTAACCCTATTCAGAGCTCACCACCAGTTCAGCCCCTCTCCTCACATCTCCACTCAGGCATACAGACAGACCTTCAGCCCAGGCCAACCGCTCCCTGCACTGGCCATCTTTCACCCCAACTAGGACCAGATGCAGTACCTTCAAAAGACTCTCAAAAGCTCCCGCACCAACCACAACCTCCCCAGTCAGCTCAGTCTGGTCTCACCACCACACCAGATCCTGCACCAGTCAACCAGTCCCCCACCCACTCACTGACCCCACAGACTCAGCAACAGAGCACACCGCAGCAGTGCAGCCCTCCTGCACTCCCTCACCAGCAGGCCACTCCACTCGCCTGGTCCAAGCGCAGTCAGCGTCTGTCCCCCCCTCATACACCAGCCCCCAAGGGCAACTCAGACACTGTCCCACTAGCCCCGCTGAGCGCCGGCACACCCCAAGTTCATGCAGCCACTGATACCCTCCCACTCTCCCCAGTGCCCCCCCACCACCTAGCTCCATCCAGACACCACACCACATGCCGCCCCTCCAGATCCAGCACTGCCACAGGACAACATCCAGTCCCACGGCCCAGCATTCGTTACCAGAACCAGAGCACTCCCCCAGTCACCAGCATGCAGCCCCCCCAGGCTGTTCAAGCAGTCACCGGGCACACCCATCTCCCAGAGGCAGCACCCCAACCATAACAACCCCCATGCAGACTTCCACTCCACTCAGCTCCCTCGCAGCGGCCCCCCCCCCCACATGATAACAGCCATCACTGCTCAAGGAATTCAAGCACCGTCTGGTCCCAGCCGCGTCCTGCTCTAATCCACCTCCCAGCTCCCAGCACTGCACCACAAGCCGTATGCAGACTCAACTACACCAGCTGGAAGCTTTTCTGCCAACGCCTCCTCTTCTCCTCTAGCCCCTTCCCTACCTCCGCAGCCATCCCAGGTCAGTGCACCATGCTCCCTGCAGCCTCACTGCCAGCAGCAACCGAATGCCCCACGCCCCTGCCCCCCCCCCCCCTCAGGCTCAGGCCCAGCACTTCAAGCAGTAACCCAGTTCAGATACCCCCCCCAACCATCGCAGCCCTCAGCAGCCGGCTCACCCACAAAGAGCCTCTCCCCCCTGTCTGTACCACACGGGCACCTTGGCTTTTTCCAGCCTCAGTCAGCAGCAGCCGCAGCAGCGACTCCTCGACTCAGCTAGCCCCACGCCTTCACCCCCAGACACACGCAACCCCCTCACTATCCCGCAGGCCAGCCACGGCTACTTATGCGGCAGATATCCAGTGCCCCCCACAGCCCAAACCTGCACCAGGCAGATAGACCAGGAACCCTTCCAGTGGCAGCACCTCATTCTCTGACAGCCCAGAGACCCCAGTGCAGGATCTGTCCTAATAGAGCTCAGCAGTCCCAGTACCCCAATGACAACCACGTCCACGTCACTGAGTCACCCAGCCCCCTGTTCCAGCACACCACATATCCTCCATGACTCATCAGCCAGCCACAACAGAGCACAAGCCAGAAATCACCACATCCAGTCATCAGCACACACCATCCCTGCAGCAGCCCAAGCCAGCTCCAGTCCCCCATACTCCATGTAATGCCAGTCCCCCCTCCTCGACAGCAGACTTCACTATACCTAGGTCAGCCACCCTCCTGCTTCCGTGCCAGCCTTCCACATCAGACAGCACAGACAGGCCCCACCTCCACTGCCCAGACCTGCTTACCCATCCCGCTGCGCAGCTGCACTCGCAGCCGCCAGTCTCATCAGCAGAACACACTACAGCAGTTATTCGTGGCGCCAACCAGCAGATCCACACTGCAGAAGCCACTGCACTCTAGTCCAGTCCACCAGCCCCCAGCACCTGGGAGCTCCACCCCACAGCAGCAGTCCAGCAACCTCCCAGCCACAGTCCCGCCCTCCCCCCCCAACCTCACCCCCAGCCAGCCCAGACAGCAGTCACCCCCACATACACCCAGACACAGTGCCCATCACACACACAGTCCCGCAGGATCAGACAGCAAGAAGCAGCATCCCTGCATGAATCCCAGATAAGGAACCACAACCAGTACAAGCACAGACTCACCACCCAAGTCTCCCTGCACCACTAGACAGCCAAGCTGCCCCCATCTACCACTCAAACCTCCTGCAGACATACCAGCAGTCCCAGTCAGACGCCGTCCCCAGCACATACACGAAGCCCACCCCACTACAGTTGCAACCCAGTACTCGCCCACTGCAGGCCCCATACACCCACACAAGCTCCAAGCCTGCTGCCCCCAGCCTCACCACCCATTCAAGTACCCCCAGCAGATTTACCCCAGAAGTGGTCTAGCAGCTGACCCAGACCTACCCACAATCGCCCCCTCAGCACCCTCAGCCACACAGCCCTCTGCAGTGCTGTCAATGTCCCCGCAACTGCAGCCCACCCACACGCAGACCAGCCTACTTCTTGCAAAGTCCTGCTCAGCCCCACGTACCCACCTCAAGCAGACAGAACAGGGGGGGCTTCCCTGGTACGTTTCCCTAACCATGCCCCAGCACTCCCCTTCAGCCCCTACACATGCCTTATCCCCATCACCCCCACTAGGCTCCTAGACCCCATTAAGCCCAGCCAGAGCCAACATGTTCCCACTAGTTCAGCCCCCCTAGTCTTCCAGTCCCCAGGCATCTCCAGCTGCGTCAGCATCTACTAACCACACCAGGCCCAGACAGCAAAGCCCAGGCCCAGCCACAACCAAAAGTCCTCCCACAGCCAGCACAGCAGCCAACCAGCATCTCATCTCAGCAGCGCACAGATGCTACCAGCACTGCCCCCACAGAAGCAGTTGCACCCTCATGCCACAGCCCCCACCCCTCAATCATCATCTCCAGTGCACAGCAGTTTTTCGTAGCATCCCACCCCCCATGACACAGGCAGCCCACAAACTCCACCTGAGCCCCCACAGTACAGACACTCAGCCTCCACCTACTCAGAGCAAGTAACAGACCAAGCAAGCAACAGTCAGTCAGCTCTGTCTCCAGCTAAGCTCCTCACAGCCAGGCCGCAGTCTGCCACCCCAGTCGCAGCACGCCAGCCTTCACTCAAACAGGGCGACTCAATCCCCATCAGCAGCTGCTAGTCTCAAGCAAGAACCCCCAAAAAGAAAAATAGACAACAGTGCTGCAGAGCCCAAGCAGTAAGCCACATGCCCAGTCACCTGCAACCACAGTCATACATCAGACACCAATGCAGTCTACAGGCGCCCCAGCCTCGTCCCCATGTCTCCCTGCAGCATCCACAACCAGAGCACTCGACCAGACCTGCCGCAGACAGCTCAGCAGGTACTCCAGCTAACCCCCCCATCTCTCCGGCTCCCCCCACTCCTCTAAGCACAGTCATGCCTCAGCCAGCACCCCACTCCTCTGCCACAACTCATCTCCCCCCCCGCCACCTCTCCCTAATCCCTCACCCCCGCCCATGTTCCCTAACAGCCCCTAGCAGGGCACACAGCCTAACAGCATCTGCGCTCGACCGCCGCAGCCACCACTCACACGTTCACAGCAGCTCCTAGCCAGCCTTCTAGCCACACGCTCCTCTCAGCTCACGCCTGCCTCCCCACGGTGCAGCAGGCTAGAAGCATTACCAGCAGCAGACAGACCGCAACGCAGCAACAGCTGCTGCCCAGCCCAGGCAACCTCTCCCCGACACGCCACCACAGACCCTTTCCAGCCCCTGCCCTAGCATCAGCATCCTTCACCCCCACAGTACCAGTCAGCGCCACTGGGCCCATGCAGCCCCATTTCACACAGCCCCCCCAACAGACCAGCCAGACACCTACAGCCATCTGCTGACTTCCGCCGTTGCCCAGACTAACCAGTCCCACCAAGTCACTCAGCATCCCAGCCATTCTGTCCACCTGCCACCAGGCAGCAGCTACGCTCAGCCCGCCCCCTCAACCACCCAGCCCTGCCTCCCGCCCCATCCGCAGACCCAAGCAACCACAGCCCCCCATCACCCTGGCCAGCCCCCCACACTGTTCTACAAGACCCACAGTTCCGCCAGAACCAGGCAGCGGGGTCACTCAGACCCCCGCCAGCCAGCTTGCCAGAGCAGTGCTCACGCCACAGCCAGTACTACCAACACACAAGTCAGCAGACCAGTCCCCACCCCCCCCCAGCAGCCCACCCTGCCTCCACTACTACCGTCTGGTGCCAGGCGCCAGCACCAGTCCCCTCCCACCCAGTAGCCACCAGCCAGCCTGGTCGTGCACCAAGCCAGCACACCCAGCCTTACCACCCCAAGCAGTTCAATCACCCAGCAACACTCTTTTCGCACCACCTCCACTCCTCACTCCGCACAGCCAGCCAGCCACGACCCTTGCGCAGTCAGAGCCCTCTCCCAGTCCGCCACCCCCTCGACCCAGCCGCTCACATCGCCCTCAGTCACAGCCCAGCCAATGCAGTCCCCAGACAACAGCCCCACGCATCAGCGCATCACCTCAGTCCCCAGCAGTCCCCCTCTTCAATGCAGCTGCCCTAAACCGCCAGCAGCTTCCAGTCTCTCCCGTCTCCTGGCTCAAGCAGCAGCACCAGCTCCATCAATCCAGGCAGTACAGCCACCCCTAGGCTGCAGATCACCCACGAGGCCTCAGCATGGCGTGTTTATGCCACTCTGTTGTGTTGCTTTGTAGGAGAAGTGCTCCAGTTTCAGTAAATGTATCGCAATTGAAAATGCAGACTGGAAAAAAACAGATGTATGCTGAGGTCGGTCAAAAAGGGATTCTGATAACACTTGTAGAGATGACCACTGGACGCCCCCTATCTTGTATGGCAGACGAGTGGGAACCCTCTTCATGCACGATCCAGCCCTCGAGGAGCGAGAAAGAGAATGTTTGTTTTAAAGAATAGATGTCTGGATAGTTGTGTTCACCCTGTTGTGACCCTGACCCAGCAAGAAAACAGATAAATGGGAAACGAGCATGCGAGCGTGCTGAGAATTCCTCGCGCTTGTCAAGGTAAAGGTCGGCTGTTATGTGGTACAGCTGTGGAAGACGGCCGATAGAGTGGAGTGAGAGAGGCTATAGGTACATCTGTTTCCTCCCTTACAGCATCTGGCACGGGGACTGACGGCCATTTAACAGTTTCTGCTTTTAAAAAATGGCACAGTGTTTTAGGAGTAAGGTTCAGTGGATTTCTTGCGGTTGGTGTAAAACATTTAATACCACTTGTGCTTGTATGAAGACTATGGAGGTACGACCAGCAACAGGTAGCCTAGCTTGGATGAAAGATTGCTTCGCTCCTTCCAAATCATGGACTGTATAAAAACATGGACAATGCGTTCCCCCCGCTATCCAGGAATAACCTATTCCAGACATGAATGCTGGCATTTGGCACAGTTGGAACCAGAATCTGTGCCGAAAAAGGGGCCTGACCAATCCTGAGTCAGTCTCAGCTGAAAAGAAAGATGTTTCAGCTGTTTTATGGCATCAACTTATACAAAACAAACGTATGGGATAGATTTGCAACATCAGGGTAATGAGAAAGACCTAAAATGATGGAATATCCCATTTATTCGACATGCACTATTTGTCTGATCCATGCCCCGCCCACTACCTTGGAGGAGATAGGACTTATCCTGCAGCCAGACACCAGGAGGTGATCAAACCACTTCACGGCCGTTGAATCAAAAGGCACAAAAACAACAGGATCTCATCAAAATCTCAAAAAAAGCCTCCCATAATCTCCCTCTTCTCAAAGAATTTCTCCATTCAACTACTAAATCTCAAATGACTAAGCATATTTTCCCCATGAATATATCTTTAGGAGCATTAATTAAATTTGACAGTGTGGCTGCTGCTTAAAAGGGGCCTGCATGCCCTTGCACCAGGGACAGGAAGTTCTTAAACCTGAGCAGCCCGGCCTTTATGTCTGCATTTCATGCTGCGACTTCACCTCCGAGATCTAGGAAGCCTTGCTCCGCAGCCACACATTTTTTTTTATATCAACTCGGAATCTCAGCGGTGAAACATTGTGCCAAAAGCTCCATTTCATGTATTACAGGCGGCCCTTCTGGGAATACTCCCGTGTGATTAATTTCCATTTCAAAGCTATAAAGCTCACGGAATGATGTCAGGGAGTGGGTTTGAAGTGGTGCACCTCCGAATGGGAGCTAAATAAATAAATAAAACAAGTAAAAAACACACACAGGGAGACAATATCACGTGGAGGCACACAACAGAGACACTGCACATATTGTGGGCCTCTTCCCTTCGGCCCCTGCACACACACACAAACACACTCAATGCAGCTCAGGGTCACGGTTTTGATCTCTCGGCTTGTTATCTCATTTGACTATCTTATAAAGGCAGGCTTTCCAACCGCACTCCTCGGCGCTCATCCTTCGTTATTACACCACAACACGCCCCAACACCCCTCAGAATCCTCCAGGCTCTAATTGGCCCGGTGTCCTTCATAACGGAGCGCGGTGCTGGGCGCGGGATGGATCGTGCTAGCGGGCTAACGGAGACGTCTTGAAATGCCAGGTCACAGGCTGGGCCACTAACTCTCCCCACGGCCTTGTCATGCTGCTTACTGTTAACCTTTTCATTTGATTCCATTTGTCCACAACTGGGATTTCTCTCGTCTGTGTGAAAGAGTCGAGCAATGCGGGACCTGGGAGGCGAGCGCTAACAAACAATGACCACATGAATTCCTCTAAAATAACTAAACACCCAACAAATGGTGGTAACCTGTCCCTGAGGGTGTGACACATAAACAGTCATCAGGACATCGTACAAGTAACATTACACAGCAGTACTATGTGATTCCAAAATACAGTTTATAATGTATTACACAAAATCTTAGAAAACCTGACATTTCTAATAATCCACGGTCAATATGTGGAATGTTTTAGCCCTACTTTTTTGGGACCCTTTGTTACATATTTAAGAGACCGACCTTATGAAAAGGATTAGTGTTTGGTACCTTGGCAGAGTTTAGTTTCTTTCTCTGATTTTTAGCAGGATTATACAAAAACTACAAAAAGGAAGAACTCATTAAAATTTGCAGATCTGCACAAAGGGGCAGAAATATTTCACTTTTGCAAATTTTCCCCATATCCCTTGATCCTGATGAAAATTCATAAGAAATATGAAGGGAACATTTTGTTTTATTTTTCATCAGACCTGAATGCCATGAAACCTAAAGCCAAGAGAGCTCCTCATGCAGAATATTGCTGGATTTTAAGTCAGTGTGTGTGCGCCTCTGGTTGTCAGGCATCCACCTGGTTTGGGGGTAAACATGAGCCTTGTTTGATGAGTGTGCGCCAAAAAGATGAAGGTCGCCTGAATGGAAGAGGAGGCCAACTCGGATATTCAATTGCAGTTTCCATGTGCTGCTCAGCTATTACTCCCTCCGCTTATATTTCGAGTGCCTGCACCGCGCATTTACATATTGTACGTGATAAAGAATGCATAGGTGTCTGCATTATTGAACAGACACATACAGCATCCATGAATATCATTTTAATGGTGGGTCAGTGGTGAGAAGGTTCCATTTATTCCTCAGTTTGTTGATGTGTGGTCTCACGAGTAAGTGGATTTAAAAAGATGTCTCCTATAGTTCACCCCCTCAGCTCCTGTGCTGCTTTTTATGATAGTGCTGGATTACATTTTGTGAGGATAATATATATATATATATGATGTCATTTCTGCATTGTAGGTTTTACACGTATCGAGTCACACATACATTATTGTCATAGCATAGAGATGCCCATGGTTCTGAAAACAGCAGCTGACTACATTTAAATCCATCCATCTATATGTCTGTCTTTCATCTTTCTATCTATGCCCTATTCTTTCTTTTCATCTAGTTTTCTATCCATCTATCCATATATCTATCTATCCATCTATCTGTATATCTATCTATGTTTGCATCATTCTTTTCTTTCTATCTACTTCTCTATCTATTGTTTTTTCTATTTAATGATCCTTCTATCTTTTCTACCCTCCGCCCCTCCCTTCCCTTCATCCCTTCCTTCATGTGAAGTTTTTGGGGATTGAGCAGCTACTGTACAAATAAGTGCCGGTCGAGCTGGAGAATGACCTTCGATAACACCGTGGTAACAGCGGTTCACAGTTTCAGCTTTAAAAACAAATGGGAGATTTTGCTGACTACACTCTGACAGCAGACTCTACTCTACCTCTGGTCCTTAGTGAAACTCCTGTGAAGTTTCAACTCGATGCTGGACAAGAGCTTGTTGAGGAAGAGAAGAGATTTGTCCGTCTAACGAGTGGAGAAGGAACCAGAGGCCACGCTCCAGCTTGATGGGCACCGACCTCTATGAATTATTTTATGTTTGCGCAGACAGAGTCTCACCCATTTATTTCAAACTATAAACTTGCACTTGCTGTTACCAGGGTTACCATGTCTAAAAACGCAACCACAGCTTGAAGGTTGCTGCACTAGTCCTGCAGAAGAAACCCAGAAATACCTGCTTAGTCAAATTCTACTCTGCACTTCCCTGGATCCTCCGCAAAGTTATGGATGAGTGGTTTGGGAGAAACATAAACAGAGAGATGTTTAACGACAGTAGGTGACTAAATTAGAGTTGGGGGTAATCAACGTAATTGTTTACGACAAGTGTGCGTCCCAAAGACGGTCGTGCCCCGTCACTGAATGGATTCCCAGGAAGAGAAGCTGCTCGCACAGGATCATCTAAAGTGTGGGAGTATTTGAGACGGAGACCCAAGCTCTACAAATTGGAAATGGCTTATCACAGCGGCACAACAGCGATGCATGGTACTTGAAGCAAAAGCATCCTGGAGCGCTTTGTTTGAGACGCAGCAAGACAGCACTGTGTTTACTCTCTATCCCCAGCCAGGCATGATATATTAGGATTGCATTTTTAGGATTACTGACAGGCACCAGGAACGAGTCATTTATACTCTGCCGCACAACATATATTTTGATTCGGCTGTTTCATATTTTGTTTTGGTTTCATTACCTAAATCGAGAATCTAACTATATGTTGGTTTATAGTTTATTTTACCTGAATAATGGCTCAAAGCAGTAAAAAACAACAGGCCTAAAATGAAAGAGTTTCAAAATAATAACATACATTTTAAGATTTAATTGGATTTTAATTGTTGATTTATTGTAAAGATAATTTTGGAGGCTGTAATTGGTGTTCAACTGTACAAGTTTTTACTGAGCTGTCCTTGATATGTCATCAAACGTATTCCATATGTCATAACCATCAAATTTAAACTCAAAATCGTACTTGATGTCCCCCTCCTGAACGCGCTCCTCGTCCAGATCCTCGATGAACTTCTCCCCCTTCATCCAGTAGATGAGCGGGCTGACGTCTCCGCTGTATCCGAAGAACGCGTGGCACGTCAGGTTGACTGGACTTCCTGTGAGAGACAAGGGACAAGACATGAGGACACGCCCACATGAATCAGCACATCTGCAGAGAAGCTATAGTTTGCTGGTGCATTTTGATGACCTAATTCAACGAGGTCCACATTTCAAAACATGACACATTAAAAACACAAGCAAATTTGATACCTTGACACAAAATGTAAACTTGTATTTGCTCTCCTGGGGCTTGCTTATAAAAAACAAGCCACACCCTTGTTTTTCCTCCATCTCAGAGCCAGGTATTGTAACAGTTGTACAGCCAGCAGCACAACACATATGCCAAAACAACAAAAGCTTACAATGTCTGTACTCTTTCCATGTGCCCCTCCATAGGAAATCGCCCGCCCCTAACACAGAGCACTTCCATTTATTAAACCCCCTTCTTTCTCCTTTCAAAACTCCCCAACAGCCTCCTGGATTCCACCAATTCAGATAGCGTCTCTCCAGAGGTGCCATCTCGAACCATCCCGGATCTTTTTCGCTTTCCCCCTGCTGGCCTCTCAAACTTTTTAAACGCTCTCTCGAACCCTCTTACGCGGCAACTTCACAACACTTCTGTGCCTCCGTGAAAGCTCTCGTTCTCCTCAGCAGCCTCTGTCCGACCCCACTTGCAAAAACTTCAATCGCTGGGCTTTTCGCAGGAGTGGGAGATTCACAAGACACAAGTAGGGCAGACCCCTGCAAGTGTTTCGCACTGTGATCCAATTCATTTGTAAAACTCACAGTTCACGCTCGATTCTTCCTGTTCCCTGCACATGAGGCAGGAGGTCACGTAACACATTATCCTCTTGTGACCACGAGGTTACGCCATCTGCACGTGTGGGTCTGTTGAACTAGATAAACTACACAAATGCTATAACACAGTTTTCCATGCTTATGCAAAGATAGGACACAGGGTGTTTTGTGCCAGCAGAGGTCAATGCTGTATTTCAAAACATAGATTACAAATGGGTGTGACTGCCTTTTCCCTGAACCTGTGCACCTACACCTATGCTGTCGTATATACAATAGATAGGACACAGAGACTTAAACATAGGATTCACATCATATAGGATCATTACACTTGCAGTGAGGTGAGAAAACATACTTTCATTATGTTTCTCCACAAAGATTCAATCCTGTTTTTCATTGAATTTGTCCAAAAATGTGAATCCATTTGAAACACACGTTTTGTATGTAGCTAAAGCAGGCGCACTGGAATATGTTGAAGGCTGCAAAAACTGAAGAGAAAGCTAAAATGTCCACAGAGCAACCCCCTGCCTCCACATCAGCTGGAGTCTGTCTCTCTGCCCGGCTCATTTCCAACAACGCTGTTATATATATTTTCTCTCACCGCCGTAGATTAGAGACATCTCATTATTTTTTCTCACACTTATCACGCACACGTTGCAGCCGGTGCTAAACTCATGAGTGTGCCGCGACAGGCTCAACGGGGGTGGGGGGGGGAGAGAAAGAACCACATCATCAAAGCAAGGGGGAATAACTCTGATCCATAGCCACCAACGATCAAGGAGGCCCCGGCGGTTGTGCATCCAGGAAGGCAAAAAAAGGTTATTCAGCAGCTCTTCATTAGCAACTCCTTGCTCATTGGCCCTGTGGCGAGGACTCAGAAGTCTGTGAGATGGGAGATAACGGCAGTGCATAATTGGGTACTTGCTAGTTCAAAGATAATAGGCATTATATTTTACCAAGGCCTGCTCTAATTTGGCCCTCTAGTGCAGCCTAGTGTGCTCAGATGATAGCGAAAGCCTTAACGGAGAAAATCAGGTTTGGAGATTCCCCCCCCCAAAAAAAGTTCCCCAAGTTGGAGGACAGTTTTTGCATTTTGTCTCTTGTGTGTGTGTGTGTGTGTGTGTGTGTGTTTGGGCAAGGTTTGACTCATGTTGTGGGGACGTACATCTCATTATACAGACACATAGTAGGGAGTCATCTTTTTTAAAGAGACAAAAAAGCAAATCCCAACTGTGAGACCCTGTGTGTGTGCTGATATCTTTCCTGGACCCCCACCTACACACACACACATCCACAACAACACACACACGTATTGCTATGCGTGCCAATTCCACCAGGGGTCTCTGTGGTGCTACAGAGCAGGAGGGCCGGCGTGCAGGAGGAGCACATGAAACACACACATACACACTCAGAAAGAAAACGCACCATCTTGACAGGTGCAGACGACAATAAACGGAAACAGGGACGCTTTTGTGTGCCACCTTTGATGTCAAGGAGCTTCACCCGTGGATTCAAACAGCGTTTTGCACTGTAAAACTGACAGCTCCACTGCCATGATGGCAACCGCCCTGCTCCTCTCCAAGACTCATTCCATGGAGCTTCTTGTGCATGAGGTTATTCCCTTAACGACTGAGTGTTAATTTGCGTTGGCTTTACTGCACGTGCACTCGTAGCCTTGCAGGGATTTAAAACGCAGAGGGTCTCACATTCAAATCCCAACCTCTGGTCGTGGTCGTGGGGGTAAAGCGAGTCTTAACGCGATTGTCTCCTCTCTCTCTTATCGCCCCCCCCCCACACCTCCGGAGCATCTCTCTCTGTCCCTGTGGGCGCAGGACTGAGACGTCAGCAAAGATTCCCGTGGCTAAGCAGACATGAAACGTAACGTGGGGGGGAGGCAGAAAACAGCAAGCGACACAGAGTTAGATAGACAGAGCAGGCAGGCATGCGTTTTTTCATCTCGGAGCAACTGACAGAGGTAAGAACGAGGGCATATGTGAGTGTCAGTGGTGATGAGAGAGAGGAGCTGCACACGTGGGAAAGAACAAACATGGGAGAATTGAAAGACTTCCCATGCAGAGTGAACGGAGCCTCATATCGCCCTTGTGCACTGGAGATTACACAGATTACAGATCAGTATAACTGCATGAGGTTTGTGCACTGTCCATGTAAAGTTAATCTACCAGCATTTCCAAATCAGATCCAAACAATCCGGCTCTCAAGTAGGAAAGCCTTTCTTTTGGATAAATGAAGCCCTGCAGCCAGGAGGGGGAACTTCAGAGAGGAAACAGGTTTTGTGTTTTGGAAGGGCCGTTTGCAATCTAAAAAACAAGCACATATCTCGCTTTCTGTTAAATGGTTTTGGTGAGACGTGGGGAGCTGTCAATTAGAGACAAACAACGCTGGGCAGGGACAGCAAATTTAACAGATTACTGATAATCTGTAAGCAAGTTGGAGTTTTCTGAAAATGTCTTTGTACAATATTGATTTTAATGGAGGCCAATGGCTGCTTGGAATATTGTGTGGGAGGAACACATTGTAAATATTTGCAAAACACTCTCAAGATTGAAAATTAATTCTTAGCAATGGCATTAAAGTTCCATTTAGAATTAGTTATGTGTATTCCTGGATTTTTTTTATTTTTTGAATTTGTTCTTGTTTTTAAATGCACTGGAATCAGATCAGGTATAGAAGCTTTATCTGAAGGAAAAAAATGGTGTCGGAACATTTCTACCATCTTCAATCAGTTTAGGTTTAAAATGCATTAATATTTAAACATGGATGAGAAACAAATTACTGCCATTATCTGAATGGATTATAAAAACGCAGCTGATTCATTATAAATCTCTATAAACATCATCACCAACACTAACATGAGAGAATATCTTTCTTTTCAAACATGTATTAGAGGTCAGAGGCTGAGAGTACTTCAGCTGTTTCTCCTTTAATATATCTTCTAATAGACAGTAAAAATTAAAGGTATTTCTTTAATCATAAAAATCCTCTTCTTTTTATTCGTGACAAGATAAACAGCCTCTGCTTCTAAACCACAACCCTAAAAAAATCTTTGCTAAAATATCAGTTCTGGCATTTCTTCCGACATCTCCTCTTTTCTCCCTCCTCTATAATTACTCCTTCCTTTAATACAAGAGCTCTTCATGAAGGGACTTGAAGATTGGCCTTGAAGGATGGCGAGTGACTGATGTGGACGGAGAAATGGCCCAGGAATTGAATCAGGGGAGATAACATGATAATCAGCTTGGATCTGGGGTTTCCCAGATCCAAGGCATTTCTCTGAAAACATCTTACAGTGGGAACGGGCATTGTGTCTTTTGACATCCAGGCAGTGAGGGGTTACACCAGCTCTGTAATTGCAGCGGCTGAGTACCCATTCACATCGCGTTGCCAGATGTGGCCGTCTAATCGTCTCTGTTCGCCATTCATTTTTGTTTTGTTTATTGCAGCCCTTGCCTCTCCAATCACGGATTTGAAGGCGGCCATTGTCTGTGCTGTGTTCAGTATTCATTTAGCTGCGTCTCCCTCGCGTATGGTCAATCTCTTGTTATTCATACTTGGCATTGCACCTCATTATCGCTAAGCAGCCAAACTGCCGCCGCCCGCCATTCCCCTTAATTAATGCAGGTAAAGCAGATCATCAAGAGACACAATGCAATGTTTAAACTGCCTTTTTTTCGGGATTGTATAAGCAAGTTAACACATGGCAATCATAACAAGGGGAAACGCTCAATGATGTGTTGTGAAATTACAATTTGCTTTCCGCTGTGTTACTTTTGCCGGGGAACAGGCTGTGTCCGGAAATTAAATAAGGGAGCGCTGTTGAGTATTAGAGGGCGGCGGGAAACAAACAGGCTGGGGGTCGGGTGAATAACAAGTCCGAGTGGAGCCTCGCCGAGTCGAGCGTGACATTTGAAAAAGATCAACACCCACTCTTTGCATTGATGTTCTCATAACGTTCAGTCGGCACAGAGGCAGCACCTATCGCTGAGGCCCGATCCGGCCGGAGAATCGTTACCACTGTGAAAACCTGTGTGTTGCTTCTACTCCTGCATGCGTGGAGAAGTCACAGTTGAGTTCTCCTAATGAAAAGCTCATTAGACATTAATGAAACACTTACAGGGCACTTCACAAAACATTAAAAACGCCACAAAAAAAGGTTAAAATATGATGCTAGTAATTGCTAATTAATTATGAAGCAAATACTAGAATTTACTTGGTTTGTTTTGCAGTTACTCCTTTTTATTCTCTCCAATGCCACAGCAGAGAGAGTAAAACCCTCCTGAAATCCCTGTGTTCATGTCCAACCTGATTCTTGGTCTGAAATGCTGATGCTGCTGTTCACTGTGAATACAAAAAAAAAGAAAAGAGCTTTCCTCACAGTGAGAAGACAGGGATTGGATACCAGCAGGGCCTGAGCGCTCGCTGGGTTTTGGTGCAGGGCTGTGCAGGGACTCCTTTTTTAGACTTAACCTAGAATAAAGAAGCCGTCTCACGAATCCCTAAGCAGGCTCATGTAGTTTCACCGCTAATGGAGGGGCCAGAGACGTGGCGAGAATGGAAAAAAACGTGGCAAGGAAGAAAGAGACGCATGGCACTGAATGGCAGGTTCCTTGAGACCTTGCTGTGCCACCTTTGAAGCACGCACACCCCCCCAACAGTCCCGTTTCCTGGCTGAAGCCCCCCGCGGTTAGATGCTCAGCTTGGGGCCACTTTTGCGAGAGCTTTCAATTTGAATTATTTTCTTAACTAGTGTCCAGAGGATTCGAGCTCTACCTCTCCACCTCCAGGCCTCTGTGCACTTTCCTGTGTGCCGCATGACTGAAAAACAAATCTGCCCATGCCAAATGGAGGGTGGCTCACAAAGTCCCGGCCTCCCATCCAGCCTTGCTTACTTGAATTTGCTTGTTATTGATGAGATGTTATGACTCATCATGGCACGCGAATTTATCAAACGCTGTTTCTATGCCCGGTCTGGCTCATTCCTGACAAATTACAGCCAGGCTTGTGTTACTCACACCAACAGGTGAGCTAAAACAGGTCAATGGTAATCCAAGTGAAAGAAGTCATGAGCATGAACCTCAGAATGTATACTTCAGCTGTCTGAGAAGCAGATCGTCTAGACTATACAATATTATATCACTTAAACTATAAAATATCATGCTGGAAAACTCCTGGTTCAACAAACTCTGGGCTCAATGATTTGTCCAGTATAGTTTCTTATGATGGAAGATCTATTTTCTTTGAGGCTCAGATTGAAACTCGACTGTCTAGAATATTATTTTATACAGCACAAACCATTAATACTGTCAAGTATAATTCAATTGGTTAGTAAGTTTACTGGTCCTCTAAAGCAGTACTTTACAGGCTAAAGTTTGTCTCTGCATAAAATAGAAAGGCCGACATTTGGGTCCCGGCTTCTATTTGTGACCACTGGTCTGCACTACTCAATATTATATTATTTAGACTATGCAATATCCTCCTGGAAATAGCCTGGTCCACTATGACTTCTCAGTTCATTCTGAGGAATTTGTCATGATGGATGACCTACTTTCTAATGTATTATTCACTGAGGCACAGACGGAGAGAAAAAATATCAAAAACATCGTTTTATATAGCCCGCAACATTTAACACATGCAGACACAACATCTGTGTGTAGTCAATTACCGACCGTGTCGAATCAAAGAAAGTATATTGCAATTGGTCACCGAGTCTCCTGGGAAACCGGATAGGAAGGCGTCTGGGATCCAGACCTATGAGTGACATCTAGACTATTCAAAATTACATGATTCAGACTTTACAGTATCATCCTGGAAACACCCTGGTCCGACAGACCCTGGGTGTCAGGAATGGAAATAAGTGCGAGGCACCATGATTTGTCAGCTTATCCAGAACAATTTCTCATGATTGAAGACCTAGTTTCTCACCTATGATTATGTGAGGCACGGACGGACAGCAGTGAAATGGAATAGATTTCAAGTATAGCTGTCTATATAGCCCCAACCAATAAACACATGTGAAGACACTTCCATTTGCCGTGTAACACTTTGACCAAACTCCCTTCTACACTTTCACCAGCGCATTGATTGGCGGTACCTCATCGCAGCGGAGTGGCCTCAGTCTCCTAAGCCAGGATGAAAAGAATCTAGTCTCTAAATGGTCCAGCGAAGCAAAACCCACCAGGTGAGATCAAGACAGCTTATTGAGAGAGAGAGAGAGAGAGAGAGAGAGAGCGAGCGAGAGCGAGAGAGAGAGAGAGAGAGAGAGAGAGAGAGAGAGAGAGAGAGAGAGAGAGAGAGAGAGAGAGAAGAGAAGAGAGAGAGTGCTGCTTTATCCACACCCTCTCCTGGGGAGTCCGTGTAATGAAAACAGGACACAGCAGAGTGGCTGGGACTGTGGGTGCTTTTCCCAGCGTTTCAGGAGACACTGTGCTGGAAATCTACAGCCGCACGTGAGCTGAATGAACAAAGAAGACCCGGGCGGCAACTTGAACCGAGGCAGCCATGTGAAGTGAAAGAGGGGAACATGGTTTGAGAAAGGCAAGGAGTGAGAGCTGCTGCAACTCATCGCCTCAAATCTAGATTCAGAAGGAGGAAGGAGGGAGGAGGGGGGCGTGAGTGGGCTTTGGAAATCGTTGCCTCACTTTTCTCCAGGGGGGGGGGAGGTAAAGTGGAGAGCCGGGTTGAACATGGTGGGGAGTGTGGTGCTCAAGCGGTTCGAATGCATGTAGTGAGACGTTCGGACATCTCACATCACACGTTCTTCCTTAGAAATACAGCACACGTTCCCGATGTGGTGGGAAAAGGTGTTTTTCCTTCAGGCTCTTCATGTCAGAATTTCAAGTTAGAGAACCTGGATGTTTTGTAGGTAAAGAATTCATGCTCCACCCAGGACCTTGTGTTTTCAGTCCTGTCCATTGGCTGGTTAGATTGTCAGCAGCATTACATTCAATTTGCTCTTGAATTCCATCAACAACTAAATAAGATATTACTTCAATATGCCTTTTCTCCAAAGTTGCCAAAAAGGTAGATACATTATTATTATCTCATTAATCAATTACTTCAAAATGTCCATCAAATCATATTATTATTATTATATTTACTATTATTATTATATATACTGTTGCTGCCATTATTACTATATACTGCTATTATACTGGTATAATTACTATCATATATAAATATATTATATATTATATACTATATATACTGTACTATTTTTACATACTGTCTAACAATAACATTACCATCATATCATAAGTACTATTACCATCATCTTGCCACTGCACCTTATCTACCTATTTATCTTGTGTTTCTGTTTTTTATTCTTTCTACCTCAATATTTTTTATTTTATTCTATTGTATTGTATTTCATTGTATTCAAATATACCGGCTGCTATGACGACTTAATTTCCCTTTGGGGATGAATAAAGTAATCTATCTATCTATAAGCTTAATGTTTAGCTTGGGAATGTCAAATTCTAACATGTTAACAAATTGTAAAACATCAATAACACTATATTAGCCTTTGAATGCCACAGCTCCATTCTCTGTTTTCATTGTTTCCTTCCCTCCGCTCATCCCCGTCCTCTCATCATCATCATCTTCCTTCTCGCTCACGCCTTGCGTCATGTGTTGTGAGAGCTCGGTACAAACAGGTTTTCTATAACGAGAGCCGAATCCGGACAAGCAGTGTGACAGAGGAGCCCGCGAGGGAAAGGGAGACTCTGCAGGAAGGACGCAGAGGGAAAGGTTACCGCTCTGGTGAGAGCAGACATCATCTACACAGCCCCCCCGCTGCGCTTCTCCCTGTTCGTCATGTTCACACGGCCTTTGTGTGTGACAGAGTGTGTGCTGTTCTGGTGCACAGACAGGATAATTGGAGTCATTTGTACAACCTATGCTGCTGCCCTTCCAGTCTGAATCAACATATGGGAGTCAATTCATTCCTCAAAAGGGTTACGAAGGGATTTCAGGGGGAAACATCACGCTATTAATCCGGCTGTAACAATTGATAATGTGCATTTGAAAACCTTACATGTATCCATCCGGGTAAATTACCATAACATTGACTGAAGCGTCTGGGGATGACAAAAGGTCAGCGTGATAGGAAGTATTTGCAGTGAAGAAGGTGACATGGATTCTCCCAGGGGGCGCTGACACGACTGAGTGAGTGGTGCACTCGCAAAATAAAGGATTTTAATGGTGTGATGCGAGGAAGGTCATCAGGCCGTGATTGCAGAATGTCAGATCTCCATCCGAGTAAAATGGCAGTCTTGTGAATATCTACACAAATAACCTTTGAGGCATACTCTCCACTGACCTGAGACATGGGGAAATCACATTTAACGGCAGTCAGACAGAACAAACACGTAGACTCCAACAGCTAAACCTGGGATTATTCACACGTACATCTCAGTTTGCACCGTGGATAATCAAATTGATTTGCTCGATCTCACCCATGACTCTTTGCTGCAGTGTATTTTCCCTATTAAGCCCTCTGGTGGTTTGACCAGCGGCCCAGTGGTGCAGTGGTTAGCACTGTCGCTTCACACAGGAGTATGCATAACCCCAACCCCCCACTCTGACATCCAGAGACATGCAGATAGGGCTTGATAGGAGACTGTAGGACGATTGTTTGTCTCTACTGTTTTCAGACATGGACTCTGGAAAAAAGTGTAGAAATTCAAATGAGATGGTCCAGAACTGACGCGAGGACAGCAACAGGAAAATGTGAAGGGGTTGTCTGGGCAGAACGTGACGTATAAATTCCTGAGGAACTTCTTTCCAGGAATTTATACCTGAGATATTTTCTACTTTTCCACTTTCACTACTTCCTCGGTTTACCAGGGGGCTGGCATAAAAAGTTCCAGAAAATATCTGCAGCGACTGACTTTGCATTCTCCGGAAATGTTCAGGAAGATGGTCGGACTTCATATCTGCAAGAAGGCTACATGTTGTCCCTTCCACAAACTGGCACCTTTTGGAAGGATGAAATTCAAATTTGTGTTTCATAAGACATGACGCACGGATATGAACCCTGGGTTTTGATGAGAGAAAGAAGGGGAGCTCTCCACTGAGCCTGCTCCATTTAATTTAAAGTTTTTCCTCTATCAGGACAGACATCTCTGTAATCCAAAGCTGCCTCCTCTCTGATCCTCTGTGCCAGACTGAGAACACACCAACCAGGCTGCGGGAGCTGAGAATCTGCGGCGTCCCCCTGTCTGAAGTTTGTTTTCCCAACTATCCAGCCGTTTGCTTTATCGTCCCCGCGCTCGCCTCATCTAAAAGGTGACATTTGACGTGACGTGCGGCAGCTCAGTTTGGGAACTATTTGGCGTTTTGCAGCAGGTGCGCGCCGAATTTGAGCAAATCAGATATGAAACAGCGCGTCGGGGAAACTGCTGGGCACTTAAAACCCTTTGCCATCCACTTAATTAAAAACAATACGATAAATTACAAGCAATGCTATCAAGAGTTGGGAGGGAGGGAGAGGAGGAAGTAACCGGAGGCAAGATAAATTATGACCTTATGTCGGAAAAAACATTTTAAAGGGGTTGTTGGTATCATGGTGTGCGCATAAATTCAAGAGTGCAAGTGCTGATCTATCAATCATGCGCTGTTCCCTGAATGCAGCAGTGGTGGGAGGGGGCGTTGAACCAGCATTCAGCCATATTTCACGCTATACTTCATGCTGTAAATACCACAAAAATGCAAATTTGTGCATGTATGTACAATTTTTAACATATGAGGTTTGACTCAGTGGAACAATAAAAGCACTGATGCCGTGATCTTTAGTGTTACAAGATATGAGAAGCAGAAGGAGAAGAGAATATCGACAGCAGGAAGTGCATGTATTTTTTTTTACTTTTCCCAACTCTTATCACTGTCTGCAGCCCCTGCCTTTCACCAGCAGAACACACTGACAAATACCTTTAATAATCTGTAAACCAGCAGGCCCATTAGGAGCTTTCGGGGCTTATTCACTTCATGTCGGACTAGTAGCTTCTCTGCTGCAGAGACTTAGGCAGCGCTTCCAAATCCACCGTGTGATCAGTGATAATCCTCCAGATATCTCATATACTGTATCTGCGTGATTTCCAATCATATTAGAAATGCTCTCGTACACAAGATGCTCCATTCAAGCGTATATGAGCAGGTCAGCTTAGGCATTGAGGGCAAAACAAAAGGAGTGAAAAATAATTATATTCATATATATATAAAAAGAAGGAGGTTTTAGAGGTGGCACATGAAGTCTATTTACTCAATTTAAGGGAAACTAAGACGATTTTCACATAGGGTCAGTTTAAAAGGAAATATCGGAAGCAAATTACTCAGACGTGCACTTTCTGAAAGCAATAGCAATACTATACTCACTATATGGCTTCATTTGTGGAGAGCAAACATGATGACAACTCATAAAACATGCCAGCATTCCTCAACTCCTCAGATATTTGTGATGAAGACAAACTTTGCCCCAGTACAACACAGCATGCAGTTTTGAAATCTAAGTACTACTACAGGTTAGCTGTCAGAGGAAAACGCAAGGATCCAGGAGAAAATGAGGTCAGTGCAGTGTTTCATGGGTATTAAGAAAAAAAGTGTGTGTGTGTGTGTTTCTGTGTGTGTGTATGTATGAACCGGGAATGCTGAATCCGTGGGACGATGAGAGTGATGGAGCGTTTACATGATTACATTACTCTGTTATTTGTCTATCCTGACGGCCATCCTTGTGCAACTTGTGTGTGCGTGTGTGTGTGTGTGTGTGTGTGTGCGACAGAGAGGGGTTGGCGGCGCACACTGGCAGCATACTGATTAGTTCCCAGCATGCACCGATCAAATTACACTACCTACTCTCTCTCTCTTTTTTCCTCCTCCGCTCTTCACTTGTCTTTCAGTCAATCTCTCCGCTCGCCCCTCCTTCGCTCTGCAGATAAACAACCTGCTGTTTCCCTGAGTGATGCCTCTGACTGAACGCTGCCACAGTGTTTGAATCCCTGATGACCTGCCTCGCCCTGTCAAGGGGAGCTATCAGCTGAAGCTTTAAATATGTCCCTTGTCAGACCTATAAAATGCTTAAATATATACTTTAGTCTGCGCACACTGGATACTCCCCCGCCGACCAGAAACTGATTTACTGCAAACCTGTATATCTATCATTTGTTTATATCAGGTGCTAAGGTTAAACAGACTTTATTCATGTGGAAATGTATGGGAAATTAAATAAATTAAATAAAAAAAATACTATTACAGTTAATCAACAGACCTGACATGATGAAACACGGGGAAACATGCTCTCGTTACTTCTGGGTACCACTCAGGTATTTTATTTCCATCCCGCTGATAAGAATGAAGCACCATGGCTGTTCTTTATTGCACTACGTCCTCTTGTCATTTTTAAATTTAGGATCATAATGCAGTATTTCAAAACGGCTGGAAACGGGCCCCTGCAGCAGTGTAAGACCCTCCTGTCTGCCGGAGGCTGGAGGGTTACATATATAATTCACATCACTTAGACAAATTGACTCAGATCCTCGAGTTATAAATCAAAACTTTGAGGGAGTGAAGTAAGAAGTATTAAGGTGAAGGTGTGAGGCAGCACTAGATTGAGCTAAATGCTAACAAAAAGCTAATATAGACAATTATATTGTAGGCACAGCTCAGTCTCTTACTATAATGTAAACACAGGAATTTTATTCATTTTCAATGACTTATTTATTTCTAAGTACATTGTATTTTTGCACTTTATTCTATTGTTGAATATTGACTGTATTGCAAAGCACCATGTATTTCAACTTTAATCATACATTTGAATTGATTTGAATACCACTGAGGCAATTCTAAGGACAACTGCAAAGCTTAATGATGTGACAGTATATCATATTTATTCTTTTCGGTTTATCTTGTTATTTATGTATTTCATTATTTGGTTGTGTCATTGTCAACTCACTTGTTAGTGTCACCCTGTTGTTACAATTGAAGCTAAGTGCTGCTTCTAAATACAATGTAAATCTGAACCTCTCCACCACTGAAAGTAAAGGTTCCCCTGAATTGAATTCATGGAAGAATGAACAAAATCTCCCATCCATCCCACTAATGTCTGGGACATTGCAGTTTTTAGAAAAAGTGGTCTCGACAAAAATCCTTGTCTCTCTCTCTAAAAGAGAGATACGAGGAGGAGGGACAGAGCAAGAGAGAGAGACTGATATATAAAGGGACAGAAACATTCAGAGTGCAAGAAGAAAGAGAATCCATGAAACATAGATTAAGCCTTCTAAACTGGTCTAATACAGAATCTCGCCCGTCCGTTGTATTAACTCTGACATGCAGAGTGGAGGAGCCAGTCTGCTCCTGCACCGTAACCTGGACTACCTGGGAGCTTGTGTGGAATTGGCCCAGATGGTTGAAGTGCTGCGGTGAATGCCGATTGACTCGGCTCGAGGTTTAGGTCAAACGCTTTCCAGAGGTGAGGCGCAGCAGGGTCGATTGACCCCGGGGTCGGAGGAGTGGAGGCAGAGACGAGGTGGAGTGCACAGGTGCGAGGAAAGTAAGTGGGCTCAGCTGTTTCTCGTGGCCTGACTGTGGAGATTCTGAGAAATGGAGCGAGATGGAAAGATTACGGGTCAACTCTGGGTTTAATTGCATTCGGGCTGCAACGAATCATCATTTACTGAACTCTCGATAGTTGATTAAGGCCCTGTATACACTGATGCAGATATTTCTGGAATGGAATTTCAATCCGGACGAAAACGACTACAAATGCTAAAACGAGAATGTTGGGCCAGTAGGTGGTGATGAAGTCTTTATCAACACTATGGTCTAAGTAATATCTTTTGATAGACGTCTGCAATGGCTGCAACTTGTAATTAGACCAAACGTCGAGAAACCGGTGTAGAGCCGCCATTGCTGTTCTTATTTCTGGTGCATGCGCGTTACTGAAAACTGCAAACACTCTGTAATGTGTTTGTTAAGAGATCTATGTGATGAGAGGCTCATGGTAAATAAGTGTGGACAGGGCGCAGACATGAAATAAAGCATGGAAAACCGCTAGTCCTCACATTTATGAAGCTGTAACCGGAAAACGTTCAGCAATTTTACTTAGTTTATTACGATAATCATTAGAAGTTATTATTATATCTCTGAGTATAGTGTTAGTACAAAGCACATGACTATAGATACAAATAAAATCCTCCCAATATGCAAATGTTTAAACTCAAATACAAATCTTTTATGAACACAGCATTGCAACTTAGTTGTGGCCTTACAATGCAAATATCTTGTCAACAGGATTCAAACCTTTGACCAAAAGAACAACGGGCACGGTGACGCCTGAGCTGCATTGCCGTGTGGGGGGGGGTGGGGGGGTTAATCTGAGGCTGGGTAGCAAGGCAGTAATGCCAGGGCTCATGGGGAATTACCAGGGAGATTTGGAGGAAATCTGCTGGCAGCAATTTCCCTGTCGCTTTTATTAGCCTAGATGTGCAATTTGCTGCTGGCTGCTTCAATATGACAGGCTGCGTCTTGCTTGTTTTAACTCCCTTTCAACACACACACACACGCACACACACACACATACGCTAAGTGGTGAATTATTTTCTGGGACGCACACGGGAAGAAACTGTGTGTTTGTTATGTAATGCATTAATGTGATACTGCCCCACAGGACAATTCTTCATTTGAGCAAAGGTCTCAGGTCGTCTGCTGGGATTAAGCGTCTTGCTCAAGGGTACGTAAGTCGTGTGGTCCCAAAAATAACAAGAAACGGTTTCCCTGCTTTGTTTTTGGGCCAACCTGCTGCCACACGACACAGCTCCTCTGCCCGTGTGTGTGGTGAAAAAACCGTATCTGCACAGCACATATCACCCCTGGGGATGAATGCACACAAAGCCACATGCTTTACATGCACCTAAACACATATTGTGGGCTTTCTTTTCACACACACACACACACAGTGTCTATCCAGGCCCACGGGCTCTGTGCTGCTTAGTATGTAGAGGATGATGAGGTGACTGACACCGAGTATGAAGAGAAGAGCACCGACGAAAGCTAATTGCGGACATCGCGGTCAAATCGGGGTCCAAAGGCTGCAGGTGGGCAGGATTCTACTAAATCCAGAATACCACCTGCATCGGCTTCTTATTACGAAAGCAAAGCAACGCTGCGAGGAGCAACTGCAGGGGAGGCCGAGAATAACGTGCAGGAGGCGAGCCAAGGCGAGTGGGAATGGAGGTGGGAGGAGAGAGGAGTCGCAGCTTATAGCATCACCACGTTTCAATCAAATGTATTCAGTCGGAGTCAGAGTGAGTAAGTGTGGAAAGAACTGTACAAACTCTTCTCATATCAGCTACACGTAGATTCTCGGTATATTCAGAACCAGGGTATTGCAATACTTTTTGAGTATTTACATATTACAGTGTCAAATCCCATTCTTGCCCTGCCCCGTCTTGTCCCATCATGTTCAGGCAACATGCGAGTGTCTCCCCTGTCTACTCATCAGTGGACGACCCTCCAGAGTCCCAGTTTCCAATTAGCGTTCATTTTTACCACACAAATATAATGTTGGTTTCTTTGCATATACAAAACTACTGCTGCTGGAAAGCATCAAACATTCGGCTCCCAGAATCGAACCAACGACGGCGGGTATCAAGCCTCAGTCCAGCCGTTCTGGACCGACTTCTTAACAGGACCTCTCCTGCATCATTGTGTGTTTGTTTCACGTGTTTCGCTCAAGACTGATCATCAACGACTCTCTGCTGCTCTGTCGGGATCCGTTCAGTGCAACCGCACATCTTTGCCAGCACACATTCAACAAGCAACTTGTGTCAATTAGAGGGAGCCAATTAAGAGAGCAACGGGTGGGGAACAATCAAAGCCGGCGTGTCAAACCCATCTTCAAAGCATAATCAGAAACATAAGCATATCCCAAATAACTCAAACGTTATTTGTTTATTTTTTTGGAAAGCGTGGGAAGACAAACCTGCAGTTATCACAGTGGAGGATGTTTTCGGCAGAAGTTGCTGAGAGGATGTTTCGTGCTGGGATGAGTTTTCGTGTTTTTGGAGTGGAGTTAACAAACCGGTGCCTGCTTGTGCACATTTTGATTACACAAGAGACGACAAGCTGGATTCCAATTCACCAAAATATACACACCTATGATCTTTCCCTTCTCTACACCTTTTCTCTGTGGACAACAAATTGAAAAACCACGTGGTGCCTTTTTCTCTACGAGTAAGAAAGATGATTGATTTTTCCACCAGAGAAATCCTGCAGTAGAAGTCGTCATTCAGCATCATCATCATTATAGATAGATAGTAACGGCAATATGCAAAAACAAACCAATGAACAATCAAAAAAGCAAGATGTGGCAAAGAGTTATTAACAAAGAAGCCCCATCAATCTTTGGTTGTGAGACACAGAGGACACAAATGCATCAAAACCCCTTAAATATACTCCTGGAAATAAGTGAAAAACAAAAAACAGGACTGTTAATCGTTTAAAAGAGTGTATAAGACTGAAGTACAGTATTACATCAATCTTTAAACAGAAATAAGAATGGAAAGTACCATTTGAGGTGAAACACATCAGATTGATATACTGGAGAGAGTTATTTTCCCCATTTTCAGTCAGGCTGATCCATTCATTAATCCTCCCCTGGTAGTGTTTTCTATTCTGAGGTGAAAACAGCCTGTCTTGACTTTTTTATTGGTCAAAGTCTTGGAAAATGTGGTGAATCACAGAATGATGCGATACCTGGAGGGACAGAAGTAATGAGGCAGGTAATGAATGAACCTGCCTTTTAAAACATCTTAACACAGCTGGAGCATAATGGACTGGGAAAAAAAAACTATTTTAAAATCACTTATCAGCGTCTCACCCACGGATGTCTTCGGCATAAATAGCAGAAACTATTGATGTACAACTCATTATAAACAAAGGTAAATAACTCATGAATAAAAAATAAATAAATAAAAGTGACAGTTGATTATCATGTTGTCATCCACAAACCTGAATGATTTGAATCTGTCACTTCTACACCTACAGATTATAGGGATTCTATTATATTTATAGAATAATTGATATGAACTCTTTAAACTGATAGACGTTACTTATTTAAACACTATGGTTAGAAAAAGAGGTAGAATTCCCATTTACAAAATTACAACTTATCTCTTGCTCTACTGAATGTAAAACTATGTCAATTAAAGGGATACTACAATTTTTTGGGAGGCAGACAAAATAGTGGATTATACAGAAGGTGAACTCCCAACATTTTGAAGCCGAGAATCAAATTCCCCAAATTCTGGATCGTATACTTCACATCATCCAACTCGATAGTGGCCTTGGGACAATATGTTTTTTATATAACTGCTAATAAGTTATTTCCAATACTTTCCAGTACTACAATCACACAATACATCCGTCTGCATTTATATTGTTTTATGTATAGCGGACAATTTTAGAAAATAAATCACTGCCATTCATCACTGGTGGAATAGAGTGGCAGGTGGCCTCTCCCATTAGCCCGGTCTCGTTGTCCTCTGGTGTCCCGCTGCCCCCCCCCCGGCCCGATCTGGCTCACCCCTCTGCTCCCCTGTCTGGCCCTTGTTACGCCCCATCAGCCTGCAGAGCCCGGGATGTGTGCATGTGTGTGCATAGCTGCAGACCTTGAGGGTGTCCCCGCCTCCATCAGCGCAGCCCCCGCTGAGGGTGACACCTGCAAATAACAGTTTAATAGCTGAGTAATGTCTCTGGCCTCCCCCCCCAGCTGTGCAGGGGGCAGCCTTGTGGGCCATGAGGCAATTGAAAAAGCCTTTGCGCTCTTTAACGTACACACATGGACATGTCCATAAACACACATGTACTCTGACTGTATGTTTTTCTATGGTCATACTCACACACACACTGATGTGAGCAGATAAAACTGTCAGGAGGTTGTAAAGCTGTGGAGGAGTGAGCTTATACATCATATATCTGTATCCACCACCTGCCCCTGATGCTCGTGTTTTTCTTTCCATCACAGGTATGTGTGAAGATCTCTCTTTTTACAAATTCGATCCGTGCATTTTGTGAATACTGGAGGAAAATACTCTGCTTGTGAATATTGATTCTGCTATCTGATGGAATATTCCTTTTCTAAGAGCCGGCTGATTATCCACCCAAAGAGTCGTCCGTACACCCGTTCAAAAAGATGCCGGAGAGGATAAATGTGTGAAAGTATGAAATTATAGATATTCAGCACTAAATTGGCCACAGAGGCACACAAGGCTGAAGAGGAGGTTCAGGTTCTGTTTACTTGCATGGCTGCATCTGTGTCTCTAATCCAATGAAGCCAAATTCATAAATAAGCATTTATCCCTTATCCTGCGTATGTGGCATATAATTTAACGCAAAGTTTAAATTGCCCTCTCCATGCGCATGTGGAACTTTGTTGGAGAATTTCCACTTTGTCCTGAGAGACGGACCAAAACGAAGAGATACCTGGACGCCAAACATCCCCCGGAGAAATGGGGAATAAGTGGAGATGTTACAGAGGAGCTGCCAGGAGGCTGAAACTGAACCGCTAAGTTATTAAATCTATAAAAACACCTGATAGCTGGAACAAGACGGCATCATTTCTGAGACAGTTCTTCATCTCTCGAGGGATAGAGATGATACAAATAATGCTCAAAAGATAATTCCACAACTTCTCCTGCGAGGTTCATGTATTTCAATAAATGTAATTTATTTTTCCTTACCAGAGAAAATCTGATGGTTGAACTGATACTGCTTTAATTTCTTTTGGGCATTTTAATAAAAAAATATGGAATTGATAGTGAAGGTGGGAGTAGGCGATTGACAGGAAATGTTCCAGTTGGCTGAGAGTCGATGGGGACTCTCTGCTCAGGGCCTGTGGTACACGTCAGGTCACCTCCACGCATTTAAAACCAACACAAAATAACCAACAAACTAGTTTAAAAACACACATTTGCAGATTGAAGCGTTGCACACTGCAGAGTCTCCGAAGGGAATCCACTTGACTTGATAAAAATAAGCAAGTGACTCATGCCCGCTGTATGGCAGGATAATAGGAAAGGGCTCTGAATAATTTGTGCATTCCGAGGCAGTTACACAGATATCAGCATAAAGACTGAGGAGGCAGAACGCCGGGTTCACCCATCTTATGCTTCTCACATTAAGAATATCCATCTTGCAGCATAATTAATGACAGATGGATGAGGGGGTCAGCAGATGCACCCACTTAGCACTAAAACCACCACTGCACCACTTGATCCTGGCTTTCCTGTTACGTTAAAGCCTTCCGAGGACAGAAACGAGAACGGCGGCGGTGAATAATGGCGGCTAGGTGAGAAGGGGGAGAGATAACGTTCCGGCCGCGCTAATAAGTGAAGGGAGAAGGAATAAATTGTAAACGAAGATGAGGGATGAAACCGCTCTGATAGCTAATCACAAAATCTTGACATTTCCAGCGAGTGATTACTCTGTATTTTCTGCAAGCTGCGGGTTCCTTCCAAACATCGGGGAGGGGAAGCGAGAAGACAGACAGAGCAGCAGCGAGGGAGCTGCTTTACATCTGTGGCTGTCAGCCGTGGGAGCTGAGTGGCATTCATCCTCCACTCTTCTCTCGGCAGCCTGGTCAGTAAATCACGTTCTCTCTCTCCCTCTCTCCCCTTTTTTTTGTGCCTTCCCTGCCTTCTGCTGAGGTCAGCTCTGAGCGGTCCAGACGCGAAGGAGGAGGCATCCATCACCTTTTTATACGTCCAAAGCCACGGCTGCTTAATGCAGCCTGAGATAGTGCAAAAGACAATCCAATCAGCCAGCTGAGATTCAGCCCTGCCACATTCCCGTGATTCGGCTATTTTCAGAGTGAAAAGTGCAGAGAGCTGCAGAAAGGACAAACAGATCCAGGGACAGAAATCTGCTGCTGGGTATACGGTGAGCGCTGATACATCCGGGAGCGAGGCAGGTAAGTGTGGGGAACTTAAACACAATGTTTGTTGAGAGGCAGTAATTTCCCAGGGGGCCGTTCTTTAAAGACACAGCCATTTCAACATAAACTGAAAATTGATGAGCACTCTCATCATGTCATGGTAAAGAATTCCCCCCGAACGTTAGGTTGGAACTGGAACAAGATAAATCTGGGGCCATTTTCTGGAAACAGCCTCTCGAGACTAATAAGACATTCTCAGAAAGAGAATTAATTCCCACCGCATTGTCCCCTCATTGTTCATCGCTTCAGATGTGTGTGCATTGTCAAAGACACACTACAAACAGATTATGCCGACCAGAGACAATGGCGGGCAGCTGATATTGCACCCTCGTGCAGAAAAGAGGCTATTAACCTCAGTTTGAATGCCAGGAAAAGCACAGATAATCGTCTGCATCACCAATTTTAAACCCTCAAATCCTCAGCTAGTCCACAGCTACCTAAACTCGGGATCCTCCAGAGCAGGGCGGGGGCAGCACCTCCACACAGATCCCAAAGATAAGGACAAGGTCCTGTTGATAAACTGGTCCAGTACTGCCATTACAAGGCAGCCCCTCAACCCCTGCTCTAAACGCTTCCTGTATTACCAGGCCATAATGTTGTTGCCAAGGAAACCTCTCACTGGTTCGGTGATGCACTTCCCTTCAAAGGCTTTTTTATGACCGTCAACCAAACCTCTTCCACATGAAACGGTCAAAATGAATCAATTTCTATTTTCTCTCACTATTTAAAAAACAGCAGAGACGTGTGCACACTGAGACAGGAAAGACCCTCACGCAGATATTGATTGGACACCACAATGACGCCAAACAACGACTTAATTAAACTATGAGTAATGAGGAACGGAGCAAATACAAGTGTAAGAGAGCGTATGATGGTAATATACCAACAAACTGCTCTGCTGCTTCTCAGGTTTCCAGTTTTGTGGTTAAAACGTCCATTCAGAAAATGAATTGGGGAATTGGTTATTGTTCTTTCCATTATATTTGTATCATTGGGTTCCTCAGTGTAACAGCTCTACCTGATGGGTGTTATGTGGAAAACCGCCATTAAGGCAAGAATCATTTTCTTTTGTAGTTGGTAGGAAACATCCAAAAGGATAAAAAGAAAAGTATTTACCGTCTAAGTTGTCTAAGAACAAACCTGACTGCTGCCCATATCACCATCCATTCATCAACTCTGCCGGTCGCAGTCGAGAGGCTCGCAGCACAAATTCAACACGGAGCAAAACAGATGTGATGGCCATGGAGACAGTTGCATGCATTTGGTTTGTGTTCTGCCGCGAGGACGCATTAGGATTCAAATCATGTCGTCCTCCAATCTTGATAAATGGAAAAAGTCTGCAAAAAAAAAGTCCCTAAATGGCCCTCTGGCATGGCCGGGAAATAAATTGAGCTAATCAAGGGTGGCCTCACAATCACTGCATCCACAAAGTAATCAAAGAGTTGAAAAGGAAAACACAGCGTGCATGTAGATGTAGGAGTGTGTGTGTGTGTGTGTTTGTGTGTGTGTCAGAGTCAGTTTCAAGATATCTCCTTGTCTGGGCACTAAAAGCCACTTTGGAGCATTGTGGCCATAATTGGCAGTTTTCCTCCATTAATTGTATATGTGCGTTGTCAAGTCGTATGCAAAAGCCCTTCTTTCACAGCCGCGTGGACGCAGAGAGCACAGTGCCAAGTGTCTCCATTAATAACCACCCCATTCAGCTGACAGGCCGCTCGGGGCGACCCTCGAGAAATGTAGACGCACGCAGCCACGGTCAAGATTCATGATAAACGAAATGTTGGCACTCAATAAAAATGAGCTCTTCTGCTCCAATGGCTTCTTTATGTCGGGATCCAAACCTCAGTGGACGCAAACAAATGACTGAGAGAGGGATGACTATGCAAAGTCCCGGTTAGCTTAACCCTCCTCCTTCCCCATACAGTTTTGGTTTTGGTTGGTTCAAAATGAAACAAGGCCAAGTAACAATCTGGTCCTCCGGGCCTGATGGCCATGGAATAAATCCATGGGATTTGGGCAAAACACTGCACCTGCTTTCCTTGCTAATGGGCAAACTCGCACTCCCTCCAAAAAGTGTTTCCTGAAGCCAATTTAGTCACTGGCGAGGGTATTCTCAGAGGTGGCAATCGCAGCAAACAGTGTGTGTGTGTGTGTGTGTGTTTCTTTGACCGTTCCCCCTGCGGAGATAGACTGAGGCGTGATGGATAACCACTTGGCCAAGCTGCTGTTCTTTTCCAGGAGTCTGGGTCCAGTCCCAGGGGCGTTGCTGCATAAAACTGGGTTGGAAAAGAAAATTCTACACAAATTCAACTTGATCATCTCAAACATTTGGAGCTCACAGCTCTGAAGGGGCTCTTTATTTCCCTGGACAGATGTTCTGCGTGTGCGTTATCTGCAGGCAAAGACTAACTTTTAACATGTTGGCGGCTCCTCCTGCTGTTTAACTGCAGCGTATAAACTTTGTCTGATTGTCTATTTATTTATGCTCATTCCTTAAAAACACAGTCTATTTCAAAGGAGCACAAGGAGCAACAGCCTGAAGCTAAAACATTCTGCAAAGGTGAAACTCGCTTAAATACACATGAGGAAATATTAAAACTGCAAAACTGCATTTTACACGTTACCAGTGTTTGGGTGTGATTTCTTAAAGGTGAAGCTCTACACCGTCACACCAACACATTTCAACGCCTTTACCAATAATGTGAAACATCAACCAAATATGTAAGTCACCTTCCCGTCTGTCATCAAGAATGTCGACTGAACCAAATCTGCAGTAAAATGAAAATATATGACATTGAAGTCCAACGAGGGAAAACTCACAGAAAAACTTAACTGAATCGTACCGTCTAAAGGAAGGACGAATGCAAATATATAATTTGAAATTGAAAGTATGTTTCACCAACAACCTCCATCAAAGTTTCCCTACCCCCCCCGAAAGGCAAAAAAGTGACTTAGGTTCGGTGCAGCCAAAGGACCCAGATAGTTGGAGTCACATTAGGATCCTGTGAGACACAAAGACAAGTGGACGCAGGTAGCAGAAAAACTGACTTTCTGCCTTTTCATGGTACCCACAGCGACCTAAGTGCTGCAGCTAGGGCTGGTGAGCAGAGCACTGGTGTAATAGCTCAATGGTGGGACCATTACTAGGGGTTTCGCAGAGAGAGGCCTTTCCAAAAAGCAGTGGGCCACCATCCCTGTCTGTATCAAGTCCGTGTCAGAGTTGAAACAACTCTGCTGTGGCCTCTCCGTCTCTGTGAAGTGCTCTCATAAGAGGCCTGCTGAGAGAGGGTGGGTGAATTAGGAAAGGAATTACACTGAGAGTGGACCCCATTGAGACCTGCGTGATCAGATCTCAAGTGGTCAACACACCTAAATGCATCCCGAGATCAAACCCCATTCAGAGGAGGTCTGGGACTTGTACCTGCGACAGTTTCACAACAAATCCAAGATGAGAGTGATACTTCACCTGCGCATATACACAAAACAACATTATTTGTGTATGAAAAACTTTCAAACAGAGACCACTAGTGATTGGAATTCTCAGAATGCAAGTTTATATCAGGTCTGAACAGGGGTCATGGTGTCCTTTTCAGATCTTCTTCGAATTGTTGATGTATTCCCAATTACAGCTGAATAATTGGGCACGTCTGTCTGTTCATGACATATTAGCTTTGTCCAAATTCAGGGGATCCTTCAGAGGTCTTGGTCTATGCAGCCAATGGAGGATAGGACCTTTGCCCGGCGGTGTTCACTGCAGAGTTCGACCCAAAATGAGACTAATATCCCTGTTTGTGTCACCAGCGGGTCTCGCTCTTACCATTTCATCGCCTGCTTATTTGAGCGGCTGCACCAACAGCAACTCAGCCAACCAGATATCTAGCTCCTGAGCTCCGTCACTTGCGAGCAATGAATCCTAGGATATCCTGGCCGGAGAAAGATGCACCTGTCGGAACCTTCATATTCCCGGAATGAAAGGATGTAGTTAGGGAAGGCTTCAAAATGGATTTGTGACCTCCGAAACTATAATTTCCTTTGCTTGCATGACTCAGACTTTGGTTTACTCTGGAAAGACTGGACAGGGATCGGACTTGCACACACACACCCACACACACCCGCACACACCTGCGACTCGTTGACCATGTTCGATTGTTTGCATTCATCCCTTCTCCTCCGACATTCGCTGCATCTTATCTCTATCGACCCATGCCTCCTCTGCTCACCGACGCTGCTGCCTCTCCTGTTAGGAGGCGGGGCCGCTCTGAGTGAACGGGCCCTTCCCCCTGTGCGCCGCTGATAGAGGCTTAATCTGAAGTCCGATGCTCAGGAAGAGGCTGATTAAAGGGGGCTGATGAGAAAGAAGCAGGGCCTTATCACGTCCAGTGAAAGCATCTCAACTCTCCGGGCTAATTGGCCGGGGAGCAGGCGGCCGGCTGCTGGGCAGAGATTGGGTCACCTGATGGCTCGCCTTTCACACTGTCGCCGGGTTGTACTTTTAAAACAGTCTCTCCCCAGAGTTTGCTCCGGTTTAATCAACTCGACCTTGTGATCCAGAGAGTTTTCTCGTAACGTGCGCGAGCAAATGCCCCCCACCCACAACCCCCACAAACACGGGGAGCACCAGGGGTAGCCCGATGAATCTTTGAAAGCCCAACTCAAAGAGGGTCGGGGGAGATAGAGGTCCCGGAGCTACAACACGAGGAAAAAAGGATTAATTGAGCTTAACAATAGGGCCCAGTTAATCACTCATGGGATCTCAGATACAAATGCCTTGTGTACACAGGAACATTTACCCGTGACACTCCCTTGATATTTGCACAGAATAGCCGAGATAATTTACCCGCATGAATGTGTCCAACCCTTCATGACAGTGTGCGTTTGGACATGAACTGGGGCAAGAAATTAATTATCTTTTGTCGTTGTTGTGTTCCTAGCTGAGCCCCGTGTCTGGCAAACTTGGCACAGAGGAATAATGCAACGCATGTCTTCGCTGAGATACAGTACAAGACAAGATAAGAATGCAAGAGTGATTTATCTTATTCTTATATATAGTCTGCATGTTCCTTACAGCTTAATGTATCATCTGCAAAACCTGAAGGAAATCCACTTCTGAAAGTTTTTTCCTTGGCTGCAGACGAAAGGTTAAATTTGCACAAGTTCAGATTAAATAGCATGTCGCCCGACATGACTAATATGTTATGTTAATTGCTATTTATGGTAAATGGACTCTCGTGTTTCTTTAATCTATGTAAATTTCACTGCGATATGTGGAAGGACCAGGAGAATATTTCCTACAATCTCTCCAACCCCTTGTACTTTACATTGTTACTTTCTGGCAGCTCATGTATAATTAGGCCTTAAGAGGAGCGTTTCCGACATGGAATGAAATAGCTTAAACCTCAAATGAGGCGAGGAGCTCTGCTCTACATGCGACCAGTACAAGATGTCTGTTGGATGAATCCCCCGTCCCTTGTCATCGCCCCCTCACCCTCACTCACCCCACCCCACCCCCCTGCAAACTGCTGCATTTGCATAAAACTCTTGTCAGAGAGCGAGTAGCTTCCAGCAGAGGTGCGACCGGAGAGAGAGGAAGAAAAAAAGAAGTGAAAAGAAGTAAAGTTCGACTAGCTTCGGGTTCAAGAAAAAAAAACCACGAAATTCCTTTATATGTGAAGCCCCTTAAAGCATACCAAGTTCAAGCCCATCTCAATATTTGCTCTTCAGCAAATATAATACCTGTGACATTAAAATAAAGCTGTGCTGTAGCATCCCTCATCATCAACGGGGCAAGGCAACACTGACAAAGAAAAATTGACTGCAAGTGCTCCTCAGATCTGCATGATAGTGGGCCCAGAATAATACAAATAATAGTCTCAACTGGAGGACTGAGGTTTTGTGCCACCAGAGGCGAAATAAAAGCACTTGTTAGGTGTTCCACAAAACATTGAGATTTGGGAAAGATGATGGATCATTACTGACACGAGTAAACATCCAAGGAACCAAAACCACATGTGTAGGTGTACCACATGCAGTCATTTTAATAATTTAAAATTTGTTTTGCATGATTATTGCTGAGGCAGGAACCAAGCAGATAGCTGGTGGCGAAAACAAAATAATAAGACACGGGAATATCCACGGATGTGTGTGTATCCGTATTGTAAGCACGGAGGTATTCTGTGTTCACAGGGAGGCTCTGCCCTCCTCTCTTCCACAACATGGATGGACCGGTGCGTCATTACTTTGTGTGCTGGGCTGCAGAGCGTCCTTAATGGTGAGGATAATAAAGAGAAAAGCATCACCTGAAAGGCAGCACAAACATTCATGACCTGCCATCTGCTTTTTTCATAAATCGACACACAGGCATGTTTATTTCCCCCGTAAACCATCAATACTGAGATGTTTTTCCAATCTGCTTTCAATTATTTCAGATTAACATATTCAAAAGCAACTATAATTAAAAAAGCGCCAATATTACTTTTGTTGAGGTGACAAGGACGCTAAAATGTCTGTGTGAACTTGCGAGTTTTCAAGTTTTTTGTGCCCTGAGGTTCCTGCTGAATTAAAACTTTCATCTTCCAAATTTCGACTGGTGCCTGTTGTCACAAGTACAGCTGACAACAAAGTAGATAAGGGTTGACACAGAGTTTCAATGGCACGCGGGGTTGCAGTATATATTGAGGGCGTGAAGAAATATTTCAAAAGTCTGTCGAAGAAGTGCTAAAAGAAAAACACTCACTGATCACTTCACCAGAAACTTCCATCTATCAGCATACAGCCCAGCTTATCCTTAGCCATTTATTAGGAACACTACACTAATATTGGTAGTTTCTTCTTCTTCTTTTGAAAACATTTCTCCTTAAGCACCTGCATCCAAAAATCAGATCAGACGAGCCCTGAGCTGACTGTTTCCTGAAATCAGTTTCTGCCTTGTGACACAGGGCATTATCCAGCAGGGTCTATCCATTAGAAGATGTCATGTCATCTCAACCCTGTCTGACTTCTCTCCTCATCAAGGCGTTTTTCCATCTGCAGAACTGCTGCTCACTTGATTTACTTCTGTTTTTCTTTCCACCCTGAGTAAACTATTGGTTTCAGAAAATACAACGTCCAGCTCGTCTGGCACCAAAAGTCACTGAGGTCATGCAGAAGTGAACATTAAGTGAAGCTCCTGACCTTTATCGGGATGATTTAATGCATTGCTCTTCTGACACATAACTGGATGAAGGTGCAAAGGTGTCCCTGGTACAGAGTGACTGTAAATTTTGCTTGTACTTGTGAAACCTTACTTTTTTGTGCCATTTTTAACAAATTTTTATTTCAATTAGTAGTTTTTCTTATAATATCTGCATTTTTGGTTTCCTCTAACTGGTTTGATGTTCCAACAGGAAAACACACGGTAAGGACTGCCTCTGCTTTTACGAAGTCTGGAAACTCCCAGCAGCATGTGAATGCACCACAGCAGAAAACACAAAAAAAACACAAAACCATTAAGTAACAACAACAGAAGATATGATGCTTGTTAAGAGGATTTACCCAAAAATATAATCCCGCAGACCACCAAGCCAGAAAGAGCAAGATGACAACGTGAGCAATCCCTCTGTCCGACTCTTTGCCGACGACACTGTGACACGCCTGTTGAATGATGGTTCTTACAACAGAGGGAGAAGAAGAACTGGCACCGGTCAAAACCTGTGTGTTCTTGTGTTTTGCGAGACGAGCGGAGACAAGCAGCGAGACTTACAGGGGCAGAGACACTGAGAGGGGCCGACATTAAGAATTAGTGGTACACAGAGGCTGAGCGAGACAGAAAGAAAGAGAGAGAGACAGAGGCTTTGCATGGTGTAAATCAGCGGGCCTGGAGCGCGGTGCCAGGCCTGCCAAGCAGCTGTTTGGTATGCACTGTGTAAAGCCTGTTCTCTATCTGAGCTGACATCCCGGGCAGAGGAATTATGATGAGAGATGATTGTATCATGACTGTAATTGTAAATGTAAATCCTGCAGCGCGGCCACCCTCTTTTTTGTGCATAACGATGAGTTGCCCAAACAAAATTTACATTCCACTTCATATCGTGCGGTGACTGCATTACTTTGACAAACAATAACCATTGACAAATGAATAACATAAAAGGAGATGATTAACTCCAGAAAAAGCAATCTGGGGAGATAATTTACACGGCGCTTGCATGCTGAAGCTTCCCCAGGCGGCACTTGTTCTCCCCCGTGTATGTACTGTATCTGCACGGCCCGGGCAGCGGAGATTGATATTGTGTATAGGAAGTGAGCGTGGATAGCCACAGACGCACTTGTCTTTGTCATTAGAGCGCTTTGTGCTTCAGCTTTAAATTAACCAAGTTCCATTGTTTTGCCGGGAAAACTTCCTCTAACTTTCGGTGTGGTTAAAAAGAGTGCGATCAAACAGCAGCTGATTCCTCACACTATCCCATAAAACAACAAATATGTGCCTCTGTAATTAGAGCATGTGTAATCACTGGTTTATTGTGATTATACATAAACGCAGACAGAATAGACGGTATGGTCTGCTGCCTTCTAGGACTCCAGTGGCATCCATCTTATGCAGGCAAGGAAACCCAGCGCCTGCAATCAGCATACATAAATCTCTCATTAGCCAAAAGAGGTAAACAAGCTAACAAAGTTAGCTCAAGTTATTTGAATTAAAGAAACTAATTGTTCCCTTTCTCTTTATTTTTCATGGGTCCACTAATTACCTACTATAATTACTTCTAAAATCAGTCAATCAATCACATGTTATGTGTATAGTCCATTTTCAAAAATTACAATTTGTATCATAGGGATTAACAAGGTGCAACATCCTCTGTTTTTAACCCTCAACATGTATTCAATTACATATTCATTTGTTGTATTTGATTTTAGACTTTGTCTTATTTATGATCTGCTGTAACATGTGAGTTAAACACGCTCATCTTATTGTATTGTCTAAAATAAATATAGTTCAGATTTGGGATTTTAGCTAAGTAACTAACAATCAGTCTAATTACACGATGATACAATACTGAAAAGTCCTATGCTACATTTGCCACTGTTCTCAGCCGGAGGTGCAACATCATGTCTGACTGTCTGAGTTTAGCTGTCATTTGAAAACCCGCAACACATGAGCCAGCACAGTCCAGGCAAAAAAAAAGAGAAAATGACAGAAAAATGACCCTTTCCATTTCTCCACTTTACTTTCTGCCCATATCCCGTCACGATGCAGTGATTGGCGGTCCTGCTTAAATCTGCAACCCAGATGCCAATTACATGGAAGGGGTGTGAAGTATATGAGTCAGATTACGGACCCATCTTCCCAGAAATAAGGACTCTGTCACCGGGGAGTTCTGGGCCTCACGGAGGCAGCCAAGCCTGGCCACAAACCAGAGTGGTATTCTCTCTTCTGTCACTTCTCATTGTTGTGAGGCGGCCGCTCCACATGTGAGCAAAGTGACCTGCGAGCAGGCAGCGTAGCAGAAAATGCAAAGACATAGCCCGCTGTTTGCATCTGTCAAACACACAGACGGGCACACAACAAACATAAAAACACACAAACGCCCTCTTTCTTTCTCAGGTGTCACGCATGACTGCACATGTGAGCATCTTTGGACATTAAGTGGCCTATTTTTAAACGTTAATAAACCGAATTGCAGAGGAGCTCGGTCTCCCGTCCCCAAGCACAACACCGGGTGAACACTCTAATAATGCAGATCCCACCACAGCAGTTAGTCTTACCTACTTATAGAAAATGAAGCCGATAGCATACTGCACCAACAATACTAAAAAGCAATTATTGCTCTCAGCTGTGGTGAGACCGAAATTAATGAGGGAGAGTGAGACGGCGGTGATTTGGGCAAAAACTAAATCTGCAGGATAATTTGTTAAGTGTTAGGACGTTAAAAAATAAAGTTTCCCAAGGAGTCAGGTTAATTGTATTCCTGTGGTGAAGTTGGGGAAATGTAAAGGTAAGAGCACCCCTGTCGGAGAGAGACCCACAATCTAACTGCACACGGCTCCACAGTAAAAGCAGGGTTGCATATTCCGCAGCGGTGCTCGAGAACAGTTTCTTCTCCTCTGCACGATAAGATAATGATTGCTCTCTCTCCGTCTTGCTGACACACGAGTCAACCCCAGCAGTGAGAGCACCACCGGGGCCAGAGGAGGCTGACTTTCAAGTGGGGGCAACGAGTCAGGTCTCAGGCTTTTCTAGGAGTCTCCTGGCTCTGAAGCTTATGGGCAGAACACACACACACACGTCCGTGCATGAGCGTGTGCGCCTGTTTATGTGGGAGGGATGTGCATTGAAAAGGTCAAGAATCAGCCCACATCCTCCCTCAGAAGGAGGAGAGGAGAAGAGAAGAGAGCTGGGTGCTGGGTGTGGGTGGGTGACACTATAAATACAGTAAACAGTACAATGATACGCTCATCCCCTGCTCTGAAACCTCTTTATGTGCAATAATATGGATAAGATGTCAGTTTGGCTTCCTTCATTTTCAAACATTGGTGGGAATTAATTGACATTTGACATTGAGGGAGAAGCACAATAAGAAATCCCACCATTCAGCGTGAATACAAAGTAGAATGTATTTTAATGAGGGCAATAAAGTACAGGTATTCTATATATTTAGTGTCAACTAATCCTGTCTAATGAGCAAAAGCAACAATACAAATATCCCAATAACAAGTATTTCCCGTGTAAACTAAACTTGATATATTATTTCTCCACGACGCAGAACTCCAACATGTCAGTGAGTCACATCTTCTCACTGTGTGACAATGTACAAAGATATGGCAGTTTGTTTTGTGTCATCCACATTTCTGTTGCAGCAAATACTCAATATAAACAATGCGTATTAATCTGCAGCTGAAAATATACCCTAATAGATAATGAGATCAGACACGTCTTCAATATATTTTCTGCAAACTGCAACTGCAACACAATAAAGATCAAGCTGCAAAAAAAAATAGTTCACGGATATTCTTTAACCACAATTCCCCAAATCTGGAAAAACACAACGTTAAACAAAGGACCAGGATCTGCCCCCTTTAGCGAATCAGCTCTAAAAGGGTATGGGATCTTCCCCGGCTCACCCCCCCCGCCCCAACCTTCCACTAAGTTTTGCGTAATCCTGTGAACAGAGAGACAAGCAGCGATGAAAACATAACCTTCTTGGCAGATGTAACACATGTGCCTGGGGCTGACTGCCACAGTCAGAGAGGGCTTATAGCTCTGTTGGTTTTGGTGTTGTTGTGGGATTTATTCACCGAAAATAAAGAGTGACGTCACCCTCATCCCTTTATTCTCTGGTTTAATCTCAATCTTGTTCTGATAACTTCTAAAACTTAAGAAGTCAGCTCGCTGTGATAACAAAACATGTTTTTTTTTACTGCTCGCCCCTAGCGGCATGTGGCCATGCTGAAACTGCAGTTTTGGTTTTATGCACAGAGCTTTTAAGAAATTCACCCCTGAGAGGTCTGCCTTCATCCCAATATAATGGAGGTGGATGGAAAACAATGTGAGTTCGCTGTCTGTAAATGAGCTGACATTGTTTCTGGAAAGTCAAGGAAAGTAAAGAGGATGATTGATTGTGCGGGGACTTCTTAAACAGCAACATTTACCCTTTAGTTCAAATGGTGCATCTGAACCCTCTGCAGAGCGGCTACATTTCTCTGCCTCTCGCAAACCTTGGATCACAAAGATCCCCCCCCCGTTCTTTTAAGCAACTGTGTTTCCTCGCATGCGCTGTAATCTGTGCAAACCAGGCTCCTATATCACTGCCACCCTGCATTAGGCCAGACACTCGATGGTGCTCGGCTAAAACATGAAGTATAGTCTCATGAAGGTCTTATCAGCCAAGAGAAGTGGACCTGAGAGTTCCAGACGAGTACACTCACCGGGAGTTCACGAGATTTAAGGATGACTGGAATAATCTTATATGAATGCGTAAAACGGGATTCTTGTGTAATTTGACACGTGCACCTGCCCTCCGATCCAACTCATAGTTCATATTTATTTCCTACGTCTGTCCGTCTGCCAGTTGGCAGGTTTACACAAAAACTACCGGGTCGATTTCCATGAAAGTTGGTGGAAGAATGCAGGAAAGGTCAGGAAAGAGCAAATCAAATAGTGGTGCGGATCCATAAAATTCAGTTTCACTTGCTCTGCAGCGTTTTTCCCACAGAATTAATTCAATCTATGTTGGGACGTGCACGCGCAAGAACGCACAATAAATAGCCCCACAGCTGTACCGTGCAGCAACACAGCTACCAAACTCTGTGGCAAACACTAAACTGTTTGCCACACTTTAGTCAATTAATAGATAATTAAAATGATTGTCCTGCATGTATTTTTCATGAGGTCACTGTGACCTTTGACCACCAAAATCTAACCCTTTAATCCTGAATGAAACATTTGTGCAAAAATTTAAAAAAGGATTCACTTGAGGCTTTCTGAAGATACACATTCACCATATTTTAACCAGTTAATCTTTGAGTCCAAGTGAACCTGTGTGCCACATATGAAGAAGTTCTGTCATGGTTTTCCTGAGATGTTGCATTCACAAGAAATAAAAAGGCATTCTTGAGATATCCGGGTAAGAGATGGACTGACAGACAACCCACATATGCCCCAGTTCACTGGATGTCACCAGCATGGAGGCATCGAAACAGGTACAAGTATTTTCAGGGATCCAGAAAATCATAAATTCTTGTTTTACCTCAAACGATGAGCACCTTTCAAAATCACAAGAGGAGGCTGCGGTGTTCTTAGCTCAGCTTTCGACGGTAGAATTCAGTCTGATTAAACATTGGATTCAAACTCCTGTTGTCCGACTGTTTGCTGTTTACCTGTCCTCTCAATCAAGTCTTATTCATTCACATTTTCCCAATAATCACTAATGCTTGTTTATCCTTTGCCTTAACTCCCGAGTCTCCACTTAACGGCTAATAAATTCAATAAATTCACCATGAGACAAATAATAAAAAGACAAATACTACTCAATGCTCGGTTCTGCTAATGCTTTGCTTTATTCATGTCCGTGCTAATGACAGTTATCACACAAAGTCGTAGCCATATGGAGATTTATTTTTCAAATACATGCATATCTTTACTTATAACCAAAGAGTGCCATTTTTAAGCACTTACAATTACACTAAGAGGATACTGCAAGGTGAACAAGTACAAAAGTTGCATTTAAATCATCTCCTGCATAATATGACAGAACTAAAATTTGCATTATTTCAAATTGAATGACTCTTAATAAATCTCAAACAGTGTCTTGGTGTCTTTTTCATTAACAAAGCTGACATGTCGATCTCTGGATTGTGTTTCCGAAAAGATAATATCTGCCCTTGGCCCCGAGCTGCCAACATCAACAGGGCGACAGAACCCTTGATACTACAAAGCATCATTACACCAGAGCATGAGCGGTATTTAGAGCTGCTTCAGACCTCACACTTGTGTTCTTACAGGGAATAACAGACCAGGTGGAGGTCAAGAGGAGAAGTTTGCACCAATGAGTCCGCTATTCTCTGCGTCACACCTCTGAGTGTATTTGACCTGCAGCACTTATCAAAACAGGAAAAAGAAACACATTTTCTGTAGTTGGTTAAGTTGAGATCGGGGTATTGTGGCCAAACAGTGGCCAGAGGTGTTGATTACAGGAAAATGGCCACTTAAATTGTTTTTATCTATGACGTGATTACATTAACTGCACAGTATCAGAAGGGAAATATATGGAAGAGTCAGCAAACTCAATGTAAAGTGTCACTCAAAGTGCTCTACACTACAAGAAGCAATTTAGGGGTTCAGTGTGTTGTCCCAAGGACACTTCGGCATGCAGGCTGAAGGAGCCGAGGATCGAACCGGGTTAGTGGTCGACCCGCTCTCTCTCCTGAGCCACCACTGCCCCCAGTTTACACAGCAAAGAGTCAGTGACTGCTAAAATGAGCTAACATTAGCCACAACACGCATAAGTCACACCGAACCAAGGCAAGCTCCATGGAAAATCCTGAGTTTAACTGATCAACTGTGTTGTGGGTCTAGATTGCAGTCATGCTGTTAGTGAACTCTGCTTTAGATAGATAGATAGATAGATAGATAGATAGATAGATAGATAGATAGATAGATAGATAGATTAGATAGATAGATAGATAGATAGATAGATAGATAGATAGATAGATAGATAGATAGATAGATAGATAGATAGATAGATAGATAGATAGATAGATAGATAGATAGATAGATAGATAGATAGATAGATTACTTTATTCATCCCTATCTATCTATCTATTGTGTGTTGTTCCAATACAGCATAGTAATAGAAACCTTATACATACATGTACACAAAACTATGCCTTTCATATTTGTAAGATACTACTGCACGGTTCAGGTCTATTTCGTCTAAAATATTTTTTGTTTGAGCTGAAATTAAACTGTGAACAATCTTTGGACTTTGGTCAAATTTCACTACCGAAAAAACTGGGTCACTTTGAAGTTCTACATATCCAAAGCACTAACAATCTACTTAGACCATAACTTGCCAAACAGCAGCGTGGCCCCCTCACCAAGTCCACTGGAGGATATTTCTCTTTTGCTCGCCCCTAAAACAAACCAGTGTCGACCAAAAGGAAGTTTCCTTCAAACACCTCAGGAGTTAAAAAGGTAATGAGTTGAGTTAAAAATGTGCAGTGGGAGATTTTGTACAAGGAAGATTCAGTAAATATTCAACAAAGCCTCCACTGCTGGAAACAGTGGAGACTTCATGGTATTGATTAAATAAATAATAACGATAGAAGCGTCTCCTGCATTACAATTTAGATTACCCCATTCAAACCATGCAGCGAGGGATACCGTCTCCCAGCCCTCTACCACTACTTCTTCACATGCCCCTTGAACGCACCACATGCCCCTCAGCGGCAGCAGCTGAAACAACCCTGCTCGCCAAAGTCGACTTCCCAGATTTTGAATGTATGAAACTAAATGAATGTGAAGCAGGATGTTCCTATAAAGAAAGAACAGGATGAATACGGAGCCGGCCTCAAGAAATCAATGACACACCTTCGACCTTGCTATTCAGTGAGAGACTATGTGAATAATACAGGCCCGAAGTAAAGCTTTACAAAGAAAGAACGAAAGAAAGAAAGAGGCTGTGCTTTTGGTGAGACACATGAAGGAGAAACTTTTTTATTAGTAGTATTGTCAAATCTGAAGCAACAAAAGACTGTTTTACGATTGTTATGAGTAAAACTGGGAAAATATCATATCACTTGTCATAATTATGCAGGACACACATATTACTGTAAAAACCAGATATGATTTTAAATGAAGGAAAAAACATATTCAATGTCAATAATAATTTAGTAATTAATAATACTCTTATTTGTAAATTTGGCTTCGATAATTAATTTAATTGCAAATTGTGACCACCAGAATACAATGAAAGCAAATGAAAATATAGTGCATGTCGGATTTGTTTTGGCCTCGGTAAGTTTCTTGCAGGCGTTGATTTGTGATAGAAAAACTCTAAATGTGTGTTTGAATAGGTACATTTTACTTGTGCTCTAGGAATTGTGTTAAGAATTGACCATTCACATTTACTGGTTAAATCCCGACCGCCCTAGGGAGCAGTGACTGCTTGATATTAATCACGACTGCAGATGACTTTCTTTCAAAACAGGAGACTTAGTTGGCTTGAAAACTCTGGTGCAGCCAGTTGAAATGTCCTGACCTTTCCCCGCTGTGTGATTCCCGGCTGTTATTGACAAATTGGACTAAATATATTTGATTAAATCATAACAAGAATCCTCCGTACTTTTATTCCACCAGAAGAGCCCCGAGAGTCAGATCGAATTACACACACATCCTACAGTTGGCAGACCAACCTCAGGCACTGCTGCACCCTTATCACTATGAATTACTGTGTTGTTATACTGTAATGCAATTGTAAAGTCTGGACTGCATTAGGGGAGAGGAAACCATGAATGAGCCATTCCCCTCAGGCTGGGAGATTAACTCTGCTGCTAAACCCAGGGATAATCGGAATTCTCCGTCCTTGGGTGTGTACTTGGCTCGATAGGAAAGTCCTTCAAATTCTGTCAATATTTACCTGCCTGTGGTTACTGCCGTTAAATCACTGTCTGATGCTGACGTACGGAAGGGGAAGAAGAAACAATTTCACCGTTGACTCTTTATGGGGATAAAGGAAAATTACAGACAAGTGCAAGCATCCAGGCATTTCCACAAAGACAAGTGTAGATTTTGTACTTTTTCTTTTGGTATCGGGCCAGAATCAGGACTCCGAATGGATGCTTAATTAACTGCTTATGTGTGCTTGATATCTAATCTACCCAATCGTTTGCTTAAATATCAGCCATGGCAACTAAATCAGTTGAAGTGTGGTGTTTTCAGCTCGGTTTAAATCCCTGCACCTCAAAGTGCATTGGAATTTGTGGGGTAAATGTGTGTCTAATTAAAACCATCCATCCCTCCATTGTGAAGGAGGCGGGGAACACCCAGGACAGGTCGCCAACGTGCCCCGGAGACAACCAGTCACACTCACATCCACATATAAGGACAATTAGGATTCGCCAATTAACTCAACACCAAGTCTTAGGACTGTGGGAGGAAGCTGGACGTCTGCAGACAAGGGGAGAACGTGGAAACTCCACAAAGACGCTGGGATTGAGCTAGGAGACATCTTGCTGTGAGGGGACAGTGGTAACCTCTCCACCACCATGCCAACCATGAAAGGCATGCTAATCAAAAACTTAAAGCTATGGTACTTTTACTGCCGATGCTCCTTGAAAGTCCAAATGTCATAGGGCTGCTGTAAAATAAATAGAGGACCCGCTCCCGAGGTGAATATTTCAAAGTATATTTACCATACAGGGTGACGAAAACAACAATTCACCCATTTTAGATATAACACACCACTGAACACATCACAACAATTATTTTGTATTCAATTTTTGCCAATAGATCCATTTCAAGTAAATCTTACACACTGGACCTTTAAAGATATACATTTTCACAAAAAAATTTTTACCATTGACATAAAGCTTGCTATATGAATAATGTACGCACTTACATTACAAGTGAATGCTATCCAGGGTGTTTTCCTCAGGCATACGTTCTTGTTGCCTGTCCCGCTTGTACATGTGTGTTTTGTATATGAGGGTCTACAAGCTATGACCTTGACCCACAGCTGTTGAACTGTGGATCGAGCTCCACCTCCCTCATTAAAGGGAGGAGGTGCAGGAGGTGCAGAGTGCTTGTGACCTAGATGCTCAGCGGGGCGCCAAACCTGAAATGATGTGCATCGAACACGGTGACGTGTCAAGAGATACGCTGACGGGCGACCCAATGAGAGGGAGAACGAGAGAGTCGCAGAAAAAGGAGAGAAAGCAATCAGAGTAGAACTGGTTTTGCCTCAGGTATGAAAAAAATACACTTTTTTCCTCAGATTGGCGCTTGATTTACTCGGCGTGCCAATAAGTGACAGCTGAGAACTTGACCGTGCAAGGTGAAGCAGATTGCATGTGTGTCCCAGGAGCTGCCAGTGGGTATCATCACAACACTGATGACCGGATCAATCTCAATCAATACCCATAACTTTAACTTGGTTTACTATACACATGGACCCATAATTGCAAAATTATCTGTACAGCTGCTTGATTAACCCCCCCCCAAAATCACTCACTACATCAGCTGCCATTGTGTCCCGTGACCCGCGCATCTGCCCGAACACCTTGAATCAATAACCTTGGCTGTGTTTTAGCAAGAGTCACAGAGGCCGTAATGATGCTCAACAGCCCATCAAAGTGATGGAGACCTCCAGTGTGGCGCGGGGGTGACGTGTGAGGGTTAAGCCGTGGCATTGAACGCCTCAGGGAGAAATGTACTTTACATGTGAGATACATCAGCACTTTCAAGGTAGTTGCCTATAAGTACGATAAGGTATCATTTGGAAGCATAAAAAAGCAGGACATTTTTATCTCAAATATGTGTTATTATGTTTAATTGCAGAGAAGCATCGGTTGATCTTTCTCTGCATGCAACAAACAACCTGAATAGAAAGTATATTTAGAGATTCATGAGGGCTCCATGTCTTTTCCCCGGCTGCGGAGCCAAACATCTCCTGGCTAAGTTTCTGTTCAACCCCCGCGCAATTGTTCCGTGACCTCTGTTGCACAAGTGGCTAGTTCCCCATTGTTCGCCTCTGCGGTGAAATTGATTAACATTGGGCTGTAATGAATGCAAAGATTGGGGGGGGACAAACATCGGGGACCATTATCTTTCACACAGTGTGACAAAATGGAGCCATAACAACGACTTAGCAATAATAACAACAACATCTTAATAACGGAGACGGTCCGAAGCGAGTGGAAGTGCAGCCCGTTAAGTTGGACGCACACGTGTAATTGTTGATTACTCCTGGATGATCACAAGACACTTAATGCTGCTGCGGATGGAAGAAGGAGAGTGTGTGTGTGTCAGGTTGCATTAGAGCCAGAGAAAGAGAGAGCATAGAAAGTTCAAGTTAACACACGGACGCAAAATTATACAAGTTTGTAAAGGTTAATTTATGCATAGACTTTGTGAGTTGGTAAGAAACTACAGGCATCTTTGTGATACTACTTTGTCCGGGCACAGGGACAAACAGCTTTACCTGGAAATGATGGAGAATCCAACACCATCGTGTGTGGGTTCACTTTACCATCCGGAGCCGTAAAAAAAACTTGAATTTCACAGTCTTATACAGGAGCTGTGTCTGGATAACTGCCATTTCCAGCGCTACCCCAGGCTGACCTGTGGCCAGTTTACTGACCTGCTAGCTCGGGTCTGTGCCAGGGAGAGCCTGTCTCCAGTGAGCTTCCTTCTCACCGCGACTTGGATTTTGAAACATTGCATCGGGGGAATTGCACGTATATAAGTGTCATGCATGAAAGTATGTGGACAGTGAGGGTTACATCGTTTGAAAATGAGCCTCGATTCTTCCTCCACTTGTTTACAATGTGTGATGGATGTGTTTTGAGTGGTACAACAATAATCCACACTTCTTCCTACACAATCGCCTTAATTCAGGTTACACACACACACACACACACACACACACACACACACACACACACGCGCATGCATGCATCCTCACACACGTTGCATACAGACACCCATGCATTGATATACGAGACACACGCACGTTATGAGATTACACTACACAACACTCGACTAATCCCACATGACACAAATACATGTGGCCGACAGGCAGATTTCACAGCCCTCAGAAGCTTTACCGATGGGGGGAAACACTGCAGCGCTCGCAATCCTTGGATGTTCCTCTTTAGCAGCCAAGCAACACATAAATAGCAGCCATTTATTTCCACTCAACAGACTGTGTGAGTCAAGACTCTGCACAGCATAAACCAGACGTTACATAAGTGGGTTTGGGATTGTCAGCTAAGGAGAGGTGAGAGGAGATGAGTGCAGGGATGTGACAGAAGTGCACATGCATTCCAGCACACACACACGCACACACACACATCCACACACAAACACAGACACACAAAGACGCTCATGCAGTCTTCTGTGCCGCTCTTTGCCTTTATGCAGGTTGACACACTCGTTTCACTGCTTCGGGCGCTGACCGCATTTCACTAGTGGGGTGGGTGGGTGGGGGGGGCTGAGGGGGAATCGCCATGGCAACAGCTTCTCCAGAATTGCTGGTTGTAACGCGTATGATGACATCATCCAGACATCATCCAACGACAGGGATCAGAGGTACCTACTGATGTGTGCACGCCTCCATTCATCAGTCAAAACCTCATGCGCCCTCTCCACAAAACATCAAGAGGAAAATCCGTTGTGTGAAGAGAATCAATATTCAGAACACACTTGATACATGATTCACTTAATAAGATGTGAAATGAATCATATGTAAATAGGCTCTTTTTCGCACAAACATTTACCATTAGTAGAGATAACCAGTGAGTGTTAAATAGGACAGAACCACTCGACTAACAAATTCGGCTTAAAGTCACCAGGCTTTGTTTAATAGACCAGATTTAAAAAATACACAGTATATATCTGACATTTATCACAATCTTTATTGAGCTTAGTCTTATAGTCGCCTCAATATACACTCAATATATCTAAACTATAATATTTGGGATACGGATTATGGATTTTGTAGAATCTTTCATTATTGATGTTTTGATGTCGCTACATATATATTCTTTAAAAGAGCAACATAAAATATAATTACAAACTCACCCCATCAACTACAAAGTCAGTTTTGCATTTCAGTATTAAGTGCAGTTGAATTAGATATTATAACTGCATTGGTATAATATCATAATATTATATATGTATATTTATTAGTAAAAAAGAATAGACCCGCTGTAATGTTAGAGGAGGAATATCAGCAGATCTGTCCGTTCACGAGTGTTGAAGTGAGGAATGTGGAGACTCTTGTAGTTCGTCAACTATATTATCAAAAAAAAACTGTTCACGAAACTAAGAATCTGAAAGAAACTGACTCTTTGGTGGAGCAGGTAATGTTTGCAGCGGTCGACAGTGAGCTTATCATTGAGTTGTTTTAAAATATTTAAAGAGATATGAGGGCAGGGGGTAATTATCAGAATTGCAGCCTGAGAATACAGAATGAAATAACCACAGATTAAGAATAATAACAACTGAGGAAACTTAGTGCTTTCTCACTACAGGTACAACCATTCCTTTCACCTGCAGGAAATCCTGATCTCACAGAGGGAGAAATCATAGAACAGGTAGATATAGAGAGGAATGGCTGAGAAAGTGGAAGAGGAGAAAGCCCACACAGGCTTTTAATGATGTGATACAAACACAGACGAGGTAGAAAAGGAAAAGCTCCACGAGAGGGAAGAGGGATAAAAAAAAATGGAGAGTCGAGAAAGACGAGTGAAATACAGCAGAGAGAAGACGGATAGAGAGATGCCACAAGCGTGAACAGATGGCTGAGGAGAGAGTTGGAGAGAGTGATCGAGTGAGGGAGGGAGCGACAGGCAGACAGAGATAGGAAGGAAAAAAATCTGGATCAGGCTGAAAAAGGCCTCGAGTTCACTTTGGGGAGTGTGGTAAGTAGGACAGGCAAAAACTTAAATTCCCCCAAAAAAATGAGACCCAAAAATAACCCAAAGGAGAACAAGCCGCTCGAGCCTGGGAGCGATGTGGGACGGTCAGTGAAAACAGAGTCCTGCTTTGAAGAGCCGACTCCGTCTCCACCATTCATAATCTACCTGAGGACGGGCACAGGAAAAGGAGGCTGGAATCTTAATGGTAATCTATGCAAATTCAGCTGTGAGGGGGGGGAAATGATAAACAGGGGATAGTCCTCATGCAAATTGAGTCTCAGATTCATCCATATGTATGTCAAACCATCATATATCGTTGGATTGAAGAATAAAGCTCCTTTTCCAAGGGTCAATAAACCAACTAACACCTGCTAAACACCTGGCTTTTGTCTTGCATGAGTCACAAGGCAAACTCCTTTACTGGTAATGGAAGAGGAGTCAATTGCCTTTTCTTAGCGGGTTTAACCGCGTAAAAAACTGTCTATACCCCTTAATGTTGGTGTAAAAGAAGCATTTCCTCAAAGATGGGGTCTTCGCCTTCTGTCTCCAAACCAGTGCTTCACCCTCGTCTCAACACCTCTTCACGTTCTGCCAGGAAAGCAACAGTTCTCACTCTCCCCCCCTCGTGCTTGAGGCAATGGCAATATACAATAAGAGCTGGTCATTAATTCAACAATTCCTTCATATCGTTTAGTTCCTGAGAACCCCGTCTGAACATAAGAAATGATGTGACTCATTAAGTGGCTTGAACCAATACCATTATATTGTAATATGAAACCAATCCTCATGGCCGATATAACGCGGGCCTGTGGCGGTCATCTATCCCTTCTCCACTACACCCTGCAAGTTCCCTTCTGTCCTCCTCTGCTCCTGTATCTCTAACCAAGTGATCACACACACACACACACACACACAGAAGCTTATTTCAATGAGTTTCTATTAGCGGGTTTCACATGCCTATAGAGGCATCGTGCACAGAGTAAAACTAGATTTCCCAATATGCTGGTTGATATTAAATTCTAAGGCAAGACGTCTTGTGCTTTTCCCAAAGTTCAACATTAAAACAAAATTAATTCAGCTAATATTAATGAATGGGAATACCTCTAACCCAAGGCCAAACACTATATATCCAATCCTCCATGTCAAATGTACACGTGGTTGATTCACTTCCACTGACCTGCTGAAGAGAGAACTTTTTACCTGCAGTTCTGGTCAGAGGTCTATCTCCCATGAACACCAACCCGAGGGCACATTAATGTATAAAGTGTAAATGAGTTATTTAGACCAAGCATTCTGACAGTCGGACCTTCACTTTACATCCAATTCTGTTTTCTTCTCCTCTTTCTTCCTGCGTGACTGACGTTTGGCGGACATTATTATCCACCTTTCGGAAATAAGCAGGAACATTAGCTGGTAAAGGCCGAGCTCAGATGGTAACATGCGATGACAAGCCGTCAGAATGTGTCTCCTGGACATACCTGTCTGACAGGAGGGAAATCAATACAGCAAGAGCCATAACCTATTGTCCGATTCAGACAAATTCTGTGTAAAGTGGCCGGCTGCTCTCTCGCTTTCTTGCTCTTCGTGTGTGTGAGAGAGATCCGGCTCTGTCTGAGTCAGCTGTCAGACATCCTGCCTTCAGGATATGTGCAAAATGCATGAGTTGAGAAAGTGCACCTGCCACAACACCAAATTCTGAGGTTCAGTGAAGGTAAAAGATGTGGCATTCGAAATATAAAATATAATAATACACACAAAATAGGTTCCCACTAACTAAAAACAATTTTCAGACCCTCACATTATATCACAGCGTCTTTCTTTTGACGATTTAAACTTGAACTGATGCCTTGTGCGTCTCTCAACACCCTGTGCCAATAGGAAAATACATTCAGTGACACCACTTCATTGCATTTTCATTACGTGGACAGCTGATGCCAAACATGATGCATGACGTTATGTTTGTGTAATATGGATAAGTAGCCTCAAATAGGATTGCTCGATTAGTCTCTTTTCTACGTTGGAACTAGTCCAGCGTGCAGAAAGTGGGCTCCAGTAGATTTAATGAGTTTTCTGCAGAACACTGATAATAACGTTAACTGTATTTAATGGTGACTAATGAACTATAAGCTGCAACTGAACAAACACAGAGTGGAAATTTGCATAAATTATGGTCGCTATTAGTTTAGCTGCAGCTATGTATGGTAGCAGCAACATTAAAACATAACATGTTATGAGCATAAACACCAGCTGGTGAATCCACAGCTGCTCACGAAAGTGTGTCTGCTGCGACGGAGGAGGCATGACAAACCTGAGAGAGAGAGGTGAGGATGAGAGACACGTACGTACACACACACACACACACACACACACACACACACACACACACACACACACACACACACACACACACACACACACACACACACACACACACACCACACACACACACACACACACACACACACACACACACACACACACACACACACACACACACACACACACACACACACACACACACAACACACACACACACACACACACACACACACACACACACACACACACACACACACACACACACACACACACACACACGTCACAGCGAAATGATGAGTAGATACAAATTTGAGTATTTATCTGAAATCATTTTCTGTATCTACTGATGGAAAAGGAAGCAAAGCAAAAAGTCACTAAGTGTGTGTCTGTGTGCGTGTGTGTGTGTGTGTGTGCATGTGCGTGGTGCGCGCGCAAGGGCAACAGGTACAGTACTGAAAGCGAGACCCCCCATTGTTCCCAATCCTTCTTGCTATGCTTCCTTTTACCTGTGTACACATGTTAACATGTAGTAAGTGTACGCACACACACGCACACACACACACACACACACAAACACACACACACCCGTCTCCGCATCCTGCTTTGTTAGTTGATGATTCATCGCTCTGGGTCCTCTAAACTGGGACGACACTCGACAACACACACAGCTTATACAACAGAGCACCACAACCAGACACACACACACACACACACACACAGGATGCGCTCTCAAACAGATCCGTGCACACAGGGGTGACTTGGCGGCGCCCACACTCACAGCCTGGGGCCTCTGAAGCTGCCTGGTGTTGACAGGTTAGTGCTGTTTTTCTCTCACATGTCCCAAAAAACAGCGGAGCGTGCTGAATTCGAGTGCCAACTGATTCTTCCACGGAACGGGCTAATTAAGTTCATCCTGGAAAACTCTCACTGACAGTATCTGCTCTGCGAATAACTGGCCGGGGACATGTTATTGATTATGCAAATGGATGCAACTTAAAATGAGGAGGACTGAACATTAAGGTGTCAATGTCATGGAGGAATAATTTCACCCAGCGATACGAATACACTGGTTTGACGCCACTTTGAAATTTCTTATCGGCAAAGACCACAGAATGACAGCTCGGCCAAATCCCACTCGCCAAATCAAGAAAACACAACATGCTTGTTTGTGCTACTTTGGAGTCGAAGCTCTGACTTTAAATGGATTTTTTTGGAAAAGCAGCGATGGGAGCTGCTGCGCTTTGGCAGAAAGCGGTTTTGAAATTTTCACAGCAATTTTTTCTTCATTAGTAAGAAATTGTGAATGTGATGCATGGAAGCTGCAGAGGTGATGGAGGAGGAGACTAAAAGCCTCTGGGAGCACGTTGAGCCCCCCTGGGTATATCTTTGGAAAGTAATCATAACCAAATCTTGATCCATATAGACAACTGAGGAGAATCTGCCCGAGACAGGTTTATGTTTACCTCATGTAGTGATTATACTCACCTCTAAACCCTTCACATCAAGAGTACTACCTTGAACTTACATGGAACAAGTGCATGGAGCCACTCAGACAATCAGAGGTTCACAAGAGTAATGGTATTGGATCTGGGAGAGTATGGCTGCTTGTGGAAAACGGTTGGCATTATGAGGTGGGTGGGGGGAGAAGAAGAGCAAACACGAGAATAAAGTTAGAGCTATAGACACACACATGAAGAGAAAGGGAAAGATACAAAAAAGAAATGAGAATACACAATGTGACTTAGGTCAGAATACGCTACATGTCTTGGATAATGTTACTCAGTTTAAGACAATTCGGGAAATTAGTGTCCATGCAAAGACATAAGAATAATCTGGAAGAGTCTGTTGTTGATGTTTTCCACTCATCAAACCACCACCACCAGCAGATAATGGACCAGGGAACCACTGCTGCACAAATCACCTCAAAACACTTTGTCTTAGCTATGTTGCTGTCATTATTGAAATCAATATCCCAATGTATTCTTCCTGGCCTATGGCTCGCAGGGAGAGTGAGCAGTCTGCTGTGTGTTTACTAGAAAAAAAAGCAAAAGGAGGCTTCCATGTTACCGTGAGCCTGAGTCTCAGAGATTAAACCGAGGTGCTGCCAAGTCAGCTGGCCCAGCAGCTGTGCTTCCTCTCAGCAGGGACCAGGAGAAGAAATGAAATCTTTCTACAATTAAACATTTTCTGGCCACTATGGTTTTCATTCTTTGGAAACAGTTTTGGGACCATCCAAAAGAACTGTGTCGGACTGTGAAGTGACAATTTAGAATGTAAGCTCCAAATGAAAAATGACTAAATGCGCTGATTGAATTCAACGGTGAATTGAAAAAGCCACTAAGCAACCAGCAACATAATGCAAAGTATCAGAAACAAGAAACAAACAAGTTCGATAAGTTACATGCTAACATGTGTGATATGGAATTCATTTGCAGTAGAACTATGGCTGTGATGCTGTAGTGATACTAAAAGAGCTGTTAAACCACAGTACAAATATGTTTACATAAAACACAATAAATGCAATATGTGGGCCGTCGATTTCAAATAATTTTGGCAAAGGTAAATGACTACGACTATTGATCTATATATAACAATAATTTGCACACTACATTTGAATTTCCATTCTCTTTGCAATTCCTTTTTTGATATATTTACCAATACGAAATATACATAAGTCCCTTTTTTAGAATAATGACCCAATTTATATCCTTCTGTTACTGTCATTTGGTTGATTGCATGAATCATCATAAAGTACGAGATTAGAGAATAAACATTTGTGTATGGCTAGTTAGTTTCATTAAACAGAGGGTGTAATGTTTATAAAGTAATGATGAATAAATTGGGTCAACTAAAAGGATAAGCAAACTGTAATTACCAGAAAAGAAAGTACCATTAATATCAAAGTACATATGAAGAAACACTGGAGATGACTATGAGGACAGATCTATCGTATTATTCCGGTGTGGTATTTTATTCTGGTCTGCTGAGAGGTCAGGGCCTATCTGAGCGTGTCATAATCCCTCCCACTGCTGAGGGGAGAAAAAAAACTGTCTTTACATAAGGTCTAGAAACAAGGTGTTGCCTGACTCACAGCAGTTATGAGAGAAATATCCGCAACATTTCATCTGACACATTCTTATTCCCTGTAGCAGGACTGCCCACAGACCAAACAAAGGAGCACAGTTGTAGATACAATGGACCGACGCGGAACAGGCAAACACTGCGTCGGTGTGGAGGAAGACAAATCGGACCGTATCAGTTTGCTTTAGCACATATCAGTCCCCAGAGGTGACGCTGTGAGGTGGTTACAGCTGCCTATGACCTTTGCCAGTGTGAGTGTGAACGTGTGGCCGAGTGCATGATAAGTAGTAACATGGGTTTCTGCTTGTCTTAAAGATATTTTTGATGTACATCCGTAAATGTGTGTGTGTGTGTGTGTGTCGCAGCTTTTTTATGACCAATTGGCAATCCACCTTAAAGTCACCCATTGGTTTTTGAACGGCTGTTTTGAGTTTGGAATTCTGTCAAATGCCAACTTGGTTCTTTTGATTTCTCTGTCGCCCTCTGCTGGTCATTGGAGAGAATACATGTTTCAGGTACTCCCGCATTGGCTTCACTTTGTGGCCCTGGAGTCTATGACCACTTTTCTATACTGTCTCTGATCATGACTTTATATGCTCCCATGTGTTCTTAAGTGTTACAAAGTTTGCTGTCATTGTCACCTCCCTCCTCTCCTGACTGTCATCCTCGCCCTTTAACTATCTGGCTACACATCAGAGGATGCTCTCTCCCAAACACACAAACAATAACACACACACACACACACACACACACACAATCAGAAGTTGGCCCAAAAGGCCAATGTGAGAACAGAGCCAGTGCAGAGAGACCATCGCCTAACCAAGGTCACATCCCGGGCAGAGAGGAGGCACTGTCATCTCTGTCCAACCTGGAAGCACATTCTCATAAATGCTGCCAGAAGGAATCCAATATGGCCACCTGTTTGGCTGGAAATACAGCAAGGGCAATTAGTTCAACCAGGCAACACACACGCTGCCAAGGGAATGATGATGAGGGGGAAGTTTGCAGGGTTGGCAATTCTGGCTCCGGGTTTCACTGTTGAACTGGCTTTTCAGTGGCTGATAAATTCTCGAGAAGCAAGATGCAAGCTCCTCTTTTAGCATTCAGCGAAATAAAGCTCAAAATAGTCCAGGGCTGAAGTAGCACTGTAAAGAAAACGTTTTTTTTTCTTATCACCCGAGCAATAATGTCTCCTCCGCCTGCTAGCACTCGAAGTTCTTCAGTAGGGGTTCACAAAAGTGTACTTAACTCCCACACTAAAAGGTGCGTTTAAATTTAGAGCAGGTGGCTCTTGGGTGCCGAGCTGTCACAGGGTGCGGGTTGCTGAGTGAGTCCTCCTGCTGCCGGTCATCCATATGCTGGTGTTTAAATGAGGTTGAATACCAGACAGGGTGTATCGCTGATTTTGGGTCAGCGTGCACTCTCTTAGTTCATGTGCTGAGGAAGCCATGGAGACTAAAATGGGCTAAATGAGTAAAGACCGGCAGCTTTAATGCCCCACTATGTTGAAAACAACCCAGGAACACCAGAGTAAGAATCATAGAGCAAGTGGTTGAAGGAGCTATTGTAGTGAAAGTGTAGTGTAGTGAAAAGCAACTCATGCACATGCAAACCCAAAAAGTGAGTGGGTTAAGGTAGATAAAAAACTACCTTGTTCATTATTGTCATCTTACTGGTATTACCTTGCATTAAAACTGCATTCAATATGACTATACCACTGCAGCAATAGTAATATAAGATACAGTCTGTTCTTTAAACACAGAACAGACAGTATATAAAGAACAGCCAAAATATCCCGGATACAAATAGTCCCATCTTTTGCAATTGGAGTCAAAGAGTTAAGGTTCCGTTGGTAAACATGCTCGACCAACGTGGGTCAGTCTCAGCTGTGGATCATGACTTTCTTTTTGTTTGGTCCACGTCCCATCCCCTAACATGGAGGAGGCAGGGTTTGTGACACCAGTTTGTGACTTCCTTTAAACCCCATGCCAAGGCCCGGTTTATGATTAATAGCTCTATCCCAGAGAGTGTAAGCTTTGCTGGCACAGACAAGAGGCAGTATATCTTAATGCTCAAGTGCAAACGCCCGTTCTCTGATAAGGAGAGCAAATGCCATCTGCCATTTTTCCTCTTAAGTTTCCAGAGACAGGTACAAAGCTGCGGGTGGGAGCTGCCGACAGGAACTAGAGCGGGGAGCAGTCAATGTGGGACGGTAGCTTGACTTTTGAGGTCAATCAAATGCTAACAGGGTATCAGCCCTGTGGTCACACTCGGGTGGGTATGCTCAACTACCGAGCAGAATTAGCCTCCGTCGGTCCAGCGGGCCGATCAGGTCTCACGAAACTGTCCCCTTCATTACTGTACTTATGTAAAACACTAATGGGAGCTTCCCTTCGCCAAGAATGTCCTCCGTTCACCACCGACACCCCCCCCCCTCTCTCTAATATGACTATCACGATTTATGACTCTGTGCTGCAGGGCATATTAACCATTTGGGACAGTGTGCCGTCTTGTATCCACTTTCATCTGTAATAACCCAAGGTAAGACACCATCATATTTCATCCCCTCTGTGAATCTTAAATGATCTCGCTCACTTTTCCTACCGTGCTCCAACTCTTTGCCCAAACCCCCCCCCCACACCTAGATTTCTCTTTCATTCTCTTTCCCCCTCTCTCTTCATCTTTCTCTCACTCCGTCTTTTCCTCTCTCCAGGGACCGGACTCATCTGGAGTCATGCCAGGAATGCAGATAGGATCACTCGCAGATGTACAACAACTTGAGGGGAATAAATATGCCCTAATTGAGAGAAATGATGTAATATTGATCCCAGGGCCTCTGAACGTTTGGCATCGAAGTGTGTTGGTGAGTTTGTGTATTTGATATTGCTGATAGGTGATGCTGTGCTGTGTGAGACCTTCTCTATTTTCTATCCAAAACTCAAATATTCCACATGGTTTGATGAGAACTTGTGACCACAAAAGCATTGGACGGACAAAGTGGGATCGAGACCATGATGATTCTCTACCTGCAGAATATACTGAACATAACACTGAGCTTGCCTATGTCGTCTGTACCTCTCTAGTAGCTTTAACACTCAACACATGATGAAGTGTCATAACATTTATATGTGCAATTTAAATACATAAAGTGTTTGAGTGTGGGTTTGTTATTGTAGAACCATGTGATACAGGTTGAATAATTCTACTCCTAGTCCTGAGCTGTAGACAAATATCATGGGTGATTTTACACTGAGAGCATTTTCACAAAAAGTTCTTAACCTTCAAAACGAACCAAGCCATGGTTTAGTTTTTGATCCGAGCCAAGTCAACAAATCAAAGTCTGAAAGCAACTTGCAGCACTTATCATTTTACACCTTGCACTAATGCCTGCATGGTTCTTTGTACCTCTGCAGCCACAAAACCACAAAGTACCCTGTGATGTAAATGCTGTTATCTTTCAAGGCCCCTGCAGCTCTTCATGTTGGGATGAATCAGTGGTTTTGAATTTTGCCCTTTTTATTTGCTTCTAAGGTGATTTCTTTCACGGTTTATCCTGTTAAATGTAATAATGAGTCAAGCTTGATTTCTATGTAACAAGTGAGAAAAAAAGAAGTAAAAATCAATAAAGCATGTGTTCATGTAATCATTATGTCTTCCTGACCCTATCATGTTTACAACGTTTCTCTCGGACTCCTAGTATTTACCTTGAACATGATCTATCACACATGTCCGCCTATCTGTGGCATGGTGTGCCTTCATCTCACTGGATTTGTCAGCAGGACGTCCAAGGAATCAATAATAATCATTGAATATTGAAAGCCGCGCATGGATCAATGAGAGAAGATCCCAAACATCGCGCCGGAAGATCATACAGCCACGACAAGACATTTGTCCCAGGATAATGGGATGATCACCATTCATCGATGGAAAAAGGCAAGTCAAGGTTATATACAATCTATGATTTCAATAATACAAGTATAACCAACAAATGCATACTACTACATACTAATATACTATTTATTTGTCCGAGGACATCAGAGCATATGGGTGACAACTGCATTTCGTATTGGAGGTGTACTAAAGAACTTTTGACCTTTTCTGGCCTCGACACTGTTTTGCAGAGCTACTCCCTAATTGACTGAAAAACAACAAATTCCCTCGCAGCCCCCAAAGGCTCCCCGAAAGCCATTGAGGGAAACAAAACAAATCACTAACTCAATTACTCCAACACGAAACAACTCTTGGGACGCATTAAATATGTGAGTGGTCATGCAGAACAGTGGCAAAGGTGGGAGGGTTCTTAAAGTTGTGTGAGCTCAAATGGGATTTTTTTTAGAGAAAGTCTGCTGAGGTTCAGACACATCTCTGCAGCGGTTTAGAAAACTTGTGGCGGTGTCGCAGAGTCAGACGTCGGGGGGATGAAGCCTGAGATCCCAAGGAAGGAGGCGGGGGAAAGGGCTCGAAGTTCCATCAGCCAATCAGGATCACGAGGGGAACTTGCTGGGTATTCTCAGAACGAGCATCACAAACTGGACGCGTAATCGTAAATTCAATCCAACCCAAAAATAAAATGTCAGGATGGGAAGGCATTGTGACATGTCAGCTGTGCAAAGACAACAGCATAACAGTAAATCAAACGTGGCAGCAGCAGCAGCAGGATGAAGGAAAGAAGTGACACAACCAGTTTTATAGCACATTGATTCTATGGAAAAAACACAAACATGTCCCTGCATTAAGGAAATGAATCACCTGGTTGTCAAAGTGTTTACTGTTTACAAATTGCGCGCATTAGCAGCCTACTCGAATCGGACGTGCACTGCAGTTAGTCTGCTCGGCTAGACTGCAGTCAATTATTCTACATCCGCGCACGACAGAGCAAAAAGCAGTGTGCAGTGAAGTGTCAGACTGAATCACGGAGCCAAACTGTCTCCACGATCCGTCCCGCGGCGGAAAGCAGTGAAAAGACGAGCCCGCCGAGGGCCGGGAAGAGCATTTAGACAACAGGTTTTAATCAAACTTAATTAATTATAAGTCAAGAACCACACACAAAAAAAAGGAAACGCAGACGAAAGTACGCGCTGATTAAACGGTCCCCCCACAGCCGGCATTTACAGATCCTGCTGCTCTTCCAGTCCGTCCCCCGAGTGTCACAACGAGAGCTTGAAAAGAGTCACTCCACCTTTCCCTATCCCCGACGCTCTGGCTTTCTCTCTCTCACCTGCTCAATTAACTGCGTGTCATTTACACTGTGTCGTTCCATTGGAGACCCGATAATTAAAAGTCCACCAAAACTGCCACAACTCGACGCTGGATGACACATGCGTTGCCAGGCCAACAGAGACAAAGAAGAGGACAGGGGCTTGTACAGTCAGATCATCAAATGTATTCATGTATTAGGTAGGTTTATTAGCTTCTTACTCTGACTGTGTGGAATATCAATGGGTGCATGGGTGTAGGAAGGAACGTAAAAAATTTTTTCTCACCAGTCCTTCATGAGAATCAAAACCACACTGAAAATTCAATCAGACACAGTAACTAATGGGATGAAGGTCTAGAAAGCTGAAAAACTGGAAATCCCATAGATCCATTTTTTCAAAATACAGTAATAGAATAACGAGAACAGCTGCACACACTGTATTCTCTCTTGCCCGTTCTCCCTGCCATCAGGTATCATCGTGACAATCACCATCATCCACTATGAAAACACCTAATCGGATGAGAAAATGCCGGAGCGCCTTTTACCCATCATCAATTCAGAGCTACAATGATTCGCGCCTATTTCCCGATTGCCACCTTTTACCTCTGCGAGCCAGTTGTGCTCACCACCCGTGACAAATCTACTTCAAAGCAAGCCTCCATCATGACCCATTTTCCCTTCCACCAACAGCTGAGCTTTCGCCCAATAAGGCACAAAGCGGGGGAATTTTTCCCATGAGACCCCCGTGCATCACAAGCGGGTATGAAAGACCGAGGCAGCCGCCGCACGAGGGGAGAATCGGAGGCAATCATTTGAAGAAATGCTAACATTATAAATTTGAAGATAATAGGAGGAGATATTATGTAGGGTTTCTCAGAAGCACCACTTTGATTCATTACTGACTCATTACGGACGAGCAAATACAAGCTGCATTCGTGTTGCACTGGATAACTAAGATAGATGTGAGGAGCGTGAGCACAATGAGGAGGCGCTCCGTACGATGGGAGGAGACGCAGCAGCAGGCGGCGCTTTCATACCCGCTGAATCACTCCCGTTTTATCCACAGATGTGACGAACGACTCATCCTGCCTTTCTTCTGGCGTCGTGCAAACTCAAGGTCCATTCACAGAGGGGAGCAGAGAGTGGAGAGGCCCTAATTGAAAATCTGGCGCTCAGCACCGCCGGGTTACTTTGAGTCAAATCCGTGCTGCGGCTCCGCACGGGTGTAACGCGCAGGGAAGTATTGGAGATCAATTTTAATTGGTGAAAGACAGTGCAGCGGTTTCTATAACAAGGCGAGGTGTGTGTTTGTTGTGACAGCAGGAGACACCTTAAAGGATGGCAAACAGACATTTCATTCCCTATTGCACTCGAGTGGAGATGCAAATCTCTGATGGATGACGAGAGATGAAAAACTGAAACTTGCAACAGCATTTTTTTGTGTGATTAGTTGTGTGTTGTCTTTAACCGCTTTGGTATCAAACATTGGATTTTTTCTCATCAAATAATGTTCTCTTTTTGATGTGAGTCATTGTAGGAATTATAATTATATTGCCTCACAATGTACATTCAACATAATTTACATCTCCACAGCAATAACTTTAATCTCAATCTACATGTTTACTCACAGAGCGCTTTCATTCAGAGATGAGAGACTGTCAGACATTTTTATAGACACCAATGTTCTGACAATTGACTGAATAAGTTGCTGTCATGTTTTTGAATAGTTCAATTAAGACGTGGAGAATTCAGAACTTAGTCGTATAATGAAGACATGTATGTCTTAATCGCACGTCCCTTTCTCCTATCCCATGTTCTGTGTTTGGGTGTAGACAGGTAATAGGACATTGTGATGGCATAATGGGATATTCTATTAGCAGTTCATGTAAGAGTCATTATCAAAATAAAGTCTTATTCAGAATATGTCATTGGTTGGAGTATAGGTGTATATGTGCACGTCAGTAAAAATCTACACAGAAATGTTGGAGGATACAGAACTTGTAAAATATATTTGTAGAGGGAGCCAACTCAACAATTAAAGTTAATAAATACAATTATTTGAATTGATTGGTACATGGACACAGAACTTAGGAGGTGATAGATCTGGGGAAATGACGTAATGACGGTTTTCCTGACTGAAATGAAAAGCTCAACAGGGAATAAATGTTGAACAGCAAAGACAAGGAGGCATCTTACTAAATATATGAAAAAGAGGAAGCTTTAGGAGAGGATTCAAAGAAAGGCCCAGTTCTCTATGCTGTAATGAATACAATATTTACAGCATGTACTAGAAACCTATTTGACCGCAAGGAAGCAATTGAAAAATCAACAAAAAACCCAGAAAACAAAGATCCAGTTGAGTACAACACGACTTAGCTTTCTAACGGCTAATCCAGCAATCTGAAGCCACGTCATTTTAACGAGGGGAGAGATATGCCACAAGTATGACGCCATCAGGAAACAACCAATCAGAGTGGGGAATGAGACGTATATGGTCTTACCTGTCGCCATCTCGATGACGGTCATCTGGCTCTCTGAAGGGGAGAGGATTTTTGGCGGCTTGTCTGTCAGTGGGGCTGTGAAGAGAAACACAAAGACGGAAATCACATTAAATTCCACATCTTAGGACCCTATGGACATGCATGCCTACAGTATTTAAAGGGCTGATGAGAGAAAACAGGGGTGGGTTACAGTGACTCAGACTTTCAAGGCAGCAGCTGCTTCAATACCAATGCTATTCTTTCCTCGTGGGCTACAAATGAGTGTGTAAGCTAGGATATGTCTCTGACAGTGCAGACTGTGACCAGTCAATCTTTCTTGAATCTACAGTGTATCCTGAGGTAAAAAAAAATCCTTCACAGCTGCAGTGGACATGAGAAGGTTAAAAGCGGCTGCAGGAGATTCAGTGTTTCCAGCCGACTGGAACGTGTTTCTTGAAATACCATAAATGCTCGGAGTAACCTATTAAACGGAGCCATGTGATGCACGTTGTCAAATTGTCAGCCACGAGACAGCCGCCGCTTTGAGAGTGTACCACGGTCACTTTGGAAGCAACATTCATCCCAACTCCCTCGGAAATCCAGCACCAATTAGACAGCTGCCGAGGAACAAAAGAGGCGCACTTAGAGGCTCCTCATTATGATGATTCCCTAATTGGTTCTAGTCTTGGAAGTGGTATCAGGGAGATTTTCTATCTCCGTACGCTCAGAAACACTCGCAGGCATGAGGCTCGTCTCCGTTCAAATGACTCGTGGTTTTAACTGGAACGCAGTCGTCGAGCTGAACCTGCAGAAATCAGGAGGAGCGGGTGAGGGAAGATTTTTAGAGTTCACACTGAACTGATGTAACTCAGTGCAGCAGAGAGCATTAGCATACAAGCTGCAAGCTACAAGAGCAGACTTTTTATTATTTCTGGAAACTGATATCACCATTTGGCCTCTGTGATCGTGCAACACGTGGAACGTTTCACGATGCAACCTCAGAATCCTTCAAACTAAATTTCCCACAGAAATTTAGTAGCTATTATTATTTATTATTGTTATTTTCTGAGGAATATAATGAATATATTTAGCTTGGGGGTCATTTTTACATCATATCAGGTGGACTTTAAGTCTCCTCAATAATATTATCAACATTGTTAAAGACTGCATTAAGATTTTCTTAGGCTTAAAGGAAAAATTGATTTTGTACCTCTGCTAATGTCTCTGGTTCATGTTTGTTTAATCTAAGCAACGATAATCAATCAATTTGTATCGCAAGTGCTTTACAGAATAAAAGCAATAAAAGCAATATCAACCACTCCCCCAACCCCCATCCATGCACAAAGCAAACAACATTAATGGGAAGAAAAGTCTTCACAGAGGAAATATGAGGTGTTACATCAGCAATAAAGTAATTAATAATTAAGTAGATAAAGAAATGGCAACATTTAACACAATGTAAACTGCATATTTACAGAGTGTAAACAGGATTGTTTTTGTTTTTATGAAGTGGATATATAGAGCAGGTCCCAGAATTTGGTGCATGTGGTCTACAGGGATCTGCAGAGCAGGTTGTAAAGTCTGACAGCGGCAGGAAGGAAGGAGCGACCTGGGATACCCTTCAGAGTCAAGATTTAAACAGAAACAAGAAGTTAGAAAAATACAAGTGTTGGGAGGAAACAGGATGTGAATGGTTGTGTAAAAGTCATGTGTTTCGTTGACCATCTATTTACCATCATTGAAGTAATTCTGTAATTCTCTGAACTGAAAGAGCCTGCAGTTTGCTCAGGAGAGTGGGCTGATAACAGGGAATGTATGACTATGAGAGCTCATTAATTACATATTTAAAAAAAGGAGTGAATTATGCCTTTCCTTGTGCCTGTAAAGAAATCTCATTACGTTAATTACTTTTTTTCCACAGTGAAATATGCTTAGGTTATTCCATTTCATTATGAAAAGAAAAGAATGAGGAGTTTTAGGGTTAGGGTTTCTCTGAATTTGAAGGAGAGAAAGGAGCTAAATGTATTTATTGTAACAAGGAACTCAGCCACAGATACTGAAGCCACGAACTATCTCTTATACTGGTTAAGTAAGTTTGAAAGTTTGTTATTCTTTGAAATGGAAACTTTGGTTATCATGCACTAGGCAGAGAGGGTGCTGCCTTCGTAAGCACCCGGAAATGATTGAAGTCACACAATCGATTGCCGGGATGTTACAAAACGGGAAAATAGAAAACGCAACACGGGCTGAAAATAACCTGAACGCTTTACAGTCGCTGCTGCTGCCGGCAACAGTTCTAAGAAGACCTGAAAGATTTAGTCATGTGCTATTTATACAGCAGTTGCACAAAACAGATTTATGTTTGACAAATTTACTCTGCTCTGCAAATTAATATGTAAGTGAAGAGGAGATAAATTGGGCATGAAAGAGCTGTGAGATAATTATTATAAGAGCAAAGTGTCTTTAATGAAGGAGGCGGTTGGATATGGTTGAAAGGTCCAGAAAAAAATCTTGTAAATAAACCTTGAGTAGAGGAGATTTCATCACAGTAGTCTACTTCAAACCTTTCTAGAATCGTTGTAGAGAATACATAAATAAAACAAGATATGGGACTTAACGTTTTTTGTAATTTCTAATGTCACTAGATTGTCATTTTTTTCCAGCCTCATTTTAGCTTTAAAGCACAAATTTACATTTTTAATTCCTTTAAAACATAACCTCATGTAGAGAAGCTATAGGAGAGTACTTACAGTGAAATCCAATTAAAAAGGCCAATATGCACTGGAGGATTACCACAACTTGTTCCAATGTACTCTCTTATTGTTGTCACGTCACATTATTCTATAAACAACTCATAAATGGTTGATGATAGTGATATTTTTCTCATTAAACAACAGTAGAATATTGTGTTTGTGTGGTATGCGTCTCAAAATATTCATAACAAAGCTCCAGTGGGATCTCCATAACCAATTTAGTTGTGTGGGGCAGCGTAAATGGGAGATTCTATTTAAGTCTAGAGGAATAACACAAACACACACACACACACACACACACACACACACACACACACACACACCACACACACACACACACACACACACACACATCTGCTGAGTTATCACTTGTTTTACCGTCTTCCAGCTCAAGGGTTTTTCTCCTACGTCTTTCGCCTGTCCCCACTTCCTGGATTACATCTGAGCAAACAGGGTGACTCTTCTGCTTTTCAATTAAAGGGACATGACATGCTATTCATTGCGGTGACCTCACTTTGCAGTTTAAGCTGAGCAGATGGGATGTTTTTTGGGAGTTTGAAAAAAAAAGTCTTGTGAGGACAGATAGGGAATATAGAAACTCTCTCTCTCTCCGAGTCAAATATGAATTTTGAGTTGCAGGCCGCAGCGAGCCAGCTGAAGGTGAAATTCCAAACCTGGAAGGTAATCAAAGTTTCCGCTGTATTATTTTTTCTCTAATAAGCTCAGAGAACATGAGGTTGATATTTGGCCACTGCGATGTCATTTTCAAGCCAAAGGTAACAAAGCAGGAGAAGGCTGTTATATTTGAACAGAAATGCTGCCCTTCAACCAAATCAAGGGCACGCTGCTGATGTGCTGTTCGTCTGTATAGCATCCCACAATGCTGGGAGGCATGCAAACACACACATTCACACAGACGCACAAATGTGAGATGCATTAGTGAACCTGGCTGCTCTTCAACTACAAAACCATGATGCTGCGGTGGGTTATTATGAGTGGGAGTGGGCAGGCTTTTCACCGAGGGACTAGAAACACAAGCAGCCTGACCCCCTTCCCTATACACAAACTGTAAACGCACACACACACACACCAAACACACACACACACACTGCTTCACACGTGAACATCGAAAAGCCGGGTGTTGATAACAGCTCCAGAGAAAATCTTTAAAGTGTCCCTCACAGGCTCTGTGATCTGCTCGTGCTGTGATCACATGATGATGGATGGGGGGATGGAGTAATGAAAGAGGGAAAAAAAGACCTCGTTCTCTCCCATTAACTCTCCCATCGCCTTCTCTCCAGCCCTATCTGTCTGAGGGTACGCCTGCGTCGCTCTGTCCGTCCCTTTCTGTCGCTTACAGGGGTGAGCGAGAGGGGGAGGGAGGGAGGGTTTGCGGTCCTATGTTCACACCTCATTAAAGACCGATACAGCAGACATAGATTAAGAGGAGTGGAGTGTGTGTGTGTGTGTCTGTGTGTGTAATGGTTTGTGAGTGTGACATTGTTAAAGGAAACATGCAACAAGAGTTCGGTGGGGGGGAAATAAATGAAAGCGAACCCTGTTAGTCACAGAGTCGTACAGCAGAACAGCAAGTACCAAACCAAACCAGTCCATGGCTCTGGTTAAGTTCTCCTGTGCTGGTCCCCACTGACCAACATGAAACCAAACTTGTTTGGGGGTCTGAAGCCTGAGGGCAGCTGTCCAGTTGGGAACCCAACCTTGACAAGGCCTAGAAAAATCTTTTGTTTAACCTCCTACCTCCCATTTTCAGCCAGAGGCACTATTGTGTATGTACTTCCAAGCACTGCTATAAGTATGAAAAGGTAATATGTTAAATTATTGTAAAATAATTTAATATAACATCCTATCATAGGTTGTGCAGTCGTTTTCTTTGAAACCAAGCTATTGGACAAAATAAAGATTCAAATTGATGTTGTGTTGCGTGATAACAGTTCAGAGTTGTCAATACATTGCTCTCCAAAGTCATTAGCCATCACTGTCTAGGTAAAGAAACGCAACCTTTTGTGATAGCCCATCCAACAGATATGGGGATATCTTCAGACTACACAAGTGGTGGAACTAGCGTCATTCAAGGGTCCGATTCACAGCAGAGCACAAGGGTGATATCCTACAAATATGAAATCTCCCTGCATTCTGAGCAACAACGGTCCATGACGATCTAATTGTTTCAATGCAGGTGATCAAATGGTTAACTCCACTGAATCTGTTTGAGAAATAATGTTGTGAAAAGCTGTTCTGCTTTTTTATCTATTGCCCAAAAGGTATTTGAGCAGCTGAGAGATGAGGAATTATCCGTTTAACTACAAAACCTAAATAAGGAATTTGAATAATAAAAAAAAGTTTTTAAAAGACGAGGCCAGATTTGAAGACTTCATTGTGTTGCGAGCGAGAATGTCCTCAAGCTGGCCTGAAGCCGGAGGGAGCTCCTCAGCACAAGGACAGAGAGGAGATTTGTCAGCAGCTGTCAGGGACTGTTAAAGTTTGGAGATAGAAACAGGCCTCGTCCTCTGGGCAGGGGATAAATGGATCAGGTTTCCAGGTAACCAGCCAAGAGAAATCTTTCATTTGATCAAATCTGTTGCTAAATAATATAAGAAATCCTGATAAGCAAAAGATGACATTAAATTCCTATGAAAACCCACACAATCAGAGGATACTACTCAAGTTAACTACGGGAATAAAAAACTAGTAGTTCCCGAAAGTTACTGCACTCGGTACATATTGTGCTGTTTTGTGAAGGTACACAGACCCGGTCATCAAGTACTTACAGGGTTTTATTGTGCACTTCTCTTATTCATGGTGGTTAAACAGGTCAATAGACTGGAAAAACTGCATTGTAAATTGTTAATGTGACCTCGGCTGAAGGAAACAGGCTTTCGTTACCACACAATAGAAACAGTACATTTCCCTCAGTAGACGCACTGAATGCACAGAAATGTGCAGACCAGTCAGATTATACACAACAGCCCAGTGTTAAACAAGGATGCTGCTGGTGACTGTGATGGTGCTGTGTGGGAGGAACTGTATATTTTATACTTCTGGCAAAATAACTGTTATTTCAGTGGAGGGAGGGCCGCGACGCTGTTGCCCTGAAAACTCTGCCTGAGGGAAGCTGGGGTGAGATGGAGCCGGAGTCGGGGTGACTGCTGATGACCTCTGAGATGAAGTTGACCACTAAATAACATATTTGACTAAACATAACATATAAGATACATGGATTTAACTGTTTTTAGGAACTGTTATTTACCAATTTCAGGTTTCTATAGATAAAATCCCATACAGGATGACGGTCAGCCGGTCCTCAGCGTGTGTGATGCAATCGTCATGACGACCACACTCATGGAACTCAGAGTGAAGTAGGTCAACTACTGCGACACATCAGAACCACAACGCCGTCCGGCAATGCATGACATCACCCTCTAAACTGAAAGAGCAGAATGAATACGTGTGAATCCTGCAGAAATTGTCCATGACTTTGCTTTTTAGCCCATTTGTCATTGAATCAAGGTCTCCGGTTGGGAATACCTCTCTGTCTTGATAAAAGCACATTTCATTTAACTGCTGCATTGATCTTGTAGAGCGGCCAAGTGGTGAATTCATAAATTAAATGCAGCGGATTTGCTCAAATCTCTTGTTCTGTAACTGATTCACAGGGACGTTTTGAAGTTTTTTTGGGAGATTACATTTGAGACATTGACAATACTGCTCCTGCCCTGGGCTCGTAATAGTATTACTCTGATGACCTCTCTGCAGTGGACGCACTCGTACAGTCCATAACAAATGCTGCAGGTTTTGTTGTTGCCTGCCATTCCTCCTCATCATCAGATCTTCCGGTCCTTCTCCTGCCAAAAGGTTCCGTTGGCTGTTGGTCTTTCGACTGCGCAGCTTATTAGAGTAAATTGAATTTACTGTCATGTACCTGGAGCCACCCTGTGACGATGAGTGCTTTGTGGCATGGCGGCTTATACCACTGGAAGTGTCCACTTACTCGTGGGTCTGCAGCATCATGTGGGCTTTTATGGGCCCAAAGTGGCACTCGAAAGAAAGTCTCTTAACACTGTAACATTCCAACCATAGCACTGTAACCAATGCAGGATGAATACACACAGTTTTCATTTCCACTGTACATACAGTCATCCTCAATTTTGGTGATGCCTTTCCCGGTGGGGCCTCATTTACTTGTTCTAAGCTGGCAAACCTAGATCCTATCACAACAACTTCTGCACACCACTGGGATTTCATTAACACAACTATCCTGATGTCTGGCTAATGGTCTCTGACCTCGCTTACCTATACAATTACTGGGAACCCCCCTTTGCACATTCTAGTGACTGAAAACACCGACATGTCTTTTGCACCAACAATCACCGATCACACCAAATAGATGCAACTCTTTGTTCTTGTTAAAATTGATATTTCTGAGGTGCTACTTGTTAAAAACAAGCCACGTACACTGGGAGTCTTCACAAGCCAAAACGTTGAACCTTAAAAGCTCTGAAAACGTATATTATTGGAAAAGAATAAACCCTAAAGAAATGGCACAGCAACACTCTCTAAGGATACTTGTTGAAAAATACCAATATAGGAAGCCTGCAGGAACAGACTATAATAAGGGTATATTTCCTTATTGACAAAGGTGTTGTTTTAGAAGATCCATCAAAACAATTGAATATGAGAGGAAGGGACAATACATTCAGTGGAAATCACATAAATCATATAACAGCGTCGGGAATAGCTGCAGCGACTTCACTCTCCAGTGAGCGACACAATACATAATTAGCCGCAGTGGTCATATGTGGTACATATGAGATTTCGGGCTGTAATGAGATTTGAAGCGGGAGCCACTGTAAACACTTGCGCCGCGGAACAAAAGACACCATCAACACGTGGATCATGTGCGACTAAACATGCAGGGCTCGGAAGAGAGTGGCTTGTTCATTAGGGAGGCCTGTACTCATTACTCACCTGCTCTGAAGCGGCAGCCAAACGCCTCAGAAACGTGTTGTTCGATTGAGGAGGGAGGGAGGGGGCGGGAGAGGAGGAAGGAAGGGAAGGAGGGAGGGAGGGAGGGTGAGACGTTTCAAGCACAAGCTAAAATATCCCAGAGGGCAGAAGTTGAGGATGATGATTCAGAGCAGAAGGAGATGGTGGTGGAAGAGAAGGGGAGTTTGGACCAATACTTTATGACAATACTCAAATAGATGTTTCAGGTATTTGTGCTTCTGACAAATTTCTACTTGTACTCCCTGAATTTTTATTTTGCATCATCTAGCGTTGCCTCCCCAGCATCAAGACAGATTACAACCTAAATGGACAGTAACACAGAAAAAGACGATTCCTAGTTCTCCATCTGTCTGTAAAGAACAAAATATGTAACACGGTGAAAAGGACGTATCAAAAAGGGGAAGGCTGAGCTGTTCTGTGTTCAGCTATAAACTCTTGATAGTATCTCTGAATGAACTTTATTCCCCCTTGTGCTGGTGCCTTGTGGTGGTGGGGAGATTTTAGCCCCTGGCAGGTCTAACCAAACTGGACAGGTCAGTGGGGGAGAGGAAATCAGCACCTGGTTCTCCCCCCAGTGCCATGAAAACCACAGAAGAGTTATAGAAACAATGACAAATGCAACTACCACCAATTGGCAGCATGACTACCTCTAATGAAGATTTCCAGCAGGAAGGCAGAGGTACAAAAGAGACTCTGCTCAGCCCAAAACCAAAATCCAACACTGACCGTAGAATGTCCGCACAAAGCCCACTGACGATCTTATGCCCCTTGAGGGATGAAGAGGACTCACTAACTAAAGAAAAATAAGAATGTTCTCACCAGAAATGACACAGTGCAGCAGCGTGCATGAGGGTAGCAAGAATAACCAGATGAATGTATATCAAAAACCTTCTTTCATATACTATGTTCTGAGCGTGCAAGCTTGCCGTTTGTCTTAGCTTTAAATCTAACGACTCGACAGGCAATACCTCTGTAATTTAAAAGTGAATTACTCTTGAGTACTCACTGGCTGTCATAAATTCTCCCATTTTACCCCAGTCTGCTTTCCAGTTCATATATTCAGAGCAATCAATAGGGGTATAACTATGTATATATTGAAGTGGGAATCAGCTTGGCAGGTTGCCTTTGGCAGCGCTACACTTCCTTGCTTTGGCAACGTTAGTCTCCAAAATGGATGTCTCCAGTTCTATATAAGGACTTACTGGGAGAGTTGGAGAAAAGGGGCTGTTTGCTTTAAAAGTATTCACGATAAATTAAGAATTAAAAGAAAAAAGGTTTGGAATGTCAACGCCTGCCTGTGTGAAGAAACAGTGAGTTCTGCTTTCTTCAAAACTGGAAATGAAGTGAGAGGAAGTTGCAATTAGGCAGATGTGTAAACCGAGGCTGTGTGCCTTGATTAATCATGATTGCTTTAATTACACTTTGTTTTTTTTCCATAATGAGGACTAAAAAGAGACAAACAGCGGAGGGAAATAGAGAAAAATGACGGATCTTATGCCAAATGACAATCTGCACCAACACAGTAACTATATTGAGATTTCAGCGCTGTGGATATTAAAAATGCCAATTCCCTCCCCGCGGCAAATAGGTTCTCTCTCATTGCAGCTCCTGCAGCACAGTGAATTATTTCCCTGCTCCGTCTGTAAAAACTTGTCTTTTAACTCCATTATTTCCCTATTTTCCATAAGCAAAGCCGTGTCTGATACAATCTTTTAATTAAGATTTTACAAGTTGCTTCCTCCAGCTCAAAAATGATTTATTTTAGTGTTGCTGTGCGCTTCGTGCAGGGACAAATTAGAATATCTTTGTTTAGCCTGGCGGATCATTCATCTCATCTTGCAGATCTCATCGTCACTTCTTTGCTTGTTCTTTGCTGCAGAAAGTTCACGTTACTTAAACTGTGAACAGAGGATCCCTGCAACCTAGATGTTTTTAAAGGCATTGTGCTTCGGGAAGGTTTTAAGTGTAGTCGTACATTCAAACCAATATAAAACAATTCAAATATGGAACTGGTCACAATCTTTAATTTCACTTATTCTGTTCATTAAAAGCAGCGATGATGGAAGGAAGTGGAGAGGCGTCATCCATCTTTATCCACAGTCTATGGTTAAAGCCTTCAGATGCAGTTTCTCTAAATCAGAAACCTTGGTAAATATTTAAACGACTGGTCATTTCAAATGAATGAATTCTTATTTCCCTTTGACCATCATTTTTATTATTGTATTGGTAATACTAACATTGCACTGGACCAAACTTGCAGTGAGCAGGGATTGGCATGACTTCGCTGCATTGAAATCCAATCAGGCAGGTGTCTCGGTTCCTGTTACTTACGCTTAGTGGCACAGAAATTGCTTTCATTAAGGAGAAATTAGGCCTGGGGAGGTATTGTCCCACACTGTCAAACCCTAGTGACCCTGCACCAGATTCACAATATGACAGGTAATTGGCTTGTCATCATTAATAAAGGAGGAGCACGTTGCCCAAAGAGAAAGGACCTGAGCTCAGAGTTGGTTTCAGCCTTCAACAGAACCAATTATTTTTGAAAGATTTACAGGAAACTGTGCAATCCAAGAAGCACACCAGATCCCAGTTGTGTTCAACCCGTACACATTTAAGCCTTTCATGGTCCAACAGTCCTCTCAGCATACTTTACACTTTGATTGCAGCTATGTAGCCGACCCTTGTATGTAAGTGGCTGTATGAAATCCATACTGTACGTCAGGGCCTGTTTAGCATGACAGTGAAGCAGTAGCCACAAGTGCACGTAAAAGATTATTGCATAACAGACGTGTCTGTAATAAAACTGGATGGCGACACTTTCGCTGCAGTCCACAAACTGGACATGAATAAAATATGGTTCTCTCTCAATGCTGCTGGGTTGATCAAATATTGGCGTTTGACTTTAACACCTGTGAGGATTGATTGGTGGTGTCTGAAATGTAAATATATATAAATCAATTTTTAAATATAAATATGCTTTAGCACGTGCATCCGCATTATTCATCAAAGCCGCCTCCAACACACCTCTGGAGTGACTCATTGTTCAGCTTTCAAACAGAAGCTGATAACTGTGTCGCTACATAATAATTATAATATCCTTGTGAAATGTGACTTGTAAAGAAGACAGATTTATTTCCATCCATGCAGAGACAAACTCCTATTCCCTCTCTCCCCCCTTCAAACACACACACATCTGAACCCCCCCGCTACAGTCCTCTGGCTGACGACCAACAAATGAACTCTGGCTGACATTGTCTTGCATCATCATTGCAAGTTTTTCGAAAATGACACTGTTACACCCGCTGGCGCATGATTGTGATCGAGTGACATCACAATCGCTGCAACCCTGAGCTCGGGCGAGTTTAGATTTTCAACTGACATCTCTATGAGTCCACTTTGGTTCCCAGTGACTGAGATATGAATCAGACTGGGCGGTAAAAAACAGCGGCCTCAGTAGAAGTCATGCTGTAGTGTTGGGATAGATCCAAGCTGAGAAAGTGTGAATAAATGATTACTTGCACGGTGTATTTCGAGCACAGCTGCTTGTTATTCCTGACATATAGCTCTGCAGCCGGTGTGAGCGCTCTCTCTTGAGTATTCAGGTTGGCCATTTTTTTTCCAATTGGGTCTAATTACCCTTGGATCTGTTTCAAGCCAGGTTGGACTGTCCTTAGGTTCACTTTTTAGATATGCTCTTCCATTGGTCTGTTTCCAACCAATCAGATGTTTCACTCATCCCTTGAGGGTTGCGGGGGGTGGGGGGGAGCTGGAGCCAATCAGTCGAGATTTATTCCGTTGAACTAAACCAATTGCATGTGTTTGTTTATGTCCATGCAGACATAGAGAGAACATGCATCGAGTTAAAGGAAAAAATGCACCCGCAGATACTCTGCTGTCAAAGGTGTTTGCTTTTTTATGCAGTGGGGTTTGAAAAGGTCTGCAGCATTTTGTTCAGTATGGCTGGAACCAATGTGTATAATTAATGTCTTTGTGGATCTGTGAATGAAGGGTGGTGGGATCAGTTGCAGGTTCAGACTTGAACATCTCCAACAAAAGGCCTTGGACATTCACTTACATGAAGCCTTTAGTTTTCTCCTGTATCCTCTGTGGTACTGAGGCTGCAGAGAGCATAGGGAACTAGTATTTCTGCAGTGGGGTGATTGTTGTGTGAAATGCGAGCTGGATAAAGACTTCAACCAACACAAACCCTGACATTAAAATACTTTAGTGCACGAGGATACGAAAAGATCTGGATATATGACACTGTTTCATCCCCATTTCCACAAAATACAAACCCCCTCATCTGGCAGTACAAGCTCTTCTCCTGCTAAGACGAGAAATACTTTAATGTCCCTATAGGGAAACAAAACAAAACATGTGGATTCCATACAAAAAAGCATACACACCTAGCATCATACATTATCAGATCTCATTCTGTGTTACTAAAAATGCATTCTGGGATTCGGCGAGTGCAAAGAGCTGTGTGCGATCGAATGTGACTTGAATAATGCAAGCGTGCACCACGTGCATTACAAATGCAGCCTTTACTCCAGATCTATCAAACATCCCCTTCACCTCCAGCCCACTTGTTTCTCTCCACCTCCTGCCAGTGCTCTTCGTGTGAGTCAGTAACCTCCCGTGCCCACAAACCCACAACATCCACTCCTCGAAAACACACAACCACACACACAAACACAGGAAAAACAGGAAAGAGAAGAAAACTGCGAGGGCTTCTGAGCAATCTGTGTGTTAACAGCCCTGGTCTCCCATTCAGTGACCGAATAAACCGGCCAGCCCCCTGTGAAAAAAACATGTCTATTTGACTTGAACTCTATTCCCCGCCTTCTCAGCGTGTTGCCAGCGGCCTGTTTAATTCCTGATTGGTGCCATTTCTGCACAGTGCCCCCTCCTATCGCCAAGCTGTGAATCTTGGCCCCCCCCCCTCCTTCCTTTCAACCCCCTGTGCCACTGGCCCCTCGCAAATCTCCGGAGGCCGGCAGTGCCAAGCGTTCCAGCTGTTTAAACAGGTCAGTGGTTAGTGGCTGGTGCCAGAAGGGGCAGCTTTGCCATTGTGGTGCCCTACATCACTGGTTTGTGCTAACACCCCCTGCATCGGTTGTCCCATTGGGAACTGTACTGTACTGGTGGATTCACAGTGGGGTCTGAAAGCCTGAGCCTTACATCGGATCCCACTGTACATTCATTTCACTACCGTAACCTCGTCCTTTGTTTCTGACTTTTATATTGTTGCAAAGAAAAAGCTTTTTAACTGTTGTCACAAAGGCATTAAAACACACTTAATTTAAGCTGGCAATGTAAAATCACTGAGTGTGTAGAATGGTAGAACAGCCTGCTCCTTCCATAAACAAAGATGATCCTGGGGAGATGTGCTATACATAGACGAGGGGAAGGGGGAGAGACATTCATGCAAGATTTAATCCTCTGGAAAGTGAGACACGGCTCCTGCAAAATTAGAGGGTAACTCATTACAAGGCAGCCTTCTTCTGAGATCTTTTATTCACAATTCTACATTGTTATTCCAGCATGATGTGCACTCTGACCAGTGGATGACTGGGAAATCTATGCACTTTTCTTCCATTTAGTTCTCAAGATTAGAAGCAAAAATCATTAAGGATGGAAACGGCATTTGACAAAAACCTCCCGCTCACCGTCCTCCTCACTTGGAAACACGGTCTGAGATGCTCCTCTGAATAAGATCCTTGTCGAGCTGTGATCATCTGACGCAGCATTTCGTGTGAAAAATGAAGGGCATAGTTTTCTTTTTTTTCTTCCTTTAAATTTCCAATTAAAAAAAACGATTTGTTTGATAGCTCCGCGGTACTTACAGACTTCACAATATCAGACAGTAAAAAGTGAAATGGCTGCTTCGAGTCATAAAGGTCAAAGTCAAAGTCACATTTTATGTTTGGATTACAAAGCCGTGGTGGAGAACAGTAGTACAAAGGATTTCAAACGCAGCAGAGGAGATGATACACTACAAAAAATGTTCTATTATACGTGTTATGTTGTTGTCAGAGCAAGCAGATTTTAAAAACGAGACTAATAATGCCACAAAGTAGAATGTAAGTAAAAGCATATGCATCTGGGGGATTTTCCATATGTAACAGCAGAATGTTAATCATATGAATATTAATTGCAATATTTCCCTGTCTATATTTGGCCTCTTAAGATGAAAGCATACCAGCACATGCAAGCAGGTTGCCCAGGAGATTTATTCAGCAACCCCTGCAGGGTAATTAATACAGAGCATTTGTGTTAGGGGGACAAGAAAATACATGTTTTACTCAAAAGAATAATATCTGCCCCTGTTGTTGTGACATTTCTTTTATGTAAAGACTTTTCCCAGAGAGAAAATCTTAAAAGATATTTTCTCATTGTAAGATCATCAAAGATTTCACCCTTTTTCCTTGATTTATTTGTTTGGTTTCCATCTTCTCATTTTTTAAATTTACTGAATATTTCCCTGTACTCTACTTATCTAGTAATACATATCAGGGTTCATAATCTGTAGTCATATATTGTGTTTATATATGTTTATAGATTTTCTTTATTATATAAAATGTTCCTATTCTATCATTTGTTTATTTATTAAATAAATTTATTTATTATCTATTTATGTTGAAATATTTGACCCACAAGGTGTCCCTGTTTTAATTGTGATGAATGAATAAACCAAGACAACAGAAAAGCAACGGCTGGAGAAGCCCTTAAGAGAAAATACATCACCACAGTGAAACCAACCAAACCTGCCTGAACTTACTTAATACAGACATTAAAGCAGCTTATAGCTCTCATGGAAAACAGGTTAGCAAATAATTGGCTTTTTAAAACATCCAGCAGTAACTGAGCAGAATCAGGATTCAGTGGGAGTGTTGCTTGTGTTCACCTGATGCATGTTAACACCTCGAGTTGCTTTTATTTTAGCCTTGGTTGTTCTCCAATGAGCACAGATACAGAACACTCATATGAGGCGGCTCCATTGTTAATGTGACCAAATTGTGGATTTGACAAACTAGCGCTGGAAAAAAACATTGATTGTATAATTTGAGCATGAAAGCTTGGGGACACGAGGGAGGCTGATTCAAGTTTGTCAGCTGCCGTCATGTCCAATGTGTCCATTGTGTACATGTGCATCATGTGTGTACAGCATGACTGCACGCAACACACACAGTCGGCAGAGGAATCAAAGCACTTTCTGATGTCACAGAGGGGGGCACTTAGTGCTAATGACAGGTCTGCCCCTGTATGTATTGTAAGAGATAGTTCATTGAAATTACAATCTAATTAAGACGTGCTCCAGATCTGTCATAGGGACGACTGAGCTGTATTAAATCGAGTTCTGTGAGCCCCATGTGAGCTGAATATGAACTAAGCATAGTCACTCTCACACACACACACGCACACACGCATACACGCAAACACGCACACACACTCTTTCATATCTCTGCATGGGGCAAACACATTTCGCCTACATACGCAGCTGACCAGTCACCTTTACCCCCCCTTGAGGATCTGAGCCACTCGCCCACAGACTCCCCACATCAAAGTTAATTGTGGGACTCGTCCAGATGATGGAGCAGTGTGTGTGCAGTGTGTGAGTGGGGTCTTGGCTGAGCCGACTTGTGCGATGAGGCGTACTACTGCGCACAGTGTAGAGCGACATCGACACGAGCAATCAGCACAGCGGGGAAGGGTTGCGTGTTTGTGATTATGCTCTAAGACCCGACGCTAAACATGGCTGCCTCTCTCCTTCCAGTTAAAGCACAGGATCAGTTTTCACTGTTACGATCAATACGTCACCCTTGGATTTGCTCCAACCCACATATGTGGTAATGATAACGCCTGGTAGGGCGTTGACGGCTGTATCAGCACAGGGGCGAGGTTTTAATTGGCTGCTTTCGCTGTCAGGGAGTGCAGAGACCTTTTGATTTGGCCGGACACTGTGACTTTTAATTGGCATGGGTAGAAAACATGAGGGAAACACATTAGTGCTCAAGTGCTCAGGCACGGGCTACAGTAATTTATTACACAGACCCTCCAATCTGAAACGCTACTAGGCTGAAAATGTCATTAAACTTTAATATAAATGAGGAGCTGATGGTGTCATGAGCCACTTAAGTAGCCATCACCAAGTCCTGGATGTGTTCAGCTTATGCCATAAATATCTCTGTTTAATATACAGCAACTAAACAGAGTGAGAAGAAGAGAAACTAGAATGATGCCCATCAGTCGCCTTATGAAACCATGTTTATAATCACTACATTTCGGATTTGTATTTCGTTCTGCAACAAATCGCATGCGGGCAGAAGCAGGACGTGATGTCATAATCAATCCAGAGATTATTTTTTGTATTTTTGTATGAGTAACGTCATCGACACACCCAGTTGCTCACGGTAAATTCTGCGGGGGATCTGCCGGGTCTGAAATCACCTATAGATACTGAATCAGACTTTTTTATCAACATGAATCATTCCCTGGGAAATTGGTAGAATCTCAAAGATCGGGTTACTCCTTGGGTCATGCCACACTGAACTCCACCTCCAAGGAATGTCATGGAATTTGGTCGAGTAGTTTTTGTATAATCCTGCTATTGAAATATCAAACTCAGGGGTAAAGATAATCTCCTTGGCGATTGTAACCAACAAATCCAACAGGTTGTCAGGAAATAATCTCACACATCGCTGAAGAAAAGGCAGCAACCAGCTCCATCCTTTCTTGTCTAAAATACTGTATTTCTTTTCAAATCTAGAGGGAGAAAATAACAAAAACCAGAGGCACAGAGAGAAGCCGGAGCGTTCCCCTCTGTCGCAGCTCTCGTGTTGCAACCATTACCTCAGCGACACCAATAAACAACCGATTCCATCTCCAGCTGAAAGTTTCCGTCCGCCCTGCTTGACACGTTGCTCCTGGGATGAATGGGATGATGCAGTATATGGCTTCTGTGTACTACACTGAACCTTCGTGGAGCTGACACCTAAATGTCCAGCGAACAGCATGAATCATTCTTTAATCATATTTTCGTGGCTCACTTCCACCAGCACCACTTCTGGGGTGATGACTCTTGGGCTGGGAGGGAAATGGCTCTGAACCCTCACCCCCATCACGCATCCGGCCTCACATTTTGTCCTCCTCAATCTCAATTTCCTCAAACTCGCCATGTTTATATATCTTCTTTTTTTTTCCTCGAGAAACCTTGTGCCATCTCGTAAATAAATAAAAAGCCTTGCAATGCTGCAAATACGCCCCGAGTCACTGTTCTGCCCCCGCCCTCCTCCATTTAAACTTCACCATAAGCCCGCTTTAGTGCCATTAAAATAACTTGTCATGACAGTGTAGCCTGGGAGCGGTGCAATCAATTTCCATTACATCAAGGCCCAACTGGGCATCGCCACTGAACTAAGCGCTGGTAAGCAATCTCCCTGAAAGAGGGTGGTTTGTGTGTTGCCGTGTGTGTGTGTGTGTGTGTGTGTGTGTGTGTGTGTGTGTGTGTGTGTGTGTGTGCAGCATTATGGATGTTTGTGAAAGAGCTGTACTTTCCCGTAGCAATAGTGACAATATTTATATCCCTTTATTTAAATTCTGTATTCATTCAGACCACTTCAATCAAGCTCTGAATAGAGAAACAAGCTTAATTTTCCAGCACCGTGTTAAAAATGATCACCAGAAGAACAATTCCGACTGGTCTCGGTGTGAGGAGTCTCTCCCTGGAGTGATTTAGAATGCACCTTTTGTAGAAAGCCCAATCTGCAACTAATTAACACCGGGGTAATTTATGCCAGAAAATTGATTTTTGCTCACTATAAATTATGCAGGAGTCCCTTCCCACCGTCTTATCTCTCCGGCGGAATCGGGCAGATTGACACGTGGCTGAAGTGTCCTTGATGGGGCGTTTCTGCAAACTGTCAAGAGATAGGGGCTGCCGATGCACTGTATGTCCCCGTGGCCTTGAGGGGAGCCATGAATCTCAAGTCACTAAAACTCAAGTGTTGGCCCTTAAAGTCAGTTAAACCACTATTGGGTTTGTTTTTTTTGAATTACAGATATTTACGTGTAAAAGATGTTTTTTTTTCCTCCCAGAAATTCTGAATGTTGATTCCTGCACATCTCTCTCTCTCTGATCTCTTGCTCTGCACCGGCGAGGTGTGGAATTGCATTAACACTAGTTTAGCGCTGATTTTCGCGTCTCGAGAAGCCAAGGCACTAAGTGAGAGCTAATTAGTGGAGCGACATTAATTATGTAACACGTCATCTTAATTAGCAATCCCAGATGTACGGGGTGTCAGAGGAACATTTGTAAGCACAGTTGGCTAATTGATAGATACAGTATCTGGCAGGATCGTGTGACAGCGGGCGACCTGCGGAAGGTGACGTGCGGTGAAGTTCTGCAAGTGAATTATTTCGAGCCCAGGGAGAGACTTTTTCAGATGTTTTTTACTTTGGTGGCAGAATTTAAAATGAATATACGTTACAGTTAAGTCAGAGAATGCAGTTTTCATCAAAAGCATCATTATAGCAGTCAATTCATGAGGTATATATGAAATAGCTTCCCACTGTTTGTAATTAAGGCCTCTAAGCTCTTGATCCCACGTTCATGAGAGGGGGATGACTGTCAGGGATTCAGTCTTCTTCTTTAAAAAGAGCCCAATCAATGTGCTGCAGCAGCAACTCACGCAGCGCACCACCTGACCTTTTTTTTTGCATTTTTGCACCATCTGTTCAAACCGGCAACACATCTGTTGCTTGGTTTCACCTGCTCCACCAAGGGCTCGTCTCCCAGGCAGAGTGGTTTCTGTATAGACTCACTCAAAAACAGTTCTCGGCTCAGATTTCTAAAAACGTGCAGCTGGTTTAGGGCCTTGTTCATAAAGGAGCAGCACAAACGATAAGTTAAAGCAACTGAGGCTAACCAAGTGCACCTACCATTTTTGTTGCCTATTAAAGTGGCTCATGGGCACTACACGCTAAAGAGTGTGCACATGTGGAGTACAGGGTAAATAGATGGCGGTGAGATGTAAGGAAGTGAAATGATTTGTTTTGAATGTCTGTGCCAAACACACATGGTGGTGGATGGTGCACTTGCCAACCAGATGCCCGAGCTACACAGAGGCAAATGTGATGAGGGAGCTGAATGAATTCTCTCACCTTCTACGATACAGCCTGCGTCAATAATTCAAGTTCCATGTAAAAAACTGCATATTGTGTAAAAGCTCTTATAGATGGAACAGGCCATATTAGTCCAGTGAGTGACTTCACAACTCTCTGTATACGTTTACAGTGGCTGAGCCTGTGACACATTCTGAGAGAAGAAGTTTTGTATGTATTATGTGCACTTTTATACTATGATGAACTAAGTTGTGGACAACTACAAAACAACTGACACCTTTGTCTCTCCTTGGAATTGAGGAGGGTAAAATAACATACATATAATAACATGCATATGTCCAGGAGAATAGGTCATGCTCCTCAGGCCTGATTTGTGACTCCTCTAGTTTACTATTACTCAGTCTTTACTGTTAATAACTCATCACCTGTTGACTCAATTCTCTTATTGTGCTAATTTAGATGCATGTGAAACTCCAATACCATGTTGAATCATCCCATTCACTCTATAAGGTGTAAAAACTGAACAACAATCCATACAGTCCCTACGCTGACTATTTAAATGGAGTAAATCCTCCAGTCCAACCTTCCCTTAACCAGACATCTTAAATCTTGTTACAGAACACTAAGGGAAACTGTCCTTTGTTTGCTTATAACAGCATTTGTGCCCAGAAAGTGCCACCTCATCAAACAAAGGGAGAGTGATCAAAGTCATCTCACCTTGCTGAGAGCCGGCCAAGTCAAACTCATTCCTGGAGTCCTTTAACGCCAATTTGTCCATGGGGCTGATATAAAAAAATGCACCGCAAAACTCCCTGCCAATTGTGTGTCACGGAGGCACACAATGCAAACACTGCAGATGACGTGAGACTTCAGAGGGACACAACTAGAGAGACACATTCCCCCACAGCTGTGAGGTCCATGAATGTTTTGCATCTGAGGGACTCACAGTGAAATCACAGCATTGGAAGGTCCCTTTGCCTGAAAGTCGTGTTTGACAGCTATTCGCACATTTGGGTGAAATTACAGCCTGTGCTGCTGCACTGCAGTCTGAGGACACCGCGCACCCCACACACTTCAGGCTCAGATATTTCTCCTCTCCCGCGTCGCCCACTTCCTCCCCTGCTGTAAGCTCTGCAATCACATCTCCCGTGTGCCGCTGCCTTGATGGCGCCAGCAGGTGGAGGCCCACCGGGATGCTGAGTGTGCACTCCAGTGTACACACAATGATGCTGGATTGATCAGAGAGCCGGGTTGAGGCGCCTCGCCGGGTTGTGTAGCGATGGCAGGGGAACGCACAACAAACAGCCAGCCGAGCCACAGGGGAGCGGGGGGGCATTGTGTGTTATGGCAAACAGCTGGACACAGCAGTGAACTACAGCACTGACATGTGTAACTATAGAGGAGTTAATTAATCAATTAGTCAACTACCTGAGGAATTAAAAGGAAACACTAGTGATAATAAAGCAAACACATAAAAGTATTAATAAATCGCTCCGAGTCATTAAATATGATGATTTGTTGCTTATCTAAATGTACTATTATAGCAATACTTATTTATACATGTATTTAACCTTTATTCAAAAACAAACAATATAAATGGTCGGATAAAAACCTTTGAATGTTTTAACTGGCTGCTTAAATCTCACAGGTTAAAGAAATAATCTCTATTAGTTAAATGTTAACATATATTTGGGTTGTGGTTGGAGTGTTTCTATATGGATAAATTAGTTAATTTATTCAATTAAAATGTGTTGAGTTAATTAGAAAGTTGAAGATCCGCGTGCCAGCTGGTGCACGATCAAGATAAGAAAATAACAACAGGTTCCAGCGCCCACCAGGACGAAGGCAATTTGCTGGATTAATAAACAAAACGTGTTTTTTTGCTCCTCCATCGTTTTGTTAAATGTTTATCGAATAAATAGTGTCAAACCTGGCATCCTGCTGTGCATTGTAATATATGTTGTTTATTATTTTGTCCAGTTAATTGCTGCCCATACGATTAAATACCACTACTACTACTAATAATAATATAATAATATATAATTAGACTGTTAAACAAGGTAGCAACGTGCCTGAAATAAGACAAAACTAGAAAAAAAATAGTAAAACAACTTAAGAGAGCACTAATTTAAATGTTGGGCATATAGGAAATAAATAAGCATCAACTGGAACTCAGGCGGCAATCTTCCAATATAGATTTTGAATGTGCCTTGAATTTGATGCCGCAGTCGACTATACAATTGAACCGGTTGCAATATAAGAGAGGGAAGTCAAACTTGAGATTTTTTCCTTATTAGCTGTAAAGAAAAGCCTCAGGTTCTGCCACTTCTGATTGATATTAGGTCTGGACCTGGGTCTGAGTGTATGGCAGAGGTGGAACGTGACAAATGGAGATACGAAATAGAGCGGTGATAAAAAGGTGGTATCATAAATCTTAAAATGCTAAAACCGTAATATAAAAAAAAACATCTCTCTGTTTCCGCCCTGGTATTTAGTTTTTTCTTTTCCGTGATGATTTTGTGTAATTTAAATGAGATGTCCTCCTCAAAATGTCAAGAGACCTTCATCCAGTAATTCATTCAGGAAAATAGGCAGTAAAAACTCATTCCAAGTGATGAAACTCCATCCATCATGATTTAAGAGCTCTTCATTTACCTCTAAGTGCATTTCATAACAGCACACACGGCCACAGTTACATTTATTTCCATTCTTGTTGTTGGGGAACTAACCATGAATCACATGGACGTTGCTGCAGTGTGTCTTTTGTATTTTGTCCTAACAACGTGCACATTTACTCTTGTGTTTATTTTTGCAGTGTTATCATCAGCATTGTTCTCAGACCCAGCAGGGAGTTGTTTTAGCTTTAAAAACTCTGCGGGTCACCTGCTTTTATTTTGGTAAAGTGGCCGAAAACACAACTCCCGATGAATTACAATGCTGCTATGTAAATGCTGGGATGTGTAAATAGGCAACTGATTGCTCACAAGTTCACCACATTGACATAAAAGATCAAGTACTTGTTTCTAGTTCTTTTTATTTGTCATGTATCTTTGACTGACTTAATGGTTAAAATCAAATGGAGCTGGGTAACCTGTCTTCAGCAAAGTCGTCAAACTTTTAAAGCACTTATCTGATTTAACTGGTGAATGTATCCAATGCAGTTTTTTTTTCTTCTTTTTTGTGATCCACTGAAAGTGCTCTCGTGGCTCTCTCCTCATTCCTTCGACCAGGAGCCTGGTCTTGTTAAGCCTCAAATAAAGGCCTGGGGGTGCAGCCATCTTGGACCTTCAATATTCTATAGTAACACTGCAGTGGGAGCTTTACAGTTTGGCAGGCAGGCATCTTATAGTAGGATGTGTCGTCTCACTGTATACGTCAATGCCCCCTCTTCATTTTTTCTTATTGTATGTACAGTATTCTCCCAAAAAATGCTGGCCTGATCTGCCAGTGGAAAAGCTGGAAGGTTAATAAATAATCAAGCAGACAGATGATCGAGTGTCAATCTTAATTAATCCTCTGAATTCCCACTGCGGTTGCACACAAGTCATTTCCACTGCTTCTGAGCATCGTCAGGGTGTGACGATCACAACGCCACGCCAAGGTTGTGACATAGAAGCAGCCGTCGAATGAAAACCAACCAATCGCTTATAGAGGAGACTTCCATAATCAGAACGGCACACAGTCATATCTCTGCCAACAGTCCCCTTATGCTCAATCTGCACCCAATTTCACACACTCGTAGATATCACTTCCATAAATGTGGCAGATTAAGTTTTTCACAGAGATGCGTTAAATATTTCCCAGGGAAAGGTCGGAAATGTCAAGAACACCCCACAAAGATAACGAGATAAAAAATATATGGAGAGTAGTTTTTGTGTAAACCTGCTTAAAATACAACCAACCAACTACAGAAGACAGAGTTGAAAACCTCCTTAATGGAAGAAAGTATACTAGGAGAGAAAAAACAAAAAGTTTAAAGAGTCAATGAAATGCCAAGCTGTAATAAATAACTCCCAGTCTTGAAGATTCAAAGAGTGGAAATGCACCACAGCTGGAGACAATGGATTCAAATCACCGCAGACTCGCTGAATATTGGCAGGGTTCATTTTTATTCATGAGTGTGTTCTCTAATAAACTGACAAAATATCAAAGGTAATGACATCAAAAAGAGATGCAGAAATTAATAAACCTCATCAGGCACCCGCTGAGTTCACTGTGCATCAAATTCACAGGAAGAAAAGGGATTACTTTCGGAATCCGCTCAATGCATCTCCCCACTTCCCCACCAGCACCTTGGCCGGATTAATTATCCCCCCATCAATTAAAGGAGCAATTATATCCCAACCTCCTTCATATGCTAATGAGTCAACACCGAGATGAGAGAGGAAACTGGTAATGGCCACCAAATGGTGCTGGCAGGAGATAAACTATGCAGTGTAGAGGTGTAAGAGCGGCTGTGGTGTCATATAAGCCAAAGAAGTAAATAGTTTATGAGTATTAGCAGGAACACAAAGGCCCTGTTTATATGTTAATGTTTGCCTAATGAGCTCATAGTGTAAATGATTGAAAACCGAATGGATGTTTGAAGTTGCTCAAACTCCAGCGATAGTGCGCCCTGGCCGCCAAAAAACAAATGTCACATTTATTTTTACTCAGCAAAACTGAAGTGATTTAGCTGCTCCCGGAGAACAATAGACCAGACTGAAGTATCACCGAAATCAATATGTTTCAGCTGTAACAGCATTCATCATGGTGACAGGGTTGCATATATTATAGGTAATGACATCCGAGATGTGCCGGGTCAGGATGATGAAAAAAAAACAAAAACAATGATTCCAATATTGAGAGGACAACAAACAAAAGTTTATCCTGCAGCCTCTGGAGTCCGTGTACCAAAGGGACTTCTTGTTGTGTTTGTACGTAATGATTTCTTGTCTCATCACAACAACTGTTGATCAGCACAGTGTTATGTAGCCTAAGCATCACTGTGTTTATAGGTATATGAGAAAATAGAAAGCTGGAATACAAAGTAGTAGAAGAAGATTAAGAGTTTCTCCGAAATCATGATGCTTGCTAATTCTAAAACCTACTTTATCTCAATAAAGACATAAGCATGCAGTGTGGCCAATAATTCAGGTATGTCCACCAAAGGACACAAGAAGGAAATAAAAAAAATGGCGGACAGACTGAGAGTTGTAAGTAAATTACATACAGCTGTTTACGTTGTTGTTGTTTGTCGTCGTCAGAAACTCTTTGAACAGCCTTTGAAGTGGACATTTCTCTTTTCAAACATAAAGGCAACATAGATGAGTCTTAAAAGTGTAAAAGGAGTATGTAGGCCACCACAACTACTTCTACTACTAATACAAATAATAATAACTTTATTCAAACAATTACTTCTAAGGTACTCAAGTTAGGAAAATGAACAATCAACTTTGAGACAAGATAAGAGGTGGCAGATACAGACACACAAATTCCTACCTGCAGTAAAAAAGCACCATTTACACAAAAAGCATCATCCCTGTCATCATCAACTGGTATCCTTGGTGAAAATGTGAAATACATCAGAACTATTCATACTTGTTAAGCCTCAAATAAAGGCCTGGGGGTGCAGCCATCTTGGACATTCAATATTCTATAGTAACACTGAGGTGAGAGCTTTACAGTTGGACAGGCAGGCATCTTATAGTAGGATGTGTCGTCTCAATGAATATGTCAATGCCCCCTCTTGCGACCTTGAATTAGAAAGTTGTAATGGTGGTTGCATCACCACACAGCCCGCTGGTCCTTACTTGCCACGTTCCTGAAGAATCTCCGGGTGAAAGCCACAAAACAACTGTGTTCTAAACTTGAACTTGTGTTCTTTATTGTCTACGTTTGCAGAAAATCGCCTCTAGCTCACAAATGCAGAAAAGAAAACACGTATCGAGGGGGAGGTTTTCGCAACGTTCAGAAGTGGCGGTTTAGCTGAGGAGGCAAAATAGTCGCTGTGCAATAATATCAAATAGACGGCTAAGCAAGACACTGAAATAGCATGGTGCTATCTCGCAAGAAACCATTGTTCACTCCAGAGAAATTGGTTTTCAATGTGCTAGGCCGTGTTGCAATGAGAATCGCTTTACGCCATAAAGCTGCCACACTATCAGATCTATTCAAAATGATTTCAGGGCCTGAGTTTCAGTTTGAAAGGGGAAAGCAGAGGCACTTTATGCGATGGCATGTTTTCAGGACCGTTTCAAACCTCTCAGGCGTTTTTTGGTTATTTATGTGTTTGCACTGCAAATCATTCCCGTTCCTTTATCAACCAAACACACCTCATTGCGCGTTGGTTCAGAATATGAAAAGCAGGTTAACATCATCAGTCCCAGCTCATTAGGTACACTGACAGTCTATTTTACACGGCAAAGCTGCTGCTCCCCTGTATATCTATTTCATCAGCCGTGGTGTATTCTGTGGCGTTTAATCTAAGACATCAAACGGTGCACCTAACAAAGAAGTCATAAAACCAAAAAAAGTCATTTAAACTGAACGTTGCTTCCCATCACCCAGCAAGGGAGCTCATTAGGATTTTAGCAGTGCTCATTATAATCAAATGGAATCTGACCTTTTGTCCCAATGCACTGCTTTGAGAGGCCCTGTAGGCTGTTGATAAAGAGAGGAGTGACAAGGCGTTTGATGATGAATTTGAATTATCTGTGGGAGGTTGATAATAATATTACATAGAGCCTCATGTATACTTATAAAATAAAGATAAGAAAACAAATCACAGAGGCAGAAAGGTCAAGTCTGAACCACAGATCTATAAATGGAATATTTAAAGGCCTGTTCCTCAGCAGGGGTTGAAATGAAATGGAACATAATGAGCAGCTATTATCAAAGGTTCTGCTTCAGTTTCCGCTGTTCTCCGCCTTCTTTGCGGAAAACCGCTTTTTGAAACTTAACTTTCCCACCGGTGCAAAGCAGACGTAGGACTAAATGCAACTTTTCAGGTACGTCGAGAAGATGCCAGCAAATTGTGATTGGTCGAGCCTATGTGATGTCAACATGTAACCAGGAAACCGGCCATTTATTCCAGGCCCTCGTTAGATTTGGGAGGAGGAGGACAGTAAGAGAGGACTGGAGTCAGTAGCTTGAAATGAAAGGTGTACAGGAGGAGAAGGACACAGTGGAGACATTGTTAGACATTGTTTTGGGCCAATGTATCTATCATTCAATTTTCCGCTGGCATATCTGTAAACTACATAGTCTGGACCATTTCATTAAAACCCTCCAGGAGAGCTGTGTGTGGCAAAATGTCCAGGGCAGTTGCTCCGGTACATTTTCTAGAACTTTAACTCTTAGTAAAATGTCTGAAAAATGACGGAGGGAGCACAAGTGAGAAAAGCAGAGAATGCAAAACTGAAAAACAAACAACAGAATAGAAATAGCTCAGCGTGACAAAGTGGTGCCATACAGGAAGAAGGCACTTACGAAGATGTCCAATTGGAAAAGTTTTTGCTGATAAGGCGATGAAGTTTTGTAAAGTTAAGGTTCAACTTCTGTTAAAGTTTATTTTCCTTTGTGATTTTCTTCTTCCATTTCACACTTATCCTCACTTGTCTATATAATTGGGATAAATAGTGGGTCATTTCCTGAACAATTAAACCATGGGCTGCTTGTTACCATGATTAATTATGAAAATGTAAGCAAGAAAACAACAACTTTAGTGTTTTGCAAAAGTATTGAACAGTGGAAGACAGTGTTTCAATGTGAATCATAGAGGGAATAAAGGAATCACAATCAGAATACGAACATGAGCTGGAGTGAAGAGTGATTCAACACTGTTCATGAAAGGTTCGACAAACACAATGCACACACGTTGTTTCATAAAACAGACTCCCTTAAAGGATGAGACGTGTTCCATGTGTAAAGAAGCAGTGACGGCAGACAGGAAAAAGAAGATAGATCAAAGGAACTGGATGGTTGGCACAAGATAAATAAAAATTACACATGCACAAAAACTTCAAACTTCTTCAGTCGAAAACAGAAATCTGAAATAAATCCAAAACTTTGCCTTAAAGAAAAGCAGCTAAGACAAAACTCAGAAAGAACACCGGCATCACTTTTTTGGAGATTAAAGCCCCGTGTGAGTTCAGAAAGAACAACAGAGACTCTGTGTTACACTTTAATGCCTCAAGGAAAAACATTCTGGGTGAACTGATTTGCATCTCTGCATCCTAAATGATGCAGCTAAGATCTGAGCATGTAACCTACTACCGATATAAAATCTGACCTAAGATCAATATAACTTCAGAACAAAAACTTAATGTAAACGATAGACGGCCAAATTACAGAAATGTTTTGCACACTAAATTATAACTGAACACTACACGTATAGTAAAACAGAGTGATTTATGGATATGTTCCGTATCAGTATGTACAAATATATACCTGTACATATTTGATTTCCTCCTCTTATCGGCCACTCAAAGCACATTCAGCAAAAGCCACATTCACCAATTCAAACACAAATTCATCCAGTGCTCCGGTACACTGTGTTTTTTCTCTCACACACTGTCGGCACAGCCAATTGGGGTATTTTGGGGATCTTAAACAAGGACACTTCAGAAAGCAAACCGAGGGAACAGGAAATCGAACCGCCGTCCTCCTGGTTGACAGACAATGCCCTCCACCTGCTGACACTTAGAGTTTCGACTTTTTGCCTTACTCTTTTACATACATGCATTTTGTGTACTTTCATAACCTCCTTCAAAATGTATGTAAAAATGTGAAACTACAAAAAATGTGGTCACAAAAAGACCGGTGAAACACATCCAGGGAATGGATATAGAGTTAGTGACCTCTAATAAGTACCAGCCAGTAAAAACTACATCCACCACCACTATGGACTGCCCTTGAACATGTTAGGTCTCAACTGTGCAATATTCATCTGTCTGTAGAATATCAACAGTTCATGTGCAATCCATTCACTGTAAACATTCTTACAATGCATATATTTATTCCTGTCTTTACACTGTAGACACTAGTTTCATTAGATTCATGTTTTTATATATTATTCTTTATATTCCTTACACTTACTGTAAGTATTACATGTTACTTATTACTTGCTGATGTCTTTTTGACTCCTACTGCTGTAATACTGTAAACCTCCCCATTGGGGGAATAATAAAGCACTTCTTATCTTATCTTATCTTATTGAGAAAGAAGGAGAATGCATTTTTAAAAGAAGCTAACAAAGAGACGCTCTCACACCTGAAGCATGACTGTATGTGAGCAAAAACTCCCGGAGTCCCAGCTGGAAGATCCTACTTCTGTTTTTTTTGCTGCCACAAACCATCATCAATCATCGTTGGCCCGATGTTTTGAAACGCCGAATGCCTCCAAAAGTAGATAGAGATTACGACTATTCCCCCCTCAGTGACATTTTGAGACATTCTGAGGCTGGTGATAAAATGATGTATGACTTAACTCGGCCTTGTGGAGTCAGTCCCAGTCTCTTTATTTAGGGCCTATAGAGTGTAATCAGGCAGCAGTTAACAGTCAACGCTTTGTCCAACCCTCACACCCACAAGAGAGAGGAGGAAACAATTACTTCTGCTTTTACCGGAACATTTTAGTTAAAGGAGCAAATCTGTAAATCTTGCAAATTGTATAACTTGACCTTGTTATATTAGTGCTTCTCTTTGGTAAACAAATCCTCAAAAGGAAATTGAGCCGTAACATTCATTAAAGTGAAATATTAATGTTTGTCTTTAAATTAAGGATTTGCTAACTTTAATATATTGTGATAAATCAATGTTATCATGAAGTCAATATGAGGAAACATTATCTAAATAAGCTGTAAGTCATGTATTTAATGATTTGACTTGCAAAAGTGAATGCATAATTTTCTGACTTCAAAGTGATAGATGTATTTTTTATATGGGGATAATAGGAATAATTTAAGCTTTTGAATGAATCACTATATATCTTAGATAATTTGTTTTTCTGAATAAATGTTGTTATTTTATAGTTAGATCACAGAGACTCCTACACACAAGGGAAACATAATACACTGCTCCAGGCTACAGCTATCGGCATGTAGGGTAATGACATCACTCAGGAGGACTAATTCTAATCAGGTAAACACCCCCCCACCCCCACTCCAAAAAGCGTATAATTAAGCTGTAAATTGGGGACGCTCCCTGTACTCTGCTGTGTCGTGTCAACCTTGGCTGTGACAGTGTGAGTGGAGAGCAATCTGTCAGCCTCTTCAGGTTCAGGCCTTAAATATTTCAACAGCCTTAAGAAAAAGTGCTGAAGTGGCTGGATGTGAGTTCCACCACTTAGCAATTAAAGCAGCCTCGCACTCACAGAGACACTTCCACTATTAGCAGGAGGTGCAGGAATCAACTTAAGAAAAAGCTTAAATTGTTTTCGTGATCAACAACAACCTGGAGCCAAAACACGATCTGTAGAAAACACACACACACACACACCGCAGAAAGATATGCGCAACAATGAGGACATTCTGTTGTGGAGATTCATCTGTTTTTAAATGCATTTAGTGAGAATACACTCGCACTGAGGCCAGTGCTGAAGCATCCTTTTTGCTTTTGCAAGCACTGTAGCAAATCTGCTCCTCTGTCGCTTTAAGGCTGAATTCCACGTTATTAACATCTCCACAAAAGGGAGCAGAGACGACTCTGAGGTGGAAGAATTTGCAGCAATTGAAGAAGTTGGACATTTCTTTACCTGTGACTGAGAGCTCCGTGGTCCTCCGCACCACAAAGTTCCCGAGCTGCAGTTCACAGGTGTAATTCCCAATGTCGTCCTCCCGTACTTCCTTGATGGACAGAGTGTCCCGCCTCCTCTCTATGGTTTGTCTCCACTGCTTTGGCTTGCATTCCTTTATTCAAAACAAAGAGAAGACAGGCATGGGAATACAGAAGTGTAAGTGTTAAGCATAGACTGTGTGGAAAATTTACAAATATGACTCCTTATATAAACAATCTATAGTACAATCCAAATACACTTTCAATTGTGGCTACCTTTATGAAAATGTTTATTTCTATCTTTAAGCACATAGAATGAAACAAGTATATTTCTGTCATTAAGGGGTACAGTAGCTTTGCACACAGTCACAATACTAGAGAGGCCCTGTATCAATACATAGCATGTCCTCAAATAACCTAGCGTTAGACTAGTGCACCCCCCCGAGTCTAACACTGTGATCTATGCGACTGAATAGCTTTGCATTTATCATTCTGAGGCAGGACGGCACCACTGGATCAGGTGGCAGCAGCTTTTATTGAAACCATTATGTTTAGATTTATGTGTAAAGCTCTTCCTATAATATGTTAAGCAACCAGCTAGTGCCAATCCATTTTTTTTATTAAATGAAAGAAAAGTGACCTTGTTAGTACTATTACTACTATAAAGGCATACTTATAGGTACGTGTTTATTGTGCATGCTCACAGTGGATTTAGAGAAATATCAATGTACTATAATATACTCTAAGTTTTAGTTTTTTAAGGAAATTGTGAAAGCTAAAGGTAATATAACCAATGTATTTAGTCACTGATTGTAGTTGATGGAATCATGCATTTGAATGTGTTCTCCCAGTGGATGAATCAATGTTGGCGTTTCCTGTGATATAATGATATTTTATGGTACAAAGGATGGAGTGTTGTACTTCCATCAAAAAGAGCCCAGAGGATACGGCACAGTACATAACAATGAAAGGTATAACAAATTGAGGACTCTTCTTCTATAGTCCCAAAGCTCTTTCTGCTGCTATGTCGCTGGTGAGTGAACGGAGACGTCCAAAAAACAGTTGAGGTTTTTACAGAGTTTGGGCCACAGCACACCTGAGGCGATGGAAACTGGGGCAGTGTGGGTTTGATTCCAAACCTCGCTCCAAAGACAGGTCCTCCCTGAATACACTCGGCGCCCACTGACAAAGTGGGAGCCGACGACCAGAGGTGCGAATCCCACTCATCGCTCTGCTATTTAAATTTGGATTTGGAGGGGGGGTGGTGGAGTGAAAAAGGGACGTGGTCACTTTCACGTTTCATGGATTCGCCCTCAGGCTTCACCACACAGCTCCGTCCTGTGAGGTCTAATGAGGTCAGTCACAACTCTACATAAAGAGGAGGATAGAGTTTAAGTTCCTCTATCCAAGAGATTTATTTAATTATCATTGATGCTTAAGTAAAGATTGTACTGAAGCTACTGATTGTTTAGGTCTTAAAATACTAGAAAACACAAAATAGCTTTTAAATTCTAATTACAAAGTGTATTTCTCATTTTGTGTTTGATACATTTTAATTAGCAGAACAAACTGTTTTGTTCAGAATTGTTCTTTTCTTTTCTCAACATATTAAATGTTTCTCCCTAATATTAAGATTTTTTTCTCATTACATTCAGACTTTACTATAGTCTCATGACCTTTTCTGTTTAAATGTATCATTCTATTCCAGTAACTCTTTCCTCATTAAATTCATGTTTTTTTCCATAGACATAATTACTTTCTCTCATTGAACTACAACTTCATTCCCATAATATTATGACATTATTCTCTAAATCTTCAATATGGCTACTACTAATAACCTATCATTCTGCACCATGGTAAAAAGAAATTAACCCCAAATTATAGACCTTATTCGAACAAAGAGAAAATAAAAAAAAGGTGCAGCTCACCTTGTACCACACAATCTCAGGCTCCACTCCAGGCTGTGTATAATCCTCAATGCCCGGGCAGGGGATGTCTTTGCTTTTGCTCAGCTCTGCCTTCTCAAAGAACCTCATTTTGGAGTTGTAGCAGAGGTCTGTGTCGTTCTCCGCCACCGTGAGGGACATGGACACCTTCATGCAGTACGTCGAGTTCCTGCCAAAAAAGAAAATGAATGAATCAGTCTGAGATATAAATGAGGTTTTATCATACTGAAGTCTTTTCCAGCAGCCCATCTCTGTCCCCAAAGAAACTTAGAGGCCGTGCATTCAAAAGCTCCACAACGCTCATTCCTCAGATTTCATTCGATTCATTAAATGCAACGGAGGTAGATGGAAAAACCTTTCTGGGAAAAGCAATTATTCATTTGCACAATTTATGTCACCGTTTTTTGGGGGCGAAAAACGTTCCTTGAATCTGAATGTGTAACTTTGTCTCTAAAATAATAAGGAGTTTACCTCTTTAAACTATTAATGTGAAACTGATACTGAAACTGTGACACACACAAACACACTCATATATATATATATATTTATAAACATACAGTATAGGGACAGTGCATACTGTATGTGTGTACGTGAGGCAGGGAAACGCATTGTAATGTGGAGTGACAGCTCTGAATGTCAACAGAACTTGAAGATTGATTGAGCCTTTTGTTTTCACGTGTTAAGCAGATACAGTGCGAGCTAGCAGAAAATTACTTGCTGCAATTGATGTACTGTAACTGCTCAGGTCATATACATAAAGAAGAGAATTTATAACGCAGGGGAAGGGAGGCGTAAAATGCAAGATTACTTGTAATGTTTGGAGACTACATGCTTGCCTGGGCTCACAGATACTGATGAGTATTCATCCATGAGGGAATAAACATGACATATTCCCCCTGCTTGGTATTGCAGAGTAATTCCGGTGATTTGTGTTGCTGCTCTATTGAGAGCTTTTGTCTTGGAGTTATAAATGCTGCTGATCAGATCTAGTCGTGCCCAGCAGAGCAAGGCTGCACAGCCACATGAGAGGCAGATACAGCTGCTAGGCGTTCACCCTGATCCCGTTTGGGTCGTTAATGGGAGAGCGATTTGGAGATTGGATCTGCTGCTTGAATAATTCTTAACACAACATGGGGATCAATGGACACATTGATTCGCTGTGAGTGTTATGCTATTTGAAAGAGGGCAACTGAAGCAAAGGTCCTTGGTGATCAATGGATTTAATAAGAGCAACTTTTCTTTGCCCAAACTGGCTAATAAGACTGTCACCATTGACAAGTACTGTGGACTGACTGCAGTAAATCCCTCCTGGTTAAAGGACCAAACAAATTGGCAGCGTTTAGGAAAATCTCATTGCTAATTTTCCAAATAAAGCTGGTTACACAAATTGAGCTGAACCAACAAACAATTACAAACATGTTAAATCCTTACATAATTGCGCAGCATTAGCTGCTTTGTGGATTAGTACAACTCACACTGGTCTTCGCCACAGTGTCGGCAAACAATCCCTCACCCTTGGAACTGGCCGGCGCCATGTGCTCAGCTTACAGTAAGTGTGCCGCTTTCATGAAGCTCCGGATGCAAATGTGACATGATGTGGAGATTATCCCAGACAACTTCTACCAGATGGACACCTGTGCAAATGAGATCCCACGGGTGTGCTCCCCTCCCTGTTAAATATTCTGGGCAACACTGATAAACTCGCCTGCTGGTAGCGAGAGAGAGCGAGAGGGAGGGAGAGACGGAGAGAGAGAGACTCTGCTCCGCATGAGTGATCAACGGTGTGGGCCAACACTTTGTCCTACAATGTCTTTCCAACATCTCACAACCATCACAATGCCTTTGGACTCTCTTGACTATTCGCCGAGCAGGTATGGTGATCATGAGGCTTATCCAAAGACGTGCGCAGGAGAACTACCCTGCTGCCCGTGCACACTCCAGAGAGCGTCTCGTAGAACTCTGCGGATACAGTGATAACAAGCTGAAGTGATACAGTGGCATTAATGGGGGAGAATGTCTGTCAAATGTGTCATATTGGAGGGGATGTGCAGTGTCGTGGTACAGATAGAGAGCATCCTGCATACATCAACCCCGGAGAGGTGTCAAGCTGACAGCTAGCATATATGGCTGGAGGGCTGGCAGTGGACCCGAGCTGCAATACGCAGCAAATGCAGTGAAATGATGAGAAACGGTCGGCTCAGAGTTAAGCAGGCTGCCGAGAGGAGCGTGATTGGCCCACCAGGGAAACACACCATAGTCTCTCCTCAATGCAAACACTCTGCTTTTGTTAAATTTAGAGGTTAGTGTAGATTCATGTATGCAGCTGTCGCAACTTGAAGCCCAACCAAGCCATCGAATATGTATTTCTATCGTTTACTTCATCCACTGTCTGTGAATCTACCCGACCAGTGGATGACACCAGACAGGAACCGCCCATCGACTGATCTGATTTTAAATAATAGGCGTCGGAATTGATTTGCAATCCTCCTGAGAATCCTGTAGGGAAATTAATGAACTAAATTAATGAATATCTTAATTACTATAAGTCCTCTCTCGTTGAAATTAGATGATGAAATTATTGCTGATTAATCATCGAGCTTACTTTTAATGCGACGGTGTGAGGCGGAGGTGAAAAGTCCAGAGGTGGAAGGTTACCTCAGCATAAAGTGAAATAAACCCAACACAAGTATTAACTCTTTACAGTTGTTGACTCTATGGTAACATTAAAGTAATGAGTCAGGATGTTCTTGGCGTTTAAATAGAGATGACCTCAATTTAGCTCTGTGTAGATTTTGAAGAAATGTGAAGAAAAGACGACTGACAAGGCGTTTCCCCAAAGTGCGGACTATGGACTTGTTTGCTTTGCAGCCCTTTACCCACACAAAAAATTCCCACAACAGACTTGAGGACACAAAGCCTGACATGCAAAAGCTTGACAACGACTGGAAAATGAAACCTGTGTGTGCCTATTTTGAGAAGGTTGTCATAGTTAATATGGCGACGTCCCATCTCGTCTCGTCTCGTCAGAAAGAAGGTTAACCAGGTTTTCCATCACACCCGACACATCCTCCGTCGCTGCAGCAGTTCTTTTTTAAAAAAAGACAACTCACAAACATTCCTCCTGTAATCAGGGCATCAGAGAGACCGCAAACATCTGCCACATCATTACCAGCTCCCTTATTAGCACTGTGTGTTCGGGCCTCTGCAGCAGGCAGCCGTGTGGTGAAGCAACTGCATCTAAATTCTGAATTTAAGGCCAAGTTAAAGTGTCACATCCAAATAAAGGAAAGTGATACCTAAATAGACCAATTGGGTTTTGGATGAAGCTTGTTACCTCAAATGTGTGGGTAGTAAAATGAAGCTGAAACTACTGGAGCGGTCTCAGATTCCAGATGTTTTCCTCCATTCCGCATCAGTTTACCTGAGTGTAACATAATCCAAAGGGACCTACATCAACGGGGACCACAGCACATGAGTGACAGGACTCGTAATAGCCAGATTGTTGCCACGTGCGTCAGCGGCGTGCACCTGACACGGGAGTGAAATGTCAACCGAGCCTATACGTCAGGATGTGGAGCTCAGATGTAAAAACAGCCAAGACCTATCCCGGGAGAGCGCACATGAGGCGGCTAATGCAGCCGGGCATGATGCGATGTGCCAGATCACTTAGGGGGCAGTTGGAGCGATGCATTTAGACAGGCAGGGAAAAAGTCTGGTCAACATCAAATAGTGGCTGAGACCCAGACAGGTCACAAAAGTTGTTTTGATACCGAGGTTGAAGCGGAAAACCCGAAAGCATTAGCATCGGCTCTCGGTGGGCTTGTACCTTCCCTGTCCACACCGAGCCGATTTGATCCCCTACCAGGGCAGGGCTGGCCCAGTTATCCTAAATCAGGATTTTATGATCCCTGCATTATTTATGGCCGAGAGCGAAGGTCATGGCGAGCAGTGGGAAGACTGGGCCTCCTACCTGTGGCACCCGCTCATAACTCACTTGTCAACTCCAGGACCAAGCGGGCGATGATTGAGCACCCTGGCTCCCTAAACCTGACGGTGGGCCAACTTGCTCCTACTTAGCCCCTGTCTGCGAGCGTGGCACTTGTCTGCCATTCTGGAACAACCGAATCCTCCGGTACAATCTCCCTCGCCCTACTGTCATGGTGTTTCTCTGTCCCTTCCTCCACCCCGGCCTTTTTCCTACCCTGCCTTGTCATATACGGTGTCTCAGAGAGAAACACACACCTCTGCGGGTAAATCACTTTTACCACACGGAGCAAAACACATGCCTGCTCCTGCCTACACGTTTGTACCCACACACATTGTGCATTGTGCAGAAATGCTATTCTTTTTATTTTAGGTTTCGGAGCAACAAAGGTGTGATTACAAGAGAAGTTTGATGGGAAATACATGAATGCAATAGGGGTTCATTGATTGATTCAATTCAACTGCTGTCTCTCTGTATCTGATAGTGCTACAGGGCTGAAATGATGAAAAGCCCATTTGTTTCATTTGCTAAACCCGATCCTCAACAATGTTTTGATATCGCAAGTGGACATCCATTAGATTCTTCATGTTCCAATTTGATTTCATTTTTGTTCCTCCGCTTTGTTGCTCTCAATTACAAAAATGTAGCTCGAGTTTGAGCTTCTTATTACATTTGAGTCACAAAGTTAAAATAACTAATAAAACTTGGCTCATTGGAGTTGAGCAAGTACATGTGTCATTTCCATCTCTTATTCCTTCTGCGATAAAAAGTCACAACTCAGCAATAAAATGTATTTGATTTTGCAGGAAAACAATATTTTGAAGTCTCGGAGGATTTTGAAAACAGACCTCGAATGGTCCCAAAATGTTTTTCGAACAAGCTACAGGTTTTATTTCTGTGTAAAGCTGATGCTTAGCAAAACACAAATAAGTAAACACACATACATTTAATCATTATTATTTGGCGATTAAATTTAAATTTTTTCAAGGGGGTCCCCAAAAAAAGGAGAACTTTAAAAAGAAGGAACTGCCGCATAAACCATTTGGCTCCATTCTATTCTCCTCTAACTTCGTCATGACCTTATTCATTGGTTCCCAGGCCCTGGGTAATGTACAAGCAGCACTCTGCTATGCATATCAAATACAAAATGTCTTACAGTAGCAATGTTGTTCCACTGAGGGTATGGGCCATATAGGAGAAAAATGTAAACCAAACGCAGTCATCTGTGTTGTTCTGTTGTCGGGATTTGGACAAACTAAGCAGTTTCTTTTCCTTCTAAGTAATTTGTTACAATTCTCAATATATGGATTTACCTTAATACGAAGGACTTATTGGTCTCAGATGCCTTTGTGGCCTCCACAATCAAACGTTATATCCAATTTAAACTCATTGTTCCAATCTTCAAATGGTACTTTGTGCATATACTGTTTTACAAAATTAAAAAGCTGCAACAATGTTTTTTTGTCAAGTTCGGGTGGTGACAATGAGAGAGGGGACATGCATTCTTAAAAAAAATAGAGAAACATATTGTAATACAAAGCCAAACTGTAAATTAAAGAATAGTCCCAGGAAACACGTAACCTTCAGGGAAACGTTCCCTAAAGGTTCCCTGGAGGTTACATTTTTGCAACCTTTAACGAGCACTCCCCAGATACCCGGCATTGTTAGCTGGGGTATTTATTTATAGCAGTTTCTCCCTGGGTGGGTATTTGAGTGCTCATACAGTATTTGTGCAGAAGGTTGTTAAAGGTTTTTTCTATTCAACTTTAGAAAGGGTGAAGGTTATTTCATCGTCTCCCTACTTCTGTATGAGTCTGGATACATTTATATACTAAAGATTGAGGTGTGAAGTTTTGTGGCTGGAATATACAGAAAAAAATGAAATCAATTATATATTGTTTGCGGTTGATTTCGACTGCAGAGCTCACACTCAGAGAGCAGTTTATCTGAAACTAATGCAGTCTAATACAAGAGGCTTGTAATAAATCCTCCTTCCTGGAGGTTATACTGTCGAGTCTTTGTTCGGCATTGTTTTAAAGAGGTGTAGATTTAAATGTATGATAATATTAGAGTCTTGCACTACATGATAATAATAATATTGGCTTACTGATGCACTGCTGTATACAATTGCATTAGTCTTAACTCTGTGTAACTTAACTAGATTATGACGTTTCCTTTAAAATAATACATTTTGCAAAAGCTGTTTTTTAATCCTGATAACACCTTTTCAAATGGCGTACAATACACGGTATCACCAACGTTTAAATTAGCCATTTCATTTTTATGAAATTGTAATTAAATATCTGTGTCAAGCCGCGGCCTATTATAGTGTCACCCTTAGGATTCGGGCGAGCTGTGGGTTCTCTCCTGCATTGCAGTTTGACTGACAGCTGCGGTATTGCAGATATCTCGCTCGGAGCTCACAAATCCAGCGGGGGGGGAGCAAGGGCGGACGGGGGAGGGGGCAAGGGGTGGGGGGGGGGAGGGAGGGAAGGGGAGGAAAAGTTGGCTCTGGTGCCAAAGTGATTGTGCTTGGAGAACGGCATTTCTGACATTTGTCTGGCGGATAAAAAACACCATCAGATATGAGGGAGAGAAGGTCAGCGTCCCTGCCATCAGATAGCACTGGTTTGGCGTCTTGTTTGATGGCTTCCTCCGCTCGGTGTGGACCAGGAGAGCCTAGAGGTCGGGGTGATTGTGAGAAGCAATGCTGAGGATGCGACTGAATACAATTCCAAAGTCATTGAAGTCGAAATATTCTTGGTGGTGCATGTGTGTCAAATTCAAAATGAAGTTGAACTAAAGTGGCAGGTATGAATATTGCATGTGCATGTATAGGATGAATTGAGATGAAATATGTAAAGAAATACAAATAAGTCCATGTATGACCTTCTACTGGGTCCTTCTGGGTATGAACACAGACTGTGACGACTGGTTTAAGTCCAGAGGTCTCGAGGAGTGTAATCTCCACGGCCGACATTCTCTCCCTTAGCTCCCTGCAGCCGGCAGCCATTCGAGCTTGGCTTAATCAGATGGAATCGAGCGTGGGACAAATGACCAATCAGAAGGAGCGTGAAGGGCGTGCAGAGGAATAGGTTCAGACTGTAATGCATGCACGTGGTAGATTGAATTTATATTCCAATTTCAATTACAAAGAGCACTCGACATACTTCAAAATGAGCACATAGAGATCAGTGTTGACAACTTTACTGCAGACATGAGAGAAACTACAACCAGATTCCATTGGCACCAAAGTATTGTTGTTTTTGATTCTGTTAAATATTAAATCCACCACTATTTTCTGAAAAGAGCAGGCATGTGCACCGGCATGGGATATGCAAAACAAAAAACTGTAAGCAATGTAATCCCACAGCTTCAGGAGCTGAATTATGGAACTGAATTGCTCTTCAGCCGAATGTTAACTATGTGCAGATAAAGGATAATTGAATTAATACAATTCCCACAATATGCTCTGCGTGAGCGAAAGTTTAATAATACAGCTGTAGAGCACAAGCCTCACAGGTGGCCATTGAAGCATTAAATAACTGTCCTTTTATTAGTAAATAATTTGTGTTTGTCTGCAGCCTATAGAGAAATGAAATAATCACAGACAGCAGAGTTATTGTTCAGATATAGATATAATGTCACGGATACAGATGTATAATTGTTTTTGGAATTATTTCAGCCTATGAAATGCTCATATCTCTGAGTACACAAGTGTTATTGTGAACCCAGATCATTAACTAATGTTCTAATTGTAACCCTTCATTGAGGGTTCATTATAACACTCAGTTAATGGTATAGAAGTCCGTGGGTTGACGACTCATATACTTTAATTCACACATGGTAGAATATGTATTGTACTTTGCTGCAATAGGCAAAAAGTCGAATACAATTTTATCAAAAACAAACAAACACAAAGCTACTATTGATCTGATATATACATTTCTCCTTTCCAGTTTTAAATGGTTGTCTCTTATTATCCAGCACACCTGGCCCTACAGTGGCTTCATGTGCACCCTATTCTTTGACACTACCATTGTGCCGTCAGACGTCCACAGTGCATATCTGGCCAAGTTCTCACCGCCACATCCCAGCTGAATAAAGCAAAGTGTGAAAGGTGGACTGAACCCAAACAGCAGCCCATACATCATCGGACAATGGCTGCTGAAGCCAGAGGAGCCAACTAAAAGGCTGTCCAAACACCGTCTCGACAAAGCAGTCAGGTATAAAAAAAAGCACTGAATATAGGTGAACATCATCAATAACCCCTGGCTGCTGGATGGAGCCGCTTGGCAAATCCATATCACACAATTAACTAAAATCCAGCCTGGGCTCTGTGAAAAACTGCTGCTCTGGCACCAGCTCTCTCATAAGTTAACCTCTTAAAGGAGTAACGTGAAAAGATCCTCAGTCATTGTGTTGGTGAATATATAATCCACTTATTTCTGGGAGGAACTGATGGCAAAGCTAATGAATTTCTGTGTAGCCATGAGGGTAATAACAACACATGAATAAAGAACAAATATTGGATGCATTGTAATGAAAGACATACATGCAGTATTGCATGCATATTTTGAAACAAATTGCTTCCTATTTCTTCATAAAACTGTTTAAAAGTGAGAATGTCGCTGAAATGACATGACGCTAATGACATGGTGATGAGATAATAACTACAATACATTATGATGTGCTTTATGCAGAGGCTAGATCAATCAAAAAGAAGAGAATCGAGAAATGAGTAGCAGGCCTCCAGATGTTCTGGCTAGTGTATCACTGGTGTTTAACATTATTGATTGATTAAGTAATTTTTCATTTTGCTTCTGCACTGTGAAGGACGTACAATAAACTCGATTAATAAACATCCATCAGGGCCCCACTGTTAAAGCCATTGTCTGCAAAGCAATTCCACCGAGCCACGGCTAACCGGTTGTCTCCTGCCAGGTATCTTATAACACAAACACCGCCCTTAAATTATACATCCTCCACATTGCCCTGGCAGCGCAAACCACTCCTGCCGCTCCTTAGTCTAGTGTCTCTCATTGGCTTTGACAGCTGGGCTGGATCAATTGGACAGGCCCTGACTGGGGCTGAATGACAGAGTGTTCCAGACGGCCCATTCTGACTGTCACTTCCCTGAGAGATCACCAGCCACTCCTGCCCACGAATACTAATACAGTCAACACGGCTGTGGTCCGGGACGAGTGCGGAGGGAGGTTTTCAAAGCGCCCGTGTATTCTTGGTATGTGTGAGGACAAACAGGTGCCAGGTGAGGCGCGCCCCGAGAAGCGATTCGGGCTTAAATAAGCAAATGGATGCACATGCACACGCACGCGGGCTCCTTTGTTACTTCCCCCTCCCGGTGTCCTTTGCTGGTGACAGCCCAGGCCTTGCAGGGCATGCAGGAAACCCATTAATAAGCCCGGGACAGTGGCTGCACGCCAACGGCGCTGAACAGGGTCAAAGGTGAGACGTTAGCTACCTGCCATGAAGTGGGATCTTCCTCAGGCTGCTACATCTGTCCTTAATCTGACACTGTAATCCCTGCACTTTCCAATGAGATCCATACAGTGTGGTTGGGGGGGCTTGATTTGTCTTTGTGCATCCAGCTATTGAGTGTGTGTGGTGTGCATTCTGAGGTACTTTGCTCATCCTTGTTGGTAAAAGGAACGTGTCTTTGTGTTGATTTAAAGCCACTTCAGAAACATGGCAACTGACTAAGTACAGTGCAACTGCCAATTGTTGTTAATTAAAATAGAAAATGTCAGAAAGACTTTCAAATATTTGTATAAACGTATTGGAATGGTGGCTTAAAGTTGGAATCTGAAAAGAATAGCATGGCTAGAACTAACTTTAGACATCTGCTAAATGGTCAATGTTGACCCTCATAAAAAACTAGAGTTGATTTACATTGTGCAGCTTGTTTACCTGAACGATTTAAGCATAAACAAATATCATTGTATCTCATTATTCAACACTCAAAGCTCCTGTGTTGTTGCTAGGCAATCCTGCAAAATCCCACGTGAGCGTCAACATCTTTTATGTGATGGTATCAAAGCTGCTAAATTATGATGAGAGGGAGGATGGAGAGATAAGGCAGCATGAACTTTAAACTCTGCAGAGAGAGCTGGCAGTGATTGAACTCCATAAGACTGAGGTGAACATCAAGTGAACCGCAGCACTGAAAAGTTGATGAATGAGATTTAGAGAGGATTCCATCACTCCAAGCACATCACCCTTGTGCTTTTTGACAATGCTTTCAGTTTTGATATGTTCATTATTCAATAAATCATATAATCCACTTGTGAGGCTTCGAGTTTGGGTCTTACATTCTTGTATTTTTCGGTGTGGGCACAAATTGTCAACATCTAAATTTGATCCATGGGAACTTAGTGCATGATTTGGGATGTCTCTTCAGGCAGCTAACTGGACCTGACAGTATCAATGTTCAACCTAATATTTAATGATACCTTTTTATTTTTGCCTTTAATTCAGCCTGATTTTGTTTTTTTTATTGCTTATGTGCTTACGTACTCATAAATATATGTAGATGTTTATCTCACTGTCTCCTTTTGTGCACAAATGCATCCTTGTGCAATTATCGTGTGACACCACAGTTATATAACGGTCATATTCTCTATCACCATATTCTACCTTGACTTTTAATTTCATTGATTTATTTTATTGCCTATTTTGTACTTTCACATATGCTCTTCTCTAGTTAATTTCTCTGGCGATGGAGCCATCAAATTAATCGAATCTTATCTCTGAATCCTCATTCCTGTTGTTTTTAAAGTGCTCAATAATTAAATCTGACGTGACTTGGTAAATGTACCTGCCCATATACAACTTTGAATAATGTTATGGTATTAATGTAGCAATTTAATGAATAAATAAATTAGTTATCAGAGCCCAAGTGCAAGTCCTGAAAAAGAGGACCCCAGGACTTCTGGGAAATAGATAAATACTTAAAAAAGAATAATAAAAATAAAAACAACTATGAGGTCAGCATCTACCACCAGTAATAAGTTCCCTACCTACTCCTCTGGATTCAAATCCAAGTCACATCCCTTCAGAGTGAACCGATTTCAAACACCTCCCCTGTTTTCCCCTTTTCCCTGTCGTGTTGTTAGCCATCCCAGCTTTTACTCGGCTGTGTCTGCTGTCAGCGCGGTGAAAAATAACAGGAATTAGCAAGTTTGTAATGCTAATAGGCTTAGAGAGACACTGGCAGCGGTGCCTGGGAGTGAACGGTATCCTCCAAGTACCCGGGTGGCCCGTTTGTGTTTAGGTATTTGTGTTCTGTCACTCCATAGTAAGTGACACACTCCTCCGCTGCAGATGTTTTTGCTCGGCGTACGACAGAGCCCCTGGGGGGTGTAACATCTGAAACAGCTGACTGCTGACCTCGATTTGACACATGGCGCTGATCATCTCCTCCCTGCCGACTCCCGCCCGCGTGCACGTGGCGTGGACGCTCCCTCGTGGTACGTCTGCATGTATGTAATGCATGTAGATGTGTGTGTGTCTGCAGAACGCCGCACAGTAATAAAGTCATGCACAGAATGTTGAATGTGTGTGTTGATGCTGGCCTGCTTTCACATACAGATTGGAGGCACATTAAGTTCCCGTCAGTGGCAGCTCGACTCGGGGGAGCAGAGAGCTGACATGTCGTGTTTGCGTATTTCTGTGAGTGTGTGTGTGTGAGTGTGCATGCATATGATGATGCCCTCTGACACCCTTAAGTGCAGCTGAGCAAATATGCAGAGATGTGAGGAGTTCAGGCACCCTGATGTATGTGTGTGTAAAGTCGGAGAGACAGGAAGGCCAGGAGTGTAAAGTCACAGCGTGTAACACATGGAATCATGTACTAAAGTGCACGTTTGTTTGCACTGGTTTGTGTGAGAGTGCATCGCAGAGAAGGGAAGAAACAACTGATGCAATAAATGAGGAACTGCAACATAAACTGTAAAATTATCCATCGAGATCTAACGACATATTCAGCCCAATCTGGAAATAAATGACTGTTTGTGCCAATATTAGGACGACAAACAGTTTTAAGAACATTCCTCATGATTAGAAAATTACTTGAAACTGAATATGTAACAAATATGTTTTCTCGCGGTTTAAACCGACTTTGCAAAACTTATGATGTTTCCTCATCTGCATCGGCCAAATGGTGTTTAAACTACTCACAAGGACCTTCTATTGGAATTAGATCTGGTAACTGGTCTCCTGACATGTTCGTGAAACCATAATGAAACTTGACCTTGGTAGAGGTCGAGTTTAAGTTGTGGTCATAGAGATGCACGTGGTCAGCAACGATACCCAGACTGTTGGATTGAAACAATGATTCATTGGTATTAAAGGGGACAGAAACATATTCCTCACATCGTTACACCACCACCACCAGCAGCCTTGACTGGTGACACAAAGCAGATTGGGACCATGTATTCATGCTGGTGACCCTACCATCTGCCTAACGCAGCAGAAATCCAGATTTACAGACCAGGCGACGATTTTAGGCTTCAACTGTCCAGTTCTGGTAAATCTGTTTCCACTCAAGCCTCAGCTTTTCTATTAAAAAGAACGGTCGGCAAAATGTTTGATGCGTTTTGCATTTTGAGATAAGCAATAAGACACATGATATCTCGTTACATGACGCCAAAAAATGCTGCATCAGTGTGTGTTCGCAGGATTTGGTGAAGCTGATGTGGGTGTGTTATGAATATTCTGCCCACACTGTCCATTTCTGACTCATGCCATAACACCTGTCACAGACAACTGGCAGAAATATATGTATCTGGAGAGGGTGGGAGAGCTCCTAAAGAAATGGTGGTGCATACCACACTGTCTCACTTACAGCACTTTGCCTCATGGTGGTTTAGTCTCGAAACAATTAGATGTATGAGTCCCAAGCTCATATATATATATATATAAAGCTGTTAACAGAAAAAAATAATGTGGTAAATGTTCTATTATTTCAAAAAAGGGTGAGAAATAATGTCAAACCATTGCCTCTCTTTAATCCTCACTATGCAGAACAGATTTTTAAAATAAGAAAAGATCAAGAACCAGTGGGGTTCTGGTTTCAGGTTCAGTTATCAGGTGACTGGAAGTGTTCCTTAGAAATGGTCAGGCCAGTGTAGAGATGACTTCTTCTGTGGTGTAAGCATTCTTGGACAAACTGGTCTGTACCAACACCTGCTTTCAGACAATAACATCATGGGGGCCCTTGGTAACAGGGGCTGAATCGTTATGACATGCTCCAGTATGAAACGTGTCCAGTAAGAGGTGATTTATGGTTGTGCTGTAATTCATTTGTCCCACCTCTGAACACTCTAATTCCCTTTGTCCCTTTTTTAAGAGGGGGAGGATCGTCAAGTAAAAAAAAACACACGCTGCCTAATCCACATGTGAGATGTTAACGTATGCAAGCGCTGATTGTCTATAGGACCCTCGCTGCTCAAACCACAGAGAAGAGCAATCCTGTGATTTGGCCGCGGGGACTGGGAATTGAAAAGAGTCACGTCGACAGCCGGACGCGCTTCTATGTGATTGTATAATTGGATGAATCAATTGCTGCAATTTTAGACGCATCATCAAAGCTCAAAATGGGAAGAATGCGACAAAAGGAAATGTGGTTGCGAATGTCATACGGTAGCCCTTTAGGGTCAATCGCTCAGTCTGTAAACGCTGCCGTTCAAGCGTGATTACTGCCAAAGTGCCTCACCGGAGCTCTCTTTAATCTCTGAGAGGGAATAGCATGGAGGCGGTGCATCATGTGACGGATGCAATTCAGCATTGTTAGACATTTTCCAGTGGATATAAATTCAGTTTCAGTTGACGTGTGGTACGAGGAAGCAATCAGAAGTCGGTTTCCCAGAAACCATTGTCCTGTCAGTCACTCGGACAGCCCTGGTCCTCACGATTATGACTCCACTCAACAGAAATCACAGCATATGCTAATAGAGGGCTCTGAATCATTCTAATTTGATAGTCCCATGTGGTCCATTGTGATACATTGCTATGCACTTCACAACACTGCATCAGAATAAACAGGTGATGCACACACACACACACACGCTCAAACACACACAGACACACACACAGAGAGAGAGAGTATCCTAATCCTCACAGGCCTTATAAGCAGTTCCTTTTTAAAGCCACCGTATGTCACTGTGAAGAGCCGACTAATGAGCCAGTCGAGGGAAAATGCCCTTTACCTCCAAGGTTAATAAGTTATTACTAAATAATCAAGAAAGTGCAACTATGCACATTATTCAGCTTTTTTTATTCGGCTCAACTGTTGTAAAACTGAACAGTAAACACCTTGTGACAAATGAAAGTTTGATTTCGTTTTTTTGGCTCGACGATAAGACCAAACACGTCAATAAGATCTATTATAATTATTATTTCTTTTTCAGTGTAAAGTGAAAATAGGTAAATGAATTGTGCGTTACACCTTCTAGCTGAGCCTGCATTTACATTTATTCCTATTGTACACTAGTTTTTGTTGTAATTTGTGATTCCCGGGGATCAATAAGTAAAATCTTATTTTGTTTCATCTGAGCTTATCTTATTTCTTAAACATTTTTGACATTATTTATTTATATTGTTTTACTGCCCATCCCTAATTCAACAGACTTGCGAGTTAATGATTGGAGAATTTAATTAACTTATTTATAAGTGACATCAAGATGGCTGTTTCTTTAATTTCTCAAATATTTTCCTCTTTGGTTTCTCAGTTAACTTTTTATTTTAAATAACATCTTAACAAGGTATGGCAGTGTTAGAGCTAATCAGTGTCACATGTGATTTCATCCCTATAACAACCCCCTAGCTGTGATGGATGCTTTGAATAAGACAGAGAATCAGCAGAACTGATTATTAATCAACACTGGCAATTTGGGGATAAAGGTCAGAGTTGTAAATATTCCATTTTGGGTGGCAAATTTTAAGACGTGAATGTCAGGACAAGCATGTGTGACTCTGCAAAGCACGAACCGTCAGGAGCAGCACAAAGCAACTGCAGGTAACAATAGTCCAAAGAAATGCATGCGGAGAGAAATCCTGTGCCATGGAAAAGTGCTTTCTATTCACAGCTACTGTTATTTCTCTCCATGATGGGCAAATAAATGTTGCCCCTAAATTTGCCTGTGAATGGCAGAGACTGGCGACAAAGCAACTCGACGCGTCCAAATCAAATCTCGTGGCTCTACTTTCTGCCTGATTACACAATAACTCCGGGCCGACTGATTGTCTACCGCCGGAAAAAAACGCTGGCAACGTGACTGAATGGAGAATTGTGGGATTGGCGCTGCCCGTTTCTATTCAAGGCGGCTGCCACCGCGAAGGGGAGCGTGCTAATGGTGCTGAATAGTAATGACTCAAACCTCTTAGAGCCGAGAAACACAAGGAGACCCGGCGCTGAATGCAACTTCTCAAACGCACATTATTCACCTGTCCCCAAATCGTTTGTTCACACGGGAATACGGATGTTTTTGTGGATTTTTCCCTAATTCGAACAATGTCACGCTGCTATTTTTCAAGAATATGGGCTTCTGGGAAATTGCTGTCGGCTCAGAGACAGCAGGTTTGCCTCTTTCTTTCCGACTGGCCACGGCCTACCTGCACGGTAATGAAAACTTCTGAGCGAGGAAGCCAGAAAGTGTACCACATTACTGAACTCATAAATCAAACAATCGTCTTCCTCCAGCATCACCCGAGTGGAAAAGGAGGATAGTTCCTTACTTTTATTTTATCGGAGTAGCTTTTTATTTTCCTCAATCTTCATTTAGTGAATTACTGTCCCTTCTTTTTTCATATCACTCCTCACTCTTTTGCTTGTAAAGGCCAGAGAGATATGGATTTACCACTTGAACCAAAATGGCTAACTGTCCACCAGAGGAGGATAAAGACATCATTTAGCATATTAGGCCACGCAGAGGGACCTCAAACTGCTAAATGATGCTCCCTGGATTACGCACAAATGCTCCTCCTGCACTTTATCAGAAATCAAATGCCCACAGAGTTCCACAATCTTATTTACTCCCACTAATTGACCGACAATGAATTAGGAACAACAATTTATATTTGTCAGCATCGAAGAAAGCAGAGGAAGAAGGAGGAATTACCTCAACACGCAGGAGTAGTAGCCCACGTCATCCAACTCCGCTGGTCGAAACCAAATGGCGTCCTCCTCCTTGCTCATCCTCGTGCCGTCGAAACTGATGGGCTCCTCAAAGTCCCCGTGTCCGGCGCTCTTGTACCACATGAGGCTGAGCCCGGCGCTCTGTGCGTGGGTGTAGTTGGCCCGGATATATCCATAGAACAAAGCGCACTTAATCCGTACAGGTTCCCCCAGGAGCACCTTGTATTTCAGGTAGTCCACTGACCAGTCCGTGCAGCCCTCCTCTGGAAGACAAAAGGAGAAGAAAAGATGAGTAAAGTGTGACGGAGATCTGGAGATAGAGGAGGCTGGAAACAACAATGTTATCTATGTGTGTATTTAATAAGGGGCTTTCTGCAGAAAGGATCAACACACCAAGAGTCCTAAGGATCTCAGAGTGAAGATGAAGAACAGTGAAATACAAGGGTCTTCTATAGGAGACAAGGATGTTTGCCTGAGCCAGTTCAGACTGGTTCTGTAGGGTAGTTTTAGACAGGAACTAAAGCACAGTAACAAATGATTTACATACATTTCCATTGGGTTCTTTGGTAATAAGTAATGGAAAGGTCATACAGGTATATAGAAAGGTCATACAGGTTTCAGGTCATAAACATTTAAGGTCATGGAGCCTTAGACATGTCTGCAAAGAGTTACTCTTCAACTATCAAATATGTTTCAGCCACACTTTGTCAATTTCCACTATACTTAGTTATTTGTCCACTACAAAAGTTAGTGGGATTTTTGCAAAACAGCGTGCATCATCACTGCAGGCCCAGCAGAGGAGATCTGTGCCGATGAAAAAGGGAGAACGTGGCAACCAGGACGAGACCAATTTCAGTGCTGGCATCAGCCCGTCTCTTCATGTGCTTTGCCAGCAGTCCTTGTATCGCAATCAATAAAGATGCTCTCTCCCCTCCGTGCAGCATTGATGTCTCCGTCTCTTTATTTTTTGTGTGTTTCACAAGACGACACAAACCAAATGAGGCTCTTTGCGAATGCACAGTACACACCTCGAACAAAGAGCTGCCTAAGTGTGCCCATATGAGTTCACAGCCGATTTAAAAAGGCCCGAGAACCAGCGTGTATCCTCGTAAAACATGTTAACATGTTGCCGTTTTACTATCACAACAACCCTTTAAACGTTTAAATGAACCGTTAACACATCACTTGTTGCTTCCTGCCTTTGTTCGCCGTCTAGCCCCTGCCTTCACCTGCACACGCTGTATTTATATTTGACTCGGGTGTCACCATCTCATACATATTTTGATTCGACTGCCAATAAACTGGGTGTAAGGCGCCATCAATATCCGTTTGAATGGCGTTGATGGCAGCCACTTACGTTTGACCCGAGAAAATGAGAAGCTGCCGCACGCCTGTGTTCATTTCCTGAAGCTATCAGACCGTATTCACGCCTTAAACATTTTTCAATCATATAAATGGTGAAAGAAGCTTGTCTTATACTGCGCCGCTACACATGCCAAGGCTAAGGAATATGCGTGCTCCCGATAAAACATCAAATAGATTGAAAAATAACTGTATTATTCATGCACAGCAGGCAAAGGGATGGTTGTGATTCTCTGAATTATTTTTTCTTCTTTAGTTGTGTATAAGATTTAAGTGAAACACCAGATATATAATTGAAATGTAATCCTTACCAAGCCCTCGCACACCAATGAAAACTCACACAGATAATACAGTGTCACTGTTACTAATTGAGGTCTTCACACATGGTGAGTTGTTTGAAAAGACAAAGGTATTGTTTGTGTATCAAGCGTTCACAGAGAAATAGGAAGGAAATGAGTTTCGGTTGAGATGAGTAAATGGACTATTCACCTATTCACACACACATTCATACACCGTAACACTTTTCTACATGCAGAGCTTTTTCTATCATCTACACTGTCGTCACAGGGGCAAGTTGGGGTTCAGCACTTTGGACATAAACTGGAGGAACCAGGGATGGAACCAACAACTTTTGATTCGTGCACCACTTGCAAATCCTCGGTGGACGATGGAGAATCACCAAATAAGTTGCATGGTCTATTTTAACATATTCAAATATGGTCTACAAATCATAGATTCATATTTGATTGTATTGATAATCCTAACTCGCAATATTGTCACCAAATGATGAAAAATCATATATATTTATACTTCTATTATTGGAGCATTTGTTCAGAACTTGAAATTATTGTAGTTATCTGGTAACACTGACACTGGGACACCTACATTATTTTAAGGTTAACAAAAAAAAGACAAGCAAGATAACAATCCTTATTTATGATCATCTCATCAGCCTGGTAGATTGTGACGTTTAATTACTGTAGCTTTTAATTTATACCGTATAAATTCTCTATCCTGTCTTCCTAAATGACTGGTACCCAGGATGAGATTAGGCTGTACATTCCTCAATGAAATATTTCCAACATCTAAAAATTTGACTCATCAAACTCTTTGCTAATATTGTTGCTGCATATCTTACAAATAATATAAAAGCTGCTGAGAGTTTTCTAAATACCTAAACTTCTATCCAATCCTTCAGTGCCCTTTTGAGAAACAAGCAGACAAACTCTCTTGTATTAAAAACCAATCTGGGTTCATGGCTATTCGAAAACAAGCTCTCCCACTGCTTCACCTTTCTTTTTCCATTACTTTCTGTGTCTGACGTCCTTCTTTCCCTCACTTCACCTCCCCGCGTACCTCTTCCTTTGAAAGCATCTGGCGAGCACAGCTGCCGCGGACTCAACAGGCTTCACTAATTGAGCCTCCATAAACGTTTTATTTACCAAAGAAGGCGACTCGGCCAACCAATCAGTGAGTCGTGGTGCATGTGGCTGTCGTCGTGGGTAACTCGGACAAATGGTGTCGACGGGGAGTTAAAAAGTTCTGATTTATTTAAATGTATTGTACTGCTGCTGTGCTGCAAGGGTCAACCTGAGAGTGGAATCAACACTGGTGGGAGCTCTGAGTGCTGGAGAAGAGATGGGAAAGAGAGACGTGTAGTAAGAACACTCTGAAGCACTTGAGCAGTGAGAGATGAGGACGACATCATGACACTCAGCTGAGGTACAGTTTAATTGCAATGATCCATTTACCAAAATCTTGCACTTATTGAATTTGGGGTTACCTTCAAAATAAAGGGGGACAGTCCTGTAAAAGAGGACTCAACGTACCAGAATGCAATGCACTAAAAATGTGAAGCATTTTCCATTTTTTTAATTGTTACTAATACAACTGAAACGGTCAAAAATATAATATAGAATGTCCAGTGATTAAAACTGTATTTGAATATTTATTTCAGGTATTAGCAAATAGTGTAAAATGTACTTATCATTCAGCAATAGACAGGGTTCATACACAATTTTAACTGTTACAAACAATTCCCATGACTTCCAAAACAATGGGGATTTAATTGGTTTCCAGGACTTTCCGAGGCCTGGAAAAACACATTTTAAAATTCCATGACTTTTCCAGGTTTTTCAAGACGGTAGGAACCCTGAATAGATAACTTCATAAGGTTGTTCAATGGATGTCCTAGAAATTTGAGAAATCTGTTCAGAAGATGAAGTAGATAAACACAAATGAGGATTTTTTATGAAATGGTTCAAAACTATATATAAAATGCAGCTTTTGAGTCTGAGTATTCTTTTTCTTCAAATGACTCCTGTGATTTCAGCATCAGGCAGGTTTGACAGCTCATTCTACCAACATCTCACAAAAGTGTCAGATCAGCACCTTTTCTAATCTAACTCGATCCTAAATTAGCAGGAGCGAGTCGTTTCCTTCATTTCATGAGACTGGGAACATTGTGTTCTGTTGCAAAGCTTTGACGTGACCTTCTGAACTCCTTTTTTTTGGTTATTGTCTCAATTATGTGGTTCTTCTCAGTAGCAATTCAATGTAACATCCAAAACGCACAAAGACTGAATAACAAGAAACCGAATTAAGCAAATAAAAAAGCTGGTGAAGGCGGCGTGAGCCCAACAGCACATCCTTTCATTGTGATTACGTCTGACTGTTACTATGGCAACAAAAGGATCTAGCCTCGCTTATCAAGAAACTTGCTAATTAGTTTGTGGACGATAATAACTTGAAGGCTTAAGGTAAGGACAACCACGGCGGAGTTTGGTTTCTAATCACGCGTCCTAATTTAGAGTCTGGAGTGTTTTACTTTCACGACTAATAAAAACAGCAGGAGGATGTAGAAAGGTCATGTGCAAGCAGACAGCAGCTTCCAACCAAGAACAAGTTTAGTTTGGTAAGAAGCCAAGTGTGAGAAAACCTGTTTGTCTCTGTGTGTCTCAGCTGGGCAATGCATGCACACTCAATTGGTGGTGCAGGAGCCCGACACCCTCCTGCAGATACATGATTACTTGAATTGATATTATTGAAATGTTCCATCTTATAGTTGTCGACTGGTTGTACTTATATTCATTCAGTGATAATTTATGTTTTTCTGAGGGGTGTATGGGGGTTATGGTAGATTAAATGTGTGGTCATTTAATAGCATGCATTGTTTTAAATTAAACTACACAATAATATACAGTACAAAGCTGTTATAGTTACTATAGTCAGAATAGCCACATAATCCAATCGTGTGATATTTAACGTGATTATACTTCCAATAATAGCAATATACACCACTAGCTAAATAATAAACATTTTTTTTTACACCTCTGTAGAATGCTGCCAACCCAGACGAAAAATAATACGACACATTTCTCCGACTGGCTTTCATTTCATCTCCACACACTGGATTTGGTAGCAGAAAAAAAAAGGCACAAAGCAAATTCATCACTGCCAAACATCAGACAGCCTGGCTCTGTCACTGCCTTTCCCATCAGCACTGCAAACAAACACTCAGTCCAATTCTTTTCTTTTTGAAGAGGGACGTCTCACAGGACGGGGAAGTGGAGAGTGAACTGCTTCAAAAGGGGCTATTTTGATGATGTAGTACAAATGTGCTACTACAGCACAGTGAATTATATCGTGCACAATTCTCCAACAGGGTCAGAAAAAAATTAAATGACGTGCACTTGAATGTAGGGATGATTGGACGAAAAAAAAAGTAATTGCATACTCTTATTAATATGCATCTGATAGAAAGATAGGAGATAAAGAGGGGAATGGTTGATTAATGCTGAAACCATTCGCAACATATAACAGTGAGTCTTTTCAACAGTGAAATTAAAAGAGGCTTTTTCAACCACCCTAAGGCATTCAATTACTGCACAAGGTTTTGAAAATATCCCCGGTTCAAGTGAGCATAATAAAACCGTCAAAAAAAAACAACTAAATTAATTTCCCTTTAAGGGTGAACTGAAGCCCAACTGTTTCAAAGGGTTCTCGCCGTGTTTATCTCCAATTCTGCCACGAGGAGCGTGCCGGCGCCAATATCCGTTATCTTCCACCCATCGTCGAATTGCCAGTTTCGTCAGACTTTTTTGACGGAGGGTTATCGTTCATTTCATTAAGGGAGGTTGGGGATTCCGCATAATCCGTTGGCAGGAAACAAACATGGTGCAAAGCCTAATTGAACTCGATTAACATTTCCCCCCGCTCACCAGATTTCCATTCCACTGGATCACAATTGGTGAGGGAATTGGGCAATCCGCTGAGTTATAATAACAACTCCGGCAGCACTCCCAGCGACTGGGACCATCAAGCGTACGCCAAAGAGGAGACGGGTAAATCCAAACAAACTCCCTGAGTGTGTGTGTGTGTGTGTGTGTTTGTGTCTGGGTACCAACAATTGTGTTTGTCGGCTGAAAATAATTGTAAATGGTAACTGTCAGCTTTTGCCAAACGATGGCAGAGCAAATGTTTGCAAGTCACTGTGCATGTGAGTCAGGATTTAATTGAGCCGCGTTCCCTGACACCACATCGAAATGGGTCCTGTAACCATATTTCGATTTTTATGCAACGCCATTAAATAAACACAGGGACATTTGTGAAGCCTGCCTTGTTTTTGTATTTGTCATATTTTTACAATTGCGTAAAAAAAAACATTTGGAAAAAGGTCTTTATCCTTTGGTTTTTCGCACATACCCAGTTTAAAGAGAATATTATTCACAAAAGAAAGAAAATGTAATAACAAAAGGTAATTGGCTGCATAGGGTTTCATTTTTAATATATATTAAATGTCAACCGAGGGTTAAACACAAATACAAATCATATACAAATGAGTGCAAACTTTTAAACATGTTCATAAATACCAATATGAACAGCATTTCCTCTAGGAGAAACACAAAGTCTTGTTTTGATTTGACCCCCACTCTTAAGAGGATTACTCTGTGGAACAGCCCTCAGGCATTTTCCACTTATCCACAGAAATTGTTGTTCTGAATTTAATACACATTATAACGTGTATAGCTTTATAGGAAATAGATTGCTTATTTCCAGCATAGTGGATATGTAGGCCAGGATATTCTAAAATATATTAAAAAAATAAATCTTGTTTGCGAGACCCGTGCGACACAGATGGGACCAATATGCTAGTAAAGCGTGGAAAAACAAATATGATGCATTTGTGGTTTTAAAGGGCACCACAATAAAGCTTAACAAATGTTATGTCATGGTGTCCCAGGGAGATTTTACTATCACATGAGCACAAGCACGGGCTCCTCCTGGAAAAGAGGTGATCAGCTCATAAATTGGGTTAGAGGTCTGCTGAGGTGTAATCGTATGCAGATTGAGTCAGGTCACCACGGAGACTCCCACAAAGTGTCTGTTCCCTCATAAGCACTCAAGGAGATGGTTCACTACCATTTTTTTTCCATAAAAGCCCCGGTGTAATTTAATCAGAAAGGTGTGCATACATTAGGCCTGGGCTGATTATGTAAACACACAAGCATCTGTAGACCCACACACAATCTACCAGGTGACGCGACATCAACCTTTAGTTGCCCTCAAGAAAGTGTGGGGTCTTAGCTGGCCGGGCTCCAGGGTCCCTAAAGGAACTTATCAACCTCACAGCTGAGGCCTGCGCGGGGAAAGAAAGATGTCTCCAAATCTTGACCTGCCATTTTCCACCTTGTGAAAACGCTGTCGCGGCAGAGTGGGTCTCAATTAAGAGCAAAATAGCTCTGATGTGTGGGAAAGGTAACCTCTCTGCTGCTGGCGTGCGGGGGGGAGATTACCGACATGATTGAAGTACCTCCAGGAGCTTGAAGAAGAGAATAAGTCATCAGCCAATAAAGACATCAGCCACGGCCCTCTGCATGTGAAAGTATGCACAACCACACACACACACTACACACAATAAACAAGCATAGAGCTTGTGCTTGAGCAGAAAATAATCAATTCTCAAAAGTGCAGCAGGGAGAATGAAGGGCTGTGTTGTGGCACTGCAACAGAAAGGAAACTGCAAATGCTAAAATGACCACAGTTATGGGCCATATGGCGGTGTAAAGCAGAGTCTACAACCACCTGTGAGCGAACAGTCATCTATAAATACCCAGAGAGGCACTGCAGGGGCCGAAATGTTAATAGTCCCACATCTGATGAAATATGCCTATTAAGTACGGAGCTGGAATAAGGATGTAATTAGCCCAACTTAAAGTTAGCATAAAGACAGGAGGCAAGGGCAAACAGCGAGTCTGGCTCTGTGGAAAGTGAAAAGATTGCCTTGCCAAAGAACTCTGAAGCTCATTAATCAACTAACCCAAACCCAAAATGACTGCGCTTCACTGGCTGTTTCTGGCAAACTATGCAACAGCAGGAGACGCAAGAATGAATGCAGAAAGAGATAAACTATTGCTTCAACATGCAACTTCCCACAAATAATAAAGCCATCCAACCATTATGCTGTAAGGGCTGCAGAGGGGCACAGCTAATCCCAGCTGACATTGGGCGAGGGACGTGGTGGAGACTAGCCTGGGAGATGTCGCCAGGGTATCACAGAGACAAACTAATATTCACACCTACACTTCGGAGTCTCCATCGGCCTGACACACTTCTTTATCCGTCATACTAGAACAAAAACCTACTTATCATATCATATCTTCATTGTTCTAGGCTTTGGCCCTTTATATAAAGATGGATGGTGTGTCTACACTTCCTCCCATTTTCCAGAAATGAAGCCAAAATATGCCAGACATGAACGCTGCCATCTTGGAGCCAGAGTCTGCACTCGACCAATCAGGAGTCAGTCTCTGTTTCATTTCTATATCTTCAAATTACTTATTAAAACCAAACTGACCTGGAAAATGAACACATACGTTGGTGTGATATAAGAACTACCTACAATGGCATGTATTGAGACTTGGTTTGGTCCATGTGCCATACACTGACATGGAGGAGGCAGGAATAAAGAGCTATAGTGCTGTGAGCCGCCAGGTGAAGATCCACACTTTGGCTTCGCTTTAGGGATGGGGTCATATCATCCATCTTTATATACAGTCTATTACCATGATATCAATGTGCACAAACGAAATGCTGAATCTTCCTATTATGTGAAATTACATCAATTTAACTGATGTAAACACTGATTACACTTTATAGACCAACTTACTCAACTTAGTCAACAAAGCAACACAACGTCTCGCTGCCAAGATAAAAGCATTTGCTTTGTTGAATACATGAAATAATACCTGAGAACTGATATTACATTGCAATAAACATAAATACATAGTGTCCCCGTAACCCACAGATATGTTGACACTATTGAGCGTCTCATTTCACCACTAAAAAATAGGTGAATGACTATCGTTCCCAATATTTTTATGTTTTCCTTTGAAGTCAAAGAAAAGACACTACTTTTTACTGTTTCTAGAAAAATATTTTAACATAGATGAGGTAAACCAGCTTATTTCATGATGGCAGTGACATTTACCTCCAGTCCTCCTCCCCGTTCCTCATAAGCAACTCTATCTCTCCATCTCGCCTGCACTTTGCTCTCATGACACTTCATCTTCATTTGTTGTTTGTCTCTCTTTCTCTCTCTCTCTCTCCCCAACTCCCTCTCTTCCTCGACAGCGACTGGGTTGTCATTTATATGCAAATACTAATATGTGATTGAGTTATTCTTCCTATCGCAAAATAAACACCGCCCGCAATCTTGCTGGCTTCCCCCATCTGTATCAGATCCGGCTCCCCTGATTGGACGCGGCCTTCAGAGGGAGCAGAGCCTGCTGTCTCCAATCATGGGTTAAATGCTGACGGGGACAGGAAGCACAGAGGTAGCTGATAGGAAAAGGCGACATCACCAGGGTGGACCGACACCCAGAAGAGAATAAGAAAAGAGGCACATGGTAAAATTCAACACACACACACAGACAGACACACACACAGGTTGGTGAGATTACTTTGGCAGAAATTATTCAGGTAGAGCACAAGCCGTTCCTTCTTACTGCCACATTTTATAAGGGCAGCACATGTCCACACCCATTCAGCCACGGCAGATACCCATCATCAATTTTGTATCATTTTTAAAATTAATTCAACTTCACGGTGCTGTAAATGTTTTTCTGATGTTGTCTTCGAAATGTGTGCGGTGTTTTATCATCTCGAGCTTTGATCGCATCAGATGATTATTGGCTGAGTCCCTGTTATGTGAACTGGCAACAGCAAAAGAGAGAAAGTAGGAGTACTGCCTGCGATTGAATGCATATGCCAATAAGTCAAGTAGCAGTCACTACCCATGTTTGTCCAGACTCATTATATATTTGTATTGAAGACTTTGAATGGGTTTGATTAAAGGAATTGTATTTATTTTATTGAATTATATGTTATAATGGCTGTTGATGCATGATCCATCAGGCCAAACCTCTGACTAATAGTTTAGCTGTAGACTTCGAACGCTGCTCAAAGAAGGAGGAGTGAATAAACTTCTAACTTATAAGGTGGAACCGTTGACAGTATAAATATCGATGAAGGCTCCTGGTTCTTAAAGTGACGCAAAAAAAAACCAAAGACACAAAAGTGCCAAAACCCTATATCCTCTCTGATAACCTGCAGGGGGAGACTCCAAGCCTGTATTTTGAAGACATCTATTAGAAAATAACCCTATTTCTCACTTGATTTATGAAGTCAGTCATCGTGTATTTGAGTTTATGGTTCCAATCACTAGTTGCAAGTTTTTTCAATACAGCACAAAGTAAATGTTATACATAATAGTGCCATTAATAGTTAAATAAACTATAAAGCAATGTATGCTATGTGACTGAGAGCTAGTACCGTTCAAGTGGTGCAGGTCGCAGGAAAAGGTGGGTGTGCAGTGTCCTTGAGCTCAAAGTCAGGCTCCACCCACCACGTTTCAAAATATGGTTACTTCTGTACTTCCAAGAAAAAGTTGGTGCTAGACAAACTGCCAAACTTCAACATTTTATCTACATAGGAAATTAAGCCCGTTTTCCCTCTTATTCCCAACAACCCATCATTGTCCAACACCATGAACACGATTTGTCTCTGTATATTTGCTCCCAGTTTGTGCTAATTTCAGGGGGACATTTGACAGGGAGTAGATGTTAAAGTGTTCCCGTTCTGGCTGCTGTGTCTCATCCAGAGAGAGTACTATATAATCAGAAAATCATCCTCCAGCTCCCCCGCCGTGCCAGTAATCCTCTCATCTAACAAACAGCTTTGGGAGGCATCGAGACACACAACATAAACAATACTGACTCCTGGAAAAAAGAAAGTGCTGCATTGCAGACATGACTGCACACACAGGACAAGAGTGTGTTTTTTTTTCCCCCACACACACACACCCACACAGGTACAAAACAGACACACACTGAACAGAGAGCGGGTCTCACACTCTGCGTTGCCTCCACTTGCAGGCCCGTCCGCCTGTTATTGCATGCTGCATCATGGTGGTGTGGGTACGCTAAGCCGGTGACTCAGCCCCGGTCCACCACAGACACCGACAGACCATTTGGGCGCTGTGCTCCGATGCCCCCCGCCAAATGAGCGTCGGCGAAAATAGAACGAGCCCAGATAGATAGAGAGAGAGCGGGGTCGAGTCAGCCTCTGTGTCAGCCGTTTGTGAGAAGATAAGATGGAGAGAATATGTAGCAAGGCTCTCATACGGTAACTCTGACCTTATTGTTTTGTCTCTCATTTTTTCCCACACTGTTAACTATCAGAGCATCGTCCCCCCCTTCCCTCTTCCCCCTTTGTGCTCCGTCTCCTCCTCTATCTGCAAGCTATTCAACTCTTGTGCAGGGAAATGGGAGGGTGAGGGAAGGTTACGCCAGAAGTTCAAAGACGGAGGAAGGAAATTATGATAGAGAAATGAATCAAGCTGTAGATCAGCAAGAACACTAAGGTCCCCAATAGCCCCGGAAGTAAGGGCGTCTGGGTTGTAAATCACATGAGGCAATTGCCAATAATTCTGCAGGAAATGGACTATCACTCCAATTCTTGATAGAATTGTCTTGAAGGTCAAATATGAGAATATGGAAAGGAATTCAGAAGTTAGGTAGGACTCAGTAAAAAAAAACACACACTAATGCACATCACACACTGTGCACGCTACACACACACACACGGACACACACACATATACACTGGCAGCCAGGGATCCAGGGAAACCTAGTGGTCTGGAACAAGAGTAGAGCCAGAGCTTCCCATTAGAGGACATTACTGTCAAACACTGGAGCGAAAACTACCTGCTGTACACTGATTACCAACCTACCTCCAGCTACAATTCAATTACAAAGGAGATAATATGAGGCGCCGCGCTCTTTCTCTGGGACAATGTTCAGCTAGTGACATTGGGAGGTGAGGACAGCTGGGGGGAGATGTTTCCTGAACGTGCACAACTGCCCTTGTCTTTCAGACTCTTGCACCAGAAGGACTATTTTGGGGCTCAGCTCTACCAGCATGTCTGTCGCTCTCATTCAATTTTTTAAGGATGTGACAGCATGGTCTCACAGCCTGAGGGGCTGCATAACAATGTTCCCACCATAAGGATGCTACAAGTAAGGAACAAGGGTTGTTTGCAGTGTGCTAATCCTTTTGTATGCTTTTGTGCTCATGAGAAGTTGAAGTAGGGTCAAGTTTTGGCGTTGCTCATCAGACGGCCGTGAAACTAGAAGAACACAAACACCTAAGGATGAATAAGCGGAGCTGTACATGTAGAAGATGATGGTGAAGATGTCATTCCTCTGCCATGTTCTATCCAGGCACCACCTTTCAGTGAAATGCTTGTGGCATCTTCCTGTTGTTGTGAACACGTCTGAAACGGACAATCTCCAACTTCAGAGTGAACGACTAATTCTGGAAAATGTCTGGCCCCATTTCTCTGGAGTTCTCGTAATTGAAGGGTGAAACTGTTGGTGCACTGTCTTCGGTAAAGGGACATAACTGAGAGTTATTAGCGGCAACAGGAACTTATTAGCCCAAATTGGTTGGTAAAGGGAAAAAATCAGAGCAGTAATTTATGGAGAATGCCTGCCGTTAGCACACGTTCATATAATCTGCCACCAAGTCAATCATTTCCAATATTCTCCCCAGACTGAAGATGAGTAATAGTCTCGAAACGAGCCTTTTTATAAGGATTTTACCTTTGGGAGGAAATTCTCCTGACATTACAAGTCCAATTATGGAGCAGACTGGGGAAGGAAGCGGCTCTGCAAATCAAACATTAACTTATTCATACTGTAAATCTGGGGAGGCAAGGTCATTTATTGTACCAGTCAAGAGGCGAGCTTTCCGATAATGAATTATTAAAAAGGGGTCTGCTCATAACTGCTCCAAAATCTACACGCTGAGGGCAACAGCAGCCAACCTAAAGCAAATACCATGGAGGAGAAAAAAGCTGTATTTGATTTGAATTTGACTGCTCTTTCCTCTGTAAATAAATAAATACAAATTCTAAATGAATAATATTAAAACACTGCAAATAGCGAGAACTTGTATTTAGGTCAAAAACACTTTCAACTATGAAAGTAATTAAATAAAAGATGAACCCGAGCCCAATCTGGTCATTTTGAGACACTTTTTAGTTGTATAACTAGGCAGGCGTACTCTTCACCACACACACATATAAACACACAACCACAGCTATATGTTCCACTCAAATAAAATAAACAGCTCCCTCAACACACACACACTGCGATGCCCTCATCCCTCAGCCGAGCCGCTGATAACAAGCAGTTCGTTTCCCTGATTCAAAATAAGCCGTCCTATTCCGCTCCAATTAGAAGCTTAGCAAGAATTCCATTAGCATGTGCTTCACCCCGTCTTCTGCCTCCAGATGCACCTACAGTTCGGGCACAGGGGTAGGCAGCCGGGTGCCGAGGCGCGTAACAGTTTAGAAAATATATTCATGCACAGTGTCAGCAAATTAGAGCCTTAATGCAAATTGAATTTACAATAAATCCACCTGGAGCTGCCACAGAGAAATACGAGGTGGGAAAAAGGAAGACGTGGAATGAAGAGGAAGAGGAGGGGGGGAAATCCAACAAAATGAAAATGGAGATCCTGGCACTATGGGCATACATTTGCATATACATCATTAATTAAACTGGGGTTCAACACTTCAGATGGATGGGGGGGAAACTAGGGAGCGAACGAAAGTCGAACAGAAACGAAGGTTAAAGAAGAGATGACAACAAATTATTTCAAGCCAATTAGCAGCGCTCATTCCGTTGGGTTGACAACAGCAAAAGAAAACTGGAGAATAATCTGCAGCCCTGCAGTCAAAGACTCGGTGGGCCTGTTAGTGGGAATCGCAGGTTCGGGCAAAGGCACCAATGGGGTAATCCAATATAAACAAACTATCCGCAGAGGTGGTTGAGTACACTCAATTAATACGATTGTTTCTGGGCTGTTCACACTGGCTCTTGCAGGTGGTAAGTGCTCCCCGGGCAGCTGTTGATTGAGGGAACGCAGAAGAGTGCGGCCGTTGAAGATGTCACCAGTTTCAAGGAATTGTATTGTGTCACATTTCCCTCTAAATAGGCCAGTTTACAATCTGTTTGCATTTGCAGGGTTATGAGATGTGGTTCCCAGAGCCCGATTGGTGACTAAAGGTGCTTTTGCAGGACTGGTCCAACAGCAGGTGAGATCAGAAATGCTCCATCTGTTTTATGTGAGCTTTAACTTCTTTTATAGATTTTTATATTTGTTACTTAGACAAGAAAAGTGCTTGGCAAATAAAGTAAAATAATACATTTATAAAATCCAGTTTATAATCTCATGAAATGTTATTTCATCCTTTTTACAACAGCACTCAAAGTGGGTGTTTTTATATTTCATTCTGCTGTTTTTAAACTCTAAAATGTTGTTCTTCCAAATGGTTGATTTCACAAGGCCATTTCCTCAATGACCATTTCATACAGCTAAATATTCATCATTTAGTTATAATGTATCAAACAAGAAGAACATGACAGAGACAGATATTAGAGTGGCTTCGGTTCTGACCTGAAAGCGTTTTTATTTTGTCTGTATTTACTCATATGCCTATTTTTATTTCTTTGGGTCCATATTTAGCTTCCTGTGATGCCGCAGACCATAGAATAGTGAACATGACTTGACAAACCACTTTGTCACATGAATGTTCTTAAAAGACAAAAATACATAATACATTTTGAACTCTGGGGAGTTTTTTTCTGATGTATTAACTTTACCTGTTTTAGTTTTGCTATTTATCTTTTTTAGAGAAAGTTGCACTCAACCAAGGCTGACTGATAATAACAAGGCTGTCATTCGGCATTGAACACCGTACGCCAGATGGTCATGCCAGCACGCTCTGACCTCGCTGCATGTACATCTACAAAAGAAACAGGAGGGAGGGTGAAATGGTGCGTTCTCTTTGTGGCAATTAAAGGCGTCTTTGTAAAGACAGAACATTTATTGGTCCTGCTGAAACGTCCTCTGCACCTGCACCAAGGCTAATTCAACAGATAATGCTCCAACAGGCTGGAGGTCAGAGAAAAACAACTCCAGCTGCAGTATATGTGTGCAGGAGCTGCACTAGATAAAAAGCAGTTGCTCGGATATTGATCAAATGCTAAGACTGGTGCTCCGGTATATCAATCAAACCAAAGCAGCTCTGCTGTTAAGCCATCTACAGCAAAGTATGCCTACCTGGATTGCAGATCTATTTTTTATATCACTTGAAATATTAAGAGACTTTTTTTTTGTTTTTTTCTACTTTTTTAATCTGCTTCTGGCTCATTCCTCCTCCCTTGGCTTTCCCTCTGCCAGTAATCAAGGAAAATCAAGGAGGCAGTGCCCTTGGTCGGACTTTAGACAGAAAACATGATAAAGGCTTCGGGCTGTAAGGGAGCTATGAAAAATCCTAATTCCCCCGGTGAGATGAGAGGATGTCATGAAGAAATTGAATTACAATTCCCTGCTGTTAAAAGGCTAAAGAGGTCTGACGGGATGAGAGAAAGAAGCCATTGTTCAACTTTGACAAAGCATCAGTCTGGTAGCTACTCAAAGACAGAGACAAGTCAATCAGAGAAAAAAGTATTCTGTAAATGCACCTGTAACCAAATAATAATCTTTGCTAAAAACAAAAATATGATAAAAGACGTTCCATGTTAATGCAAACTGTTGACCTGACAGGATTAACACAGGCAGGTTTTAAACTAAAGCCCTCATTTAAAAAATTGCTTGACATGTCCGTAACACCATTTTATGTGTTAATCCATCCCAGTTTAAAGTAAGTGCAGGTGAAATGTGGCGGCTAAGTTGTTGTTTCCCTTTTAATATAATGCAGTGGCTGTTTTGTATTTCCCATAATGCCAGAAAGCTGCAGTTTGCAAGACCACTATCATATTCCACTGTGTATTGTGGAATTGTCACTGACAAAGACTGAAGTGTGTCCTTGAGCAAGGCACAGGGCAGAACACTGACCAGAACCTCCATTTGAAGGAAAGCAGGCGAATCAAGGATTCCCATGAAATTATGAATGACGCATGGAGGCATAAGGAATAACACAAGGAGAAAGATAAATATCTATATTTGTCATTTCTCATTCCTCTCTCCCTTCCATCCGTCTTTGTCTCTGCCATCTTGGGCCGCCGCACATTATCTAATAAAGCGGAAATTCCATAAAAGCAACCTTAAAAAAAAACTCAGCCTGCCAAACCCTGACACCGGCCCATTTGGGGAGCTATCGTAAATTCTGAAGTCTGTGATTCTTTTACAGAATGCATGAGAGCGCGGTAGTTGCCAGTAATGTATGAAAAGGGAAAGAGAGAGGAGGGAGGAGGAGCGCCCACAAATGCAGAAGAAGAGGAGGTGCACGTGTGGACGGGCACGGAAAGAGACAGATGAAAAACAGACTCAAAGACCGGCTGAGACCCCATCTCCCAACTGCGTGCATATTAATGTGGCACTGCGGAAACCCAGCCAGCCCCGGCAGCAGCCAAGGTCACCAGAGATTACCAGGACCATGACTAAACAGGCTGGCCAAAGATTACAGAGGACACCCTGCTCTCCACGACAGCCCTTCACCCCCGCCACCTCTCTCCCCCCCAAGTCCCGTCTCAATTCGACGGGTGAGCACTAATAAACCAACAAGTCGTCCCTTTCTCCGCCATGTGCGGGAGGAGGGAGGAGGGCTGAATGCATGAATTTTGATTAGGTTGCACATAGTACCAGGGGTTGTGATGATGTAACAAGGCAGAGATTCTTGCAGCCGCGGCCACCTTCTCCCTCCCTCGCGCATGCTCTTCCCTGCAGTACGGGTGAGGATGAACGACAGGAAGGAGGGAGGAGGGTAGAGTGGCGATGGAGGATCAATTTCTTCCTCCAGCCACGACCGGACTCGCCTCCTCCGTCTCCATCAGCTCCATTAAACAAGCTGTGTCATTAATGGGCTATTCTAGGCCAATGTGTTCCATTAGTGTTCCATGTGCCCACTCATCTGAGCAAGCAGGATAGGGAAATATACACGTGTAGGTCGTAAAGCATTGTGGGTAAGACGAGCGTCGCAAGTGGGTCGCACAACATATTCACACAATAGCCCTGCCTCTGAAGACAGGTACTTGGGAGCACCTTCACTTCCTCACAAACCTGATAATTGGAGTGGTGCTATAAAAAGCCAAATTGCAGCATCCCGCGCATGCATAGTGACTCTGCAGCACACACACACACACACACACACACACACACACACACACACACACACACACACAGTTTCTTTATTCTTAGTGGGCGCGCGACTCCCTTTCGATTAACAACCAAAGTTTCCTGCAGAGTCGAGGATATACGTCTCTACTACAAGATCGATTCCACACTTTGATGATCTTCTAATGAAGGCAGTAAACATGCAGATTAGAGACTGCCAGTAGCCTTTTCTAAATGTCTCTCCTCCTCCCACTTTATCTACTATCCACTATTTAGGAAGCCATCAAGAAGAATAAATCCCAAGATAAAATGCCACGATTTGTCTAAGGAACAAAAAGGTCATTTTTGCTTAATTTATCCTGCTAATATCATCTGCCAGAAAATTATGGCAAACTAGAGTCTGCAGAATAGGTGATGCAAAGCAGTAGAAAGTTCCACCGCCAGTCTCCTGTGTCAATCATGAGGTTTTACCTTGGCATCAAGTAACTGGCTAGGACCAAACTTACCAGAACATTTTCTTAACCAGGTGGCAATCACTTCAGGCGAGCAGTCATGTTGTAAATCGTTATATAGAGTCTGTAATTATAGCGTTTACTCTGGTTCTAATCAAGGAGACAGAAATTAGTGATAATGAATGATTTAAGACTGTATGTTACAGAAATGTAACTCGAAGTAAAATGTACTCAGTTCTAGTACTTAAGTAAGATTATAACAATTTTCTTGGGTATTTCTGTTTACTCCTGCTTTATAGTGCCCCTCCACTATATCGCAATGAATATATATATTTTCAATTAAATACAAATTCATTGAACAATATATAAAACCTGAATGAATAATGGAACAGATGTTTAGTAATTAGCATTTTTATGATATTTAAATCCATTAAAAGAAAAAACTTGAACAAACATTGATCGGCCTTTGTGTTTCCCGTATATTTGTGTTGTCCGCTCATGTAAACTGGAGGTAATGCAGGCTGTAAGGAAATGTCTCCTTTGACAGGGGACTTATTCAATCGGAATTGGTCAAGTTTTAAGCTCAGGTGCTTGTGCAGCGTTGACCTTTGTGTGGCCAGCCGGCAGCGAGCCATGTGTAACTGCTGCACACTGCCAACCACTGAGCACCGTGATCACCTGGACATTATAAATCAGGATGTTTTTGAGATAAGGGACCGTTTCATCGATTTTAAATTTAGCAACTCAACATTTTATATCCTCTAATAAGTTAACCACAAGTTTACGATAAGCGTAATGAGGTCCTGCAGTACATTTCTACTTAATTTCTTATCCCGTGAACCCAGTAAACAGCTTCTCAGATCCAGACAATGACAAGTGGAGCCGGCCGTAAAGAGTTCTTCTTTTTTTTTCCTTATTGGAATTAATCTCGCAGAATGTTGGAGGAGATAATTAACAGGTGATTTCATCTTCACTTTAACTGGCGTGTTCATTAACGGGTTTGCCGTATCTGGTAAGAAAAGAGACCTAATGTTTCGGTTAATGGAAATAAACAAATAAATTACTGGGACTGCAGGCAATCAAGACGGGCGAGGTTCTGGCAGGGTGACAGGTATCACCGGCGCAGAGCCGGCTTCATTAGCAGGAATAGGGCAATCACGCAAGGATCATGTGGGCGGCACGGACGTTATAATCATGATAATGTCAGCAGGCAGAATAAACAGGTCCCTAAGGCGAGGCTATCACCACTGCATCTCAGATCATCGCCTCATAATTTCCTGTAGGAAGCGATAATCATAAAACTATTACTTTTCACTGGCTACTGCACCGTAAGCAGAAGGAGCTCAACATTTCAGGAAAACAAAACCTGCATTTTCCACATTAAATATCCGTGAGGGGAGATTAACAACCCGAGATGAGATGACAGGCCTCCTGGGCACTGACATACACCTGGAAAAAGTTGTACTGCCTCTGTGTCATACTTCCTCCGATGACTTATCTACCCTCGGTGCCAGCCCCAGACCCAGAATTGGGTAATGGAGCCCAGCTGTCAAAGATGCTTAGTGTTTCTGCCAAGAGAGTGGATGTATTAGAAGAAGGGAGAACATATTCTCCCCCATCTATCCTCTGAGTAGCTTCAATATCTCTGCTCAGAGAGTCAGGATGGTACCTGAAATATCATATTAAAATAATAAGGACGGTTACATAGCCAGAGAAACAGCAGGGCAGCACTATGAGTCCCAACAGAAAGAGGTTACAAAAGAGGTGAGGGGCTCATTATTTCTTTTTCTTTTCTGATTTAAACCAAAATGCATCCATCCGTGACGATTTTTGTTTCGGACTTTATGTGCCCAGACATTCAACTCTATCATATTATTGATTTGTTATTTATCAAAAGGGCTCGGAAATTGCCCCAAATGTATATTTTAAATGAATCCCTTGAAGACTTAACAGAAAGATATAAAGCTACAGAAACTGCAGATTAGTTTGCACAATGAAAACAGTCATTAGACTCTGATTATTTATGTTTTTATCATTTTAACCTTTTTATTTAATTCAGTTGTAATTCTTTCTCCTTCTTTCTGATGTGAGAGAAAATAATATTCACTACAAACCATTATGCTCTCATTCTAATGCAACTTTTAGAGAGACTCTTAAATTAAACAGCAGTGGCTCTGTTCCCTATGGTAAATGTCACATGTCCGCCAATGGCTCATTGATGATGATTTTAGAGGCTATATGAGGCTTTTACCATTAACATATACTCCTCAAAGGGTGTTCGACTTTTAAACTGGCCAAACCGAAGCACAAATCAAAAAGTGAGCTTTTGTATCTGCAGAAGCATGAGCGGAAAGGAAGCACAGACACTTCTGCCTTTTCATATGCAAAGTCCTCACCATGAATAATAAATATAGTGGTTTTAAAAAAGGATTCAGTTCGTGTAGAAAACTATCTCTAAAGTTGTGAGTGTTCCTAGGAGTAGAGTGGCCTCAATAATTGTGAATCAGGAAATTGGCAACCACCAGGACAGAGCTTCAGAAGGACGAGCATCAGCAGCACAGGGTCGAGTCAGGAATGCAGCCAGGTCCTTGAAGAAAACAATCTCCTGCACGAGTCCTGAGACTATAGGGCGATGCTTCACCTTTCAGCACAACAGTGAAATGGAGCATACACCCAATGCCGGAGTGGCTTCAGGACAGGTTTCTGAGTGGCAGAGCCGAAAGCCCAGATTTAAAAAAAAATACCTGAGAACATCTCTGGAGAGACACCTCCCGTCCAATCTGACAGAGCTTGACAGGATATGCCAGCAAGACTGAGATAAACTGCACAAATCCAGCTGTGGAAAACTCTACACCAGGAGAAACTGCAAAGGGGCGAACTGGGAAATTTGGGATATAAGTAATGGCATTGTTTAGAATGATGATATCATTTCAATGTAGGTAGATTAATGGGTTAAATACAGTGATTTGGAATATACAACAAATAAAGTGAATGAGTGTTTTAATATATATTTTCTAAAGCCGATATAAACACATACAAACAAAATATATAAGTCGTATTTGCTCCCTACACCCAGATACTCCAAGCTACTACATTATGCATTGCCGTGTGCACTATCCTTACATTAAATGCTATACTTGCATATTACCTGTGGATTATCTTAGGGAGAACTGTAAAAAGTTTGTCTAGGTTTCCCTATCTCACTTTGAGATAGCTTCTCATACAATAGCATTCTGAGATACTGGCTTATCGCCTCCTGTCTCATCCCCCCGCCCTCTCCCTCTCTCTCACTCTCTCTCTCTCTCTCTCTGCCTCTCCTCAAATCTCTCTCTTCTCTTTTGACTCCCTGTGCGTCCCTCCCTCCTCTCTCCCGCTGTACACAGTATTTGCATATCAGTCGCTGAGGAGCTGTTTCTCTGGTGGCAGTGGTTGTCGCCCTAGAGTATTCTTGTCTGGCATCACAACACAACTCGGAGATCAGAGAGCCGAGCACTGTGCCTCTTAATGGGAAGATCTCCCCCCACAGGCTCCTCTGCCGCGTGCATTCTCGGCTGCTTTCATTTAATCCTCTCTCCTCGCCTGCTTCTCCTATTTTTTCCCCTGCTCTCCCTCTTTCCCCCCCGACCCGCTTCTTCCTTTTCCTTCCGCTCGCTCCCCCTCTGCAATCTTCTCTTTTCCTCCTCTTCTCCAGTCCTCTCGATCCCTGTGAATCCTCTCTTAACTTCTATTCCCCCTTCTGCCTCTTCTCTGCTCTCTTCCTCTCGTGTGCTTGTTTTGAACACACCAGAACCAGGACATGGGTCTCTAGGGGTGCCAGGGCTTCTTATATAAGATTATAAAAAATTCACATATTGCATGTTCTTATTACGGAGAGGAGAAGAAGAAGAAGGAGATAGAGGGAGGAGAATTGTGGCTGGTGGGGGACGCAACCACAAATTAAAAATAACTGAGGAGTGTGGAGAAGGGGAGGGGAGGTGTGGCAAAAAAGTACAAGTACAAAACAGTCTTCAGTGTCATGTTGGCAGCTGGAGGGTTGAATCCTGCATCACACGGGATCAGAATGAAGCTGGATCGTCAACATAGAACAGGAGAGGGGGAATACTGCACACGCACACACATCTGCATAATGTGTAGTGTCGTGCATGGCGCAAAATCATTTCTTCCTGATATAACTTTGTCGATAGATGTTTTCTAATGAAAAAAGATGGTGCCTGTTATTGGTGCCTGTTATTGGTGCCTGTCATACCACGGCTCTATTTCCACATTATCAATCATCAAAAGGGAGTTACTGTGAAAGTAGTGAAGGATCCTGCGGACGACTGGTGCACCTCCTACAATATCCTCCTCGTTTTTTCTGCTAGTTAAAATAACTGGAATTTAAAATGCAACAACGATGAAGTCATTGGTCATTTTCTCTTTCACGCAGGTATGTAGTGGAGCTGATTTAAAAAGCCATAAAAGACTGTTTACCACTGCTATTCACACATCATCTGCAGAGCATGAATTATTAATCAAGCAGAGCGTCTCTTTCTCTCTTCTTCCTCTTCATCGCTGTTTAAAACGCTGCTCCGTAATGTCAGGCAGAGACCTCGGTTATTACCCAACTACCTGCTGGTGAGTGGAGGACTCTGGGAAGTACAGCAACCTATGGCGCCAAGTCATTTGCATCTAATGAATACTTTCCAAGGTCAAGTCAAATGAGATGGAAATAGCGAAAAAGAATATCCTTTCCGATTTTTGGGGCTTTCAATGTGTTTTCTCATGTGTCCCAGTTTTCCTAAATCCCAGTTTTTTGTCTCTGGCCCAGCGTTAAGGCTTCGGTTTTGCTTAAAATGTGGCCGAGCGTGGTCGTCTCCCAGCAATGGAGCCCTAATGTCTGCAATGTTAATGAGGAATTATCAGAAATTAATTAAGATTAAAAAAGGTCCCAAGGTGAAGGACTTGCTTATTGCAGTGCCATGTAAATCTTCTATAATCCGCTCGGGCACAAGAGGAAGCCATACACTGCGGAAAACAGACAAAATGCACTGGGAGGCCGTATTGTTCACTCTTATACACACTCGCCCATGTATGCAGTGAAGCCCTGCACATTGCATACGTATCATACGCCTGTTGCTGTTTCCTACACGTTCTATACGAGCATGAGACGTGTAGCTAAGAGTAAGGATGCAGCGATGACACGATGGGACAAACCTCCACTGCAAAAGGTGCGTCATGCAGGACCACTAGTCCCTGCATTAGTTATCCGTCCTCTACTGATTTGCTGACTCATGGACAAATGCCAATGACACATTTTTCCGCCGCCCTCCTGCGTGTATCATTTGCTGCTCCTGGCGTTGCTGGTTTATGACACGCCAAAAAAGGTCACCGCATTACAGCTAGACAGACGACCTCCGTGCGCGCTGCTTTTTAACTACACAAATGCATGCTGGGCTTCATGTCAGGGGCCTTCCTCCCAAGGTGGATTCATTATTATTTAACGGGGGAAGAAACCCACGGTTTTGCAACAATGGATGGCAGCTCAAGGTTAATCTGTGCAGAAGACACACTGGCCCTCCCCTCCAATAAGGGCTGCGCTTGTTTCTCGGCGACTGCCGGCGCATTATGTGGTAGACGCCAGTGGAGCGATGTGACAGTTTACATTAAACATCTCTGTCTCACCCATCATGCATCTCTGGGGTGAGGGCCAAGTCCCATTGAGATCTGGAAGCCTGACATGGAGTCTGCAGCAGCTCCAGCTCTGATCACACAACAGAGACATCCCTCACAGACGCATGCACGCACTGACACAGCAGTATTCTCCGTGATAAATAAGAAATGAAAGCACTGGCTGGCGGTCTATAAAAAGTTCAGCATCAAAGTCAACTGTGTTTGGCTTTTTTAAAGATTCCCCCCGCTTGACTTTTTTTTGCTTCTTGTTTTCGGTTTTGTTTCCTGCAAGAAGAAATATTGATGCTGACAGCGTGGTGCAGTGTTGGAGGAGTGTCACAGCAGCAGCTCGATGAAGGACGGTTTATACCCACAATCCACCTACATACATGCAGAGTGTTCCAATGTGAAGGATATGATATGAAGTGTGTAATCGAGTTTCCAACGCTGTCTCAAAATCATAGCATTTTTATAAGCTGATGTCATATTAACCAAGCAAGGAATCTGTCTTACAGTGAGTGTAATCATCCCAAAACAATTTATTATGCTACAGCACAGAAAGCACAACCTCTGTTTTAATAAGCAGCTTTGCAATGTTGCACCAATTCAATTTATACAACTTTTGAGTTCTCTCAATCAAAACGATAACAAAACACCCAGTTTGATAAGGTGTTGAAGCAGAACGGGATCTAGGGAGTTGGTGTCTTCACCACCTTTGTTGATGAAGATCTTCCTGAAGTAAATCATGCTCATAAATAATCGTGATCCAATACCAGTGATCAGTGGAAGTCAAAAATAGCAGACTGGCTAACTGGCTAGCAGTTTGCACTTCCTTCGCCATAAGTCGATTGGCCCAGAAGTTAAAGCAGAGCCACTGGTTAAGAGGGTTGACGCAATTAAAAGGCGAACAAATTTTAAATCTCATGTTAAACTAAAAATAATTTAAGAATTTCTCTCTGTTTGAACGAGTCAACAGTCAACAGAATGTATAAGTCTAGTCAACAATTGTATTATAGTATATATATATGCATTTATAATATAAAACTATAAAGTATTCACACAGCAATAGCCTTCATTTCACTGGGGTTACTCCTCATCTACAAAACATTCTTGGTGTGTGTATCTGTGCGACTGGATGTCCCACATAACTATGCAATGATATCAAAGTGCGACAAACAGGAAGTTGCGTAACGTCATTGCACTGCAGCACGGCACCGCTGCCCAACTGTGCAGATTTTCCACATACTAACCAGCTGCTCCGAGCCAATAAGGCTTTCATTATGAAGAAGGAGCGCTCTGTGAGACTGGGGAATACCAGTGCAAGGCATGTCAAGACCGTTTCTTAAAATGGCTGAAAGAAATGTTTTTTTTTCATTTTCTCTTTCTCTCCCTCGTTTCTATTTTAGGAAGCAATCTAGCGTTTGGAAATTTGCATTTCTTTGCAGGAGACACTCATTAATTCGGAATCATTGTGGAAACTGTGCCATTTGTTCCACTCTTGTGACTTTTAATGCACCAGAGAAGCAGGGCTGTTGCACAGGGGAATGATAATCAGAGAGCACACTGTAATCCTCGGGTTCTAACAACAGATTCAAGTTGGCAGACATATGCAGGATAGATATAACTAATCATACATACATACACAACTGTCCATTTATTCATAATTCAACTAATTTCACAGTGAGCTTTTGTAGCTCCCGCTCTGACATTTGCTTTAATGAATCCTGGATATAATTGATATGTTTACTTTGTATTTACCAATCACCATTTCAAGGCATTGATATTCTAATAGGAGGAAAAATGATCAAATGAAACCTAATCAACTATTCCTAATGATGACTAACATTTGATTTGAGCATTAACGACATAGACCATGCTCCATTTTGCAGGTCAGGCTGTTGGTTTGATCATTAGAGAAAGAATCTACACAATTTAACATGCTGTAAAAATGCACTGAGCTCTTTTTCACTATCAAAAAAAAATATATTGTTTATTGCCTCTCATAAATGTATATCAGAGAAAACTCTTCTTTGTTGGGAAAGCACCTGTGAAAAGTGCACCGGCACACCACTCTATATAAGATTATAGAGTGGTGCTCATTATTCCCATTACATACTGGGCTCTTATACAAGAATACAGCACTGACACATTTCACACTGTATTGGCTCTTGCCTCCAGCACACTGGATTCAGAAGTTACAGTTAAAGTGCTGACTTCTCTTGAAGCAGAGCTGAACTTTTGTCCCATTAGACCAGATTTGAGGGTCAGTACTTGAGGTAGCTGGGGAAGTGGCCCAATGTTGGTGAAATGTGTTTTTCGCAGGAAACTGGCAGAGATAAAGACAAACTTCTGCTGATGCTCGGATGCTTGAGGACTGTAGTCGGCTTCACTCCCAGTCTTAACGTCTTTGTTACATTATTTACATTTGATCCAGTTAGATTTCATTTGTGTTTATCATTGTGGTATTCAACAAGTTTAGGCTCTGCAGTTTAATGGCATAGTTCAAATGAGTTGTTCAAACCTTATGTCACTGGAGGCAAAGACTGCAAGGACTCCTGCAAGCTCCTTCTTCTACTGTTCAATGCTGTCACAACTTAGATTGGTGTGAAAGTCAGAACTATCCAATAAAATGTTTTCAGACAGCAAAGAAACTTAAAAAATGCTCAGATAGATCCAGACTACGACTCCTGTTATATAGTTTTGGACGGAATAGAAAAGTCCTAAGTTCTAGACCAAACTGGGTGCGAGAGCTCACTATAGTTAGGCCTTAAACAGTGAGATATATGACCAATTGGTTTGTGTTCAGGTGACTCATGGTCCGGTTATACTTCAAAATTGTTGTGGTACTACTCCAGTGTTGGGAAACTGTCCACAGCTGGTCAACCAATCAGAATATGTGGAAGAACATGGAGGCGAAACCCGATGTAATTAACTGCCTTAAATAATTTCCTCTTGAACTTATGTGCCTTATTAAAAGAAGCACAGGAGCACAGACAGAATAAGTTTTCCACATTGCGTGGTCCCAAACTGCAGAGCTGACAGTAAGCGTTTAATCTTAGGTGTCATCAAAGCAAAGCAAAGAGGCCACACAGCGTCTGTATCCAACCAATTTACCCACAACGCTACCTGAGCTGAAAATAGCCCAGTGAAGCACATTTTGCTGCTTAAGTACACAAAATACAATATGCTACATATCCGGGTTTTGATATAGGTGGCAAGTTATCAAATTACCTCAGCAGCCTCAGTGTATTTTAAGTCACTTTATATTATACAGCAAGGCAAATTGAATAATGCGTCCGTTTATATCCAACTCAAGGGAAGCAAAAGCAATTTATTCACGCTGCATAGAAGCAACTCAAACCCTCTATGAATACAGCGGATGTTTCCATATGGACAAAGATTCTTTGGATCTTTTCTGAAAGCTTTAAGAGCCGTCCCAGACTTCTCCGTTACAATGGCTGTGTACTAGGCTGGGCAACTGAGAAGTCTATAAAAACTGAATGCATCGAAAGGAGAGGTGCTGCAGCCACTGGGGCTTGAGGAGGGAGGGAAACCACATCTGATAGTCACTGCATTACGTTTAGACGGCAGCGCATGATCAGTAGAGGCGAAATATTGCTTAAATATAAGACAGTGCTAAGGCTTTCACACCCCAATGAATCTTATATAGAAATATATATATAAAGGAACGGCAACGGTGTCAAGCTAGTGCAGTGCAGCAATCTTCTGTCCCTAAATCCTACTCTAACTAGAAACAGTCTGAATCCACAGTAGGATTTCAGCGCTCCGTGCTGGCCCTGATCCATAATTTAACTAATCCAGAGCACAACTTAAAAACTCTGTGTAAACTTTTATTATTGGTACACAGCACAAGAGCGTGTTTTCTCCCTTATTTAAAAAAAAATGCTGAATAAATTTCCGCTCGGTCGTTAAAATTCGGTTTTGTGGAGTCAACAAAACAGCTTGGCCCTTAAACCGTTCTTATTTACTTGCCAGACAGTGGTTGCTGCCATGTTGGGGGGTGAAAAAATGAGCCTTTGTGGGGCAGTAAAGGATCTAGCGCTGAATATAATCATCACTGGCAAGAACCTACCAAAACCATACAACAGCCATAGCAGGACACATTCAAATGGTAAACGAACATTTGCAGCATCTTGAGATAAAAAATGCTGATTCAATACACCTCCATGAATTGTTTTGTGCCAACTCTGCAGGTGTGTGAAAGAATCTCATTTTATTTTCCCAGGGACCATTTAAATGAATCAGTGTCATGCATGGCCGGCACCATCAAGACTCAATGAATACTTTTTTTGCACATGAAAAGCGGAGGTGGAGGAGGAGGCGGCAGTGAATCCATTAGCCCTGCTATGTCTCACCGACTCCATTGTTTTATTCTGTTCCCTGGCAGCGGAGGATTCACCTCTGTGATGCTGCCACACAAAGACAAACTGGAGGCGATGAAAGAGCACAAGCCTGGGCCACACACAGATCCAGATGGGAGAGCAGGGATTTGGATGTGCATGTCCCAGGGAAGGGAACGGGTGTGTGGTGAGGGTGGTTTGTGCATGTGTGTTGTGAGGGTTTGAGGTGATGTTGTGTTCGAGTTGCGTGCTGTACTCTCACCGTTGGGAATCAGGGGTTATCGTGACCCAAAGCTGAGCACATGTCAGACCAGGGCCTGCAGAAAAACTTGGAGGATATACTTTTCACAAACTGTTGGTTAAAATCACATTTTACTTATTTAGTAAAATGTGGATATAGGGTCAGTGTGTTGGTGATGGCAAAGACCGCCAGCCTCCCATCACTTCCCAAACTTAATATAGATTAACTGGAGGTTCATGCATATTGAATGACACTGCAGTGCAGGACTTGTTTTCGGGGCGATGCCAATGTCCAGCAGAATTTATAAAGTGAAGTGGACAGTCGGGGTGTGGAGGTCGGGCTGTTGCATAATTCACATCAAGACACAATTAGAGAGTTTATTGAATGGGTAGGTTGTTTATTTTTTGGAACGGACCCACATACACTGATCAGCCGCAACTTTAACACACTTAAGGTTGAATCACGACTATATAACACCTGCTTTAGCCCTTTGTTATACCTCATGTCCAGCTGTAATGATGTGTGAACACCTAATCAATTGGGATCATCAAGCTTATTAGCCCCGTTTTTGATTTAATATGGTTTGTTGTCATTATTTTACATCATCTAAATTGTACATTTTATTAAATGTTTCCTGTCTGTTGATATTATTCGTGAAATGTGATTTTAACGACTTCCTTTCTTCTATTAGTGTCTCTTTTTTATTGTTTTTATTGATATTATAGCTTTCAAAATATATTTTAATGAGATTCATTGGCAGCATTTCTTCTTGGCTCATCAGTCAACTGTGAGGCTGCACCAAACTGTATTAAAGGTGCTATTCGAATAAAGTTTGATTGATTGACTCCTTCACTGAGCTGATTTCATGCATCAACAGGGAGGTTTTTTATTTTGAAACTTCTCCCTCGTGGGTGTCAACAAGCCTCAAATCCGCAGAATGAGTTTTCTGCCTCGACAACACACTTACACACTGCCCTCCGACTGTGATTGTGGTCATTAACAGGGAAAATTGCTGAGAAAACTCGGCGTCGGTTCATCTGGGGCAGCTTTGTTCTGGAGGCGCCCACTGTGCCTGACTTTGAGGGGCGCTCTTGACATTTATATTCAGCTGAAGCTCTGATTGCACAGAATGGCGTTAACGACACATTTAATGAAAGCTATGTGGGCTGGAGAGGCGAATTCAGGGACTTCCAATTGTGGTTGATAAATATCAGATAGAAAGACAAAGAGATGGAGAAAAATATGCATGTTAATAAACTTTCACCAAAAACGACACATCAAATGATCCGTTTGATTTTGAAGTCAGGAACAGCCGAGACAATCAAAGCCATTAATCATAGAAGACATGCGGTTGAATTAATTCCTGTCTCCTGCTGGATGAGGAGTGACAGAGTTATGTAGTTCTTCATCTGCACATTGTTCTCTTGTAATAAACTCGCTTGCAGGCAGGTGATCTCTATAGAGAGATTATGCATGTAAACGTGAATATTCAGAATCTAGTCTATGTGGAGAGCATGTGAATTAGCCAAAGTGTGGTTTTGACCAAAAACTGTCTACACTGGAAAGCCCCGAAAATATTGGCTGTTGCCCCCGGGGACTAATTCTTCAAACGATAGCCGATGGGCTCCGAGATTGGTATTCAGGTGTTTGTCTTGGGGGGGATGTAAGAAAATGGAGAGCTGATGAGAGCACGCAGGCGAGAAGAGTGACTTGTGGAGCCGAGGAAAGGTCAGACGGAGTGATGAACTCTTCAGGTCAGGTAGCATCAAACTGGGCATTGATCACTCTCCTGTATGGATCCAGCTAATCAGGCTGCTGCCTTAAAACACCGACACAACATTACTGGTGTCTATGGGAAGGTGGAGGGGCAGACTCACAAGGCTGTAAAACAACACACACACACACACACACACACACACACACACACACACACACACACACACACACACACACACACACACACACACACACACACACACACACACACACACACACACACACACACACACACACACCACACACACACACACACACACACACACACACACACACACACACACACACACACACACACACCACACACACACACACACACACACACACACACACACACACACACACACACACACACACACACACACACACACAGCGGCCATTGTCCAAACTTAAATGAGGCCTGCAATCCAACACACAGCTTTTAGTGCTGAAGACTGCAGCTACAGAATGGGTGTCGCAGTCCTAAATGAGTCCAAGTGCCCAAATGGGAAAACTGTGGATCCTAAATGAGGCATTACTAAAAGAATTTGGATTCCTCCCACTGCACACAGTGAGGCTGGAAAATAATATTTTATTTAGAGTTTAATTGCAGCTTGTGGCCCTGAGTGCCCCATCAGACAAACTATAATGGAATCTAATATGATCGTAATGGTTACTGTCTTCATTCTGCATCTCTGCGTGATGCCGGAGCATATGGCGCGGCGAGGGTTTGTCCTTTTCTCTTACAGCCAAACTGACAGATAGCGCGGCGGCGAGTGGGACCCTGACAAGACGGACGCATTGTTAAGTCGGTTGGATTATGTCTCCGGCTCTTGTCCAAAAGCAGCATGCAATAGTTGACGCCAGTTTACTCAACGGAAAAGCTTCAGCCCCGTTACTCTCTGGAGCAAGAAGAGGAATATAATGGGTCCAAGTGTCATAACAACAGCAGAGTGTCAGCAGCACTAAACATTGTTGTGTGAATGCAATAAATATCGAGTGAATCAACATTCATGTAGGAACAGAGGTTGTTGTTGAGTTAAATACCACAATTTCTTATCTTGCAATTAAGAAAATTTAAGATAATAATTAAAGATTAAAAAAAAATATCACAATTGCATCCTCTGTTAATTCTTATGACGGTAACTGGCTATTGCAATCATGAGGTTAAGACGAGGCTGCTAGCAAAACAGTCAAAACTGCAGGAGGAGTAACTGCCTGGAATTCTCTGGCCATTAAATCATGGCTGGCTGTGAGGCCCTCCATATATATGCTCACAGCAGGGCTTGTCACGGGGGCCCGGTGGCCACTCGCTTCACTTTCGAGCGGCAGTTGTGAAGAAATTCATCACACGAGTAGCCTTTGACTTGAGCCTTTGTTAGCGTGGAAGGAGTTGGGATAAAGGAATAAAAGGGCAAGCACACCCAGCGTCCGTGAAGGCCGGGCGAGGGGCTCGACGGGAAGGATCCCGAGCTCATCTAAAAAGGTCACTGCTACAAAGGCAAAACACAGGAAGGGTGTTGTTTTGACATCACTCTTTTTTTCTTTCTTTTTTTAAGCCACCCTCATCCATTTTATTCACGGAGGGAAAAGATAAAAACGTGGAGATACGAGGCCGCCCGAGAAGTGATTGTCAGGAGGAGGAGGGAGGCATGCGGCAAATGACATGACACACTTCCAAAGGCATGCTGGGGGAGACAAACACATCCACCCACGTCTTTATCTGTGATCAAAAGAGAGATTTATGATTCCTTTCCCTATCTCCCTGGCTTCTCGCTCATCATCCCTCAGAGTCCGGGCTATCACAATGCATTTGACTATTATTTGACCCCTCGCTGGATGTAATTTCCCCCGAGTAACACTTTCATTAGGCCTCTTACTGTCTTGACCTTCTGCCACTTGTGCCCTTTCTGTTGTATCAACACAGCGAACGCATATTAGCCTCAGTCTTGGAGCTATCTAAAGCCGCGCGGACACGCAGGGCAACTGCTGCCGTCACAGCTTGTCTCACTCTCTCGTCCCTGAGCTGACAGACCGCCAACAGGCCGGATGGATGGCAGCAGTGGCTGAGATAGCGATGGGTTCACTAGGTTTGGTGTTACTTGAAGGAACAGCTGTGTGGGGCATATGGAGCTAGCTGACATTCTGGATATCTCTGGGTTCCTAGATCGCCGTGATGGACACCGGGTTTCCCCCCCCCCAGAGTCTGTGAAAGAGCTGGTATCAAAGATGTCAGTGTTTTGACTGATAGGACACACAAATACAAATGTCAGATTTTTTAGGCTTATTATGAAATTGGGCTTAAACGTCAAATTAAGACAAAATCTAATTTGACTTGACCACCATCTTCATTCCCATCTCCATTGGCTTATGTCTAAAGAAGACGCCTTGTGATGCTGCAGTTATTCTCATGGACTGTATAAGGATGGCTGATATGAAGATTCCCTACATGAAAGCCAAATCATGTGGGTCGCCCCTGGAAGCTTGCTGCCGTATAGGTTATAATAACTAGAACATTTCAAATACTTGTTTGTCAAAGTGTTCATTGTTCAGATTGGTTTGAAATAGTTATTTGTGTCACGATTGACAGCTGAAACTTGAGGAGACCCGTTGTCCATCTTTAATAAAGTAAATGATAATTCTAAGTATTTGATTAAATGATAAATAGGGTACAAAAATATGAATTCTATGTTTTTGTCTTTGTCCTCGCTTAGGAATATATATATAGACATTTTGTATTTGTTCTACACATCAGAACAACAGAAGTATATTCATAAAAAGCACATTATCCTCATCAGAGCTTTTTAAACTCACTTCACCGGAACCTCTAACTCAATGCAGACCATATTAACACTGTTATTTGAGAGCTGCCCTTTCCCCCTTGCAGACAGAGCAGTTTACTAACAAGAAACACATTAGCAAAGCTAATACACTGCTTGGCCTTAAGAAACTTGGAGTGACACTGCACTGCCAGTGTCTAAACTTTATTTAAGCGGACAGGCTGACTAACAACACACGTTCATCCACAGTGACAGGCTGGCAGACTTTCCTCAGACTGAGGACAACTACAGTCTTTCAATATTGTCCTCTGGTGCCACTTGGGGTTAAATGTCTTGTTTAAGAGCAGTTTGTGGGTATAATTGTCTGAGGTACGGAGGGAAGATGCAGTTTTGAGTTTCTTTGAGTTCTCATACACATAATTTGCCTCCTGCTTTGGGGATTTGAAAAAGCTACTCTTTTAAGCACAAATACACTTCCTCTTTCCATTAGGCTATCTCTGCCTGAAACTTCATATTGGCTTTCCAGCAGACTGGAACCAATCTGCATGGCAGGAAGCCTTCCCCAAAGCTAGCGCCGGACTATCTCTGCTTCACAAACAGCTCAACAAGCATCCGTTTCTGTGCTGCTGCAAATAGTCCTGTGTGAGTAGGTGATGCATGAGGTTTCTGCACATGGAAGCTATATTTGGTCATTAGCAGACATCTTATGTGAACTCATCATAGATTTATGTAACAAAAACACAGAAAGTTGTGCAGATAATGGTTTTAAAGAATAATTACACAGCATTGTTTATCCAGGATTCCTGGTGGCCCACAGTTGAGCTTTTATCCCCGAGTTAAAAACTGTTTCACAAAGTCAAGGCAGGTTAAACCTGATTGTAACCGTGATGGCTTCATTCCAGAGGAGGACTGGCCCCAATCTCTACAGGGTTATCTCCTGATAATGGTGTAAACCTGGGGGTTAATTGTTGTCTGTGTAAGTTTACTGAATTGTGTTAAGTTTGAGAGAAATCTTAACTCGATATTTAAGATAACAGCCTATGACACCTGCACAAGATAAGAAAAACATGGATTTGGCAAAGGAAGTTTTTGTGTTTACGTGTTTGTAAGTTGAGACTGTTTCTGAGTTAGTTAGATGTGTCGATATGTTGTGTATAACTATTCCCCAGAAGATATACACATCAAATATAACTTGAGCAGATTGTCTGTGTGTCTGCCGCCGTGAGGATGAACCTGTGAAACGAAAAGCACAGAGGAAGGGACTGAGGCTAATAGATGCATTTCAAAAATAAACATTTGACAGATTGGAGCCTGAGTTATTTAAACAGTTCTCAGAGATAGGGGCTGCTGCTGAGAATGAAATGAACTGACTGGTTTGGTTAAACCATGCTGAGCAAAACAGGCCCAGAGTCAGCTCACCTGCAACTATGAACATCCCAGAAAGAACAGGCAAAATGACAGTTGGCAACCTGGGATTTGAGGGGGAACTATGACATTTTTTTATTTAAAAGGCTTTGTTGCATTACAGCAGACACAGTAATTTTGGCTTCTACAGCTCAAATTGCATGTGTGGCTGACATAGGTGAGAGGAGAGGCTACAGATCAATAGAGGTTTACCACTGAAACCACTGAATGGTTACTCAGTCGATAAAACTAAAGAAAGACACCAGCTATCAAGAGACTCTGCCTCTTTCCCACAGTCTAAAATGCTTAGCTTGCAGTTGCAAATTATCCAGTCACCCAATTGTGTTCATCGAGGAATTATTCACTTAGCGACTTGCGTTTGGGCGATTGACACCTTGTCATTTAAGCGAGGGCCAGATTAAATTACTACGATCACACATTTGATTTTGAGCAACTGGAATGGCTGCTGTTGTCTTTAATGACTTCTCGTGTGTCAGGGTGCAAACGGTCGAAGTCCCTCTGATGTGAAAGGGTAACCTCCAACACAACAGTGAACAACCCCAAGACGCAAGGATGCATGGACTTTCGGTTTACCCTCTACCACTAGCATGGCATTTCCTTATGCTATTAATAGAGTCAGTCAAAAAGCCTACCGAGGGATTTACAGAGTCAAGAAAACAGCAGGCAAAATTAAACAATAATAGAACAAGTTAAATGTGTGCTCTGCTGTTTAACTGCACATTTAGGAACTGAATTTGAAGTTACAGTGGCTGTGAGGGCACCTGTAATTTAAAGGGACATTTTCTTTCAAGATTTAGTTTATGTAAAGTGAAACATCAATCTAACTTTATTTTAAGAGGATCTTAGATTCAAGCAAACAGAGACCTATGTACTGGAAAGGCTTAGAGCAACTGTATCGGGTCATGATGGGTAACAGACTGTCAGCAGAGTGACTGTCCATGCTCCATCTGTGTGTATGCATGCATCAGTGTAACTCTGGGTTGTGTTAAGTGTGCGACTGTCACAGCAAAGCAAATGTGTAACTGTCATTTGGGCATCTGAGACCGGCTGTGTCCTGATGTTTGCACAGCCGCCCACTCCAATATGTCTGGAGAGCCGTGGAAAAGCAGCTCTAAGGAAAGAGAAAAGGTATTCCTCATCCAAAAGCTTGGTAAAATAAACAAATACACGTGTTGTGTTAGAAAGACACAGGCACACAAGTCTTGATTCACCTAAAGTGTGATTTTTGAACTTTTGCAGCGAGTCTGGACGAGGTTATCATTTCCCTCCAGCAACAAGGTCCAGTATTTCCACTCCTCTATATTATCTGACATTTATATTTACTTTATTATCTGACACCTGCAGCTGCACACTGCATTTAAGAAAGCAAGCGGTTCAAGAAAATGAACATTTCTGACTCGGGGCCATGTAGAAGGCAATCACAGGTAGAATGAATGGACCACTGACCCCTTGAGCTTAATCCAATAGAGGTTAATGCATTAAAGATGGAGCAGCTCTGTGCGGTGAAATATAAGGACATTCTATTGGAGATGTATTTTTAACACTAAAGCACGTTACCCTAAACACCGTAATTACAAGTTATCAAAATTGTTAGTAAAAACAACATGTTTGTCGAAATGTAAAAAAGAACATTAAGTGAACCCCTTCTAGCGACAACTGTTCCAGCATGTTGAAAACAGCCAGAAAAAATGTCACCCAGGTCGATAAGTTACTCGTGACTAACTGGTCCCAAGATGGACTCAAATGTGACACGAAATGAAAGACACAATGGATGGGCGTGGGAGTGCTGTGTTCACAAGATGTTATCGCCCCCTGCAGAACTGGGGCAAAGAAATCTGCACGGAATGTCAGGTGAGAGAAGAGAGTGTCTGGCGGACCTGTCAACACTTCTGCATTCGCTGACGCATTGTGTACACATCACAGTCGGCTCGAGAAACATTTCCATTACAGAAGAGAGCGGCGGGGGCACGCTTAGGAGGTGGGCAGGCTTGCTGGAGCGGGAACGCACGTATATTGGATCGATAGAGGCCTGCAGTCAGATGGAAAGGAGTGTGTGTGTGTGTGTGTGTGTGTGTGTGTGTGTGTGTGTGTGTGTGTGTGTGTGTGTGTGTGTGTGTGTGTGTGTGTGTGTGTGTGTGAGCAACACACACACACACACACACAGATGAAATGCATCTACGTAACATGCACAGATATATAGGAGTGAAAATAAGAGGAACGACAGTATGTCGCGTCCTAGTGGATCTGGGTGAAACAAGGCTGTTTGCAAACTTTGAAATGTACAACTTTACAAGATGTCTACAGATTCCCCCCTTTTCATTCTCTCTCTCTTTCCCTCCGACTTTGTTTTAATGGCAGCTGTCAAGTTCGCCGGGAGATGTTGTCCCCCCCCAAATCACTGTCGTCCCTTCATGGGGAAATGTCAAATATTATCTCTGGCGCAGACGGGATTTAGTGGAGCTCCGCGTGCAATGAGTCACCAACATGCACAATGATATCCTTACATAATTTAGGGGGCGCTCAAGTATTCTGTTTCTTGACTTGGCCTGCCTTTTTTTTACAACAATCCTTATGAGGTTAGATCCAAACTATGAAAGAAGACGATGAGCCGGGAGATGCTGACTTTAGCAAAAAATATTGAGGCGTGTCATCACTTTTTTACAATGTATCCTGCAGCCTAACTAAGTTCTGCTTTCTTATATTGCAAAGTTGTATCATATATGTCTGGGATACATTGTATTTTCTCAACTCCTCCTGCAGCGGCTGCTTACTGAGGACACTCACAGCCTGAGCTTGACTCTCTGGTGTTCACACCGAACGTGTGGGTGGACGGAGCTGGGTCGACAGAAAAAGTGGAGGAGGAGAGTTTGTCTCTGATCAGGAAAAGGGTGACAGGTGGCTAAATTGCATTCTGGGCCTTTGAGTCTACTGCTGATAAATAAATTGGTATCTTTGCCACTTCTGCTTTAGATGTTCCCCCCCCCGCTGCATGGAGAAGAAGTAGCCTCTGCTCAGGATTTGTGCTGTCAACTGCTTCCGTGGCCCCGCTGGGACTATCTGGACATAATGTCATGTTTGCTGCTTGGCCACTTATCGACAGGAAGGAGGAAAATATACAGCTGCCAAAATGGAGCGGAGACGGAGTGCACATCACCGGGAGGATGTTTTTCTCGAATCCTGTATGTGCAACAACTTCACCAACTTGTCCCCGAATTAAATCTACTCGCTCAGAACTTTGTAAAAACTTCTCTGATCCCGAAATAGCCTGCCGAATGTTTTGCAGTCAAACCCGAGGCAGCAGGAATCTTTTTTACTGTTGATTATTGCACAACTTATGGCCAAAAGCCCCACAAAGCAATATTATTAATCTTGAGGAGGAGGGTAATTTATTTTCTCTGGCATGTAAAGATAATTAAGCAGGGGGGCGGCAGGATTTCTATCGCGCTCACTTGTTGCCGCCTCACAAGTCTTGGCGTCGTTCCCGACACTTTGAGTTGGTGTCAAAATACAATTACTCACCCAATAAACCACCTTCTGTTCCTGTGGTATGAGCACTAATCTGCATTTTGCAATATCATGGTGAAGATGCGTTTCAATGAGCGCAGTATATAGACATTTGTGTGCATTTAATTAGCTATGAGGAATCCTGTAAAACCATATATCCCTTCAGTGCATATTTCAAGTAGGCTGGCCTGATTCTCCACTTTTGTGCTCAGTTTCAAACGTTGCCTCCGTGTATGTGCTGCTTGCTAAGCTTTAATGTATTTCCACCTCCGTCACTTAAATCAACCTTGAAAGCTCACTCAAGCTGTGGGGAATCCATTTAATGTATACTCATAGAATGCTGAAGGAACAAAAACGGTCCTTCTTTCACATTGAATTATTCCAAAACCAAAATAACTGATTGTGGACATTCAAAGATGAGACAGGGGCATGATATGACATTTCATTCAATGCACTCAAATGCTTTTACAGTAATTTAAGTTGTAAAAAGATACTTTCTTTTCATAAAAAATGCAGAAATAGTAGACAATGTCATAAAACTCCAAGTGCATACATTGATCCGGAGCCAAACAGTCGCCTTATGAAACTACATTTAAATCGCCTTGATCCTGAACTGTGTTTGGATCTGCACCAAATTGCACACAGTCATTATTATCTTTCCCCTTATAGGAAATCAGAAAAATTTCAAACAAAAAGTGATATTCTAAAAAACCTGTATATATATTCCATACAGAAGGAATGACAGTAACCCACCCTCTATAGATACATGCTTTCAGCTGATAGTACATGTCACCATAGTCATTTCCCTACATATTTAAATTTAGATGACACTGCACTTGAGAATCAAACTTGGCCAAAACTTGCTTTTTCGCTTTTTCATGCAAAATATCTACAAAAGTTTGTGCCTGAAATTTAATAGCTCATGAGTTAAAGATGTTTCTGGCCTCAATTCCGGAGACGGGATCCTCATGAGAAACGCGGACTAATTTTTATCTCAATAAAAACAAGGCGTGGGCGGCTGAGCGCTGCAGTGCGGTTCAATATGATCTGATTATAGCGTCTGGTGAGAGAACACAACAGCTTTAAGGTTTCCATGGAGCCTTTGTTTCCTATCCTGAAGTATCATAGGGCCCCTATCACTGTCAGTGGGCATGCTGGCAATATGTCGGCTGCGCTGTGGCCTGCCTGGGGGGACACGGACTTACCTTCAGCTCTTTCCTGTCACAGTATCCCATAATTGGCCCCCTGCTTCTCACCAGAGACTGTTTGTGTATGTGTGATGGTGCGCATATGTGTGGGCACTGCACGCTCGCTTGTCAGACTCTGGGATGACGCGCGGATTCATGGGCACCGAGGAGCCCTGAGCAGCCATGAAGACATTCTGTCAGCTTAGAGACGCTGGGAACTGCTGAGATAGTTCAATCTGGGAGCTTTTTTTCACAAGGTTAAAGTTTGGGATTTTTTTCGGGAGGGATGTGCAATATCTGATCGCGGCGGAATGGTGCAGAAATAATAGATGTGTGCTGTGGAAATGCAATGCACTGCAGGGAGCGAGGATCGGCCACAATGGTGGAAATGTGATACAGGGGAACAATTCTTTGTTATCAGTTGGGAATGTGGGCTGTAATGCTGGATGAAGCAGTTCATATCCGAGTCGTGACTCTAATTTGAGTCGAGGCGCAGAGTGGAATATAGTGCGGATATAAGGGGCAGGGCTCTACTCGCGTATAAACAGGTATGAGTGCTTGTATCCAACACGCAAGATAAGAAAACATGGGGAGCAGGATTCAGGCTTGATTTGAAACAGCCAATTAGGCTTCATCCAGGTCTTCAAAGAGACTGAGAAAGGCATTGCAGTGAGTACACACACAGCTTGGAACATGCCACAGCCATGATGTTATTACTACATGTTGCCCAATTACACTATGGAGGCAAAACACAGGTCTTCCTCCAGTTTGTGACTTGCTGCAGGGCAGTAAGACTTCCAACCTGTGGTCAGGACCAGGTCAGGGAAAACTGAGAGGCTGCAGGATGTTACTTTTTCCATTTCCTCTCTTCATTCATCACGCAAATCCTCTTTGGCTGAAATGCTCATAGCAAATAGTCCTTTGTAAAGTACTGACAACAGGCTGCAAGTACACAAAGCTTATTGTAAGGGGGTCACAAGCAATGGTGGATTACAGGAAGGGTCAAAGTGCCCAGGGTCACAGAGCCAATGAGGACCTTTGGCCTTAAGATGTTTTTTTTAAATATTAGAGTAATAGGATATTGTGTGTAGTAAATTAATTATAATGTATACAAATATTAAGTCAGTATCTGACGCTTCCTGTCGTCTTAAAATTGTATTTCAAAGTATAGATACAAAATGGTATGGATAAAGAAGTCAAATTCAAATGATGATATTGAAATTTAATCAAATGCCTGGCCTGCATGGAAAAAAACAACAACCGTGTGTTAAAAATCCTATTGATCCATGACTTATGTCAGAGATGTGAGGTCCGTCAGGGTTCAGGAATTTCTGTATATCCTAAAAATCTGATGACTAATTGAACTAACACGAACAAACCGAGCTGTTGCCTATTCTTTGGTATTCATTCAGTAATAAATCAGAACCAAAATACTGTATGTGGAGCCTGATGTCATCCAATCTATGTGTTTTCTCGCCTCCCCTGAGGTCAAACATCGGAGGTGCTGCTCCTGTTGACAAGTGAGCCCCGGGGGGGATGTGGCGCGGTGGCGGAGACTCTTGTTGCTGACACCTGTGATGTGTCCATCCTCCGGAGAGGTGAGTCTGACAGTGAGAGGACCTATGAGCGGAGGTGCTGTCAGATTATGCAGTCGCCCCCGAGGTGCAATGCATTTGGGGGGTGGGGGGAGTGGGGGGGTAAGAAGACGGCGGTTGTACATGTTCAACAGTGATAAGTGCTGAAAGGCTGCCATCTACGCTGGGGCTTCGTTTTTTTTCTTCAAGGTGATGTAAGGCTTCATGTGGCATATCGAATGCTTCCATGGCAGCACATCAAGACTCCCGCTGTGTAAATGTGTGTAATCGTGTGTGTGTGTGTGTGTGTGTGTGTGTGTGTGTGTGTGTGTGTGTGTGTGTGTGTGTGTGTGTGTGTGTGTGGTGATCCCTCTCGAGGGCGATGATGCTCAAAGACAGGAAGTGACAACATGAGAGGGACACATGCTTGTTTGCCCTAATTTCCAGATGTGAACGAGAAATGACGAATAAATTCGCTTTTGAGTTTCAGAGCATAAAAGATGTTTTATCAAAGGAGGTGAATAATAGGGTTAGGGTTATTTTATCATTATTATTCATTATAATAACGTGAATCATAAACTAAGATCTCACAGTGGGTTTACAGGAAAGCCTTCAAAACTGTTTAACTGTGGATAAAACAACCAGAATACTATAAAACAATGATTGTGTTGATTCATGCAAAGTTGTTTACATTCACAACTACATACTTCCATCAATCTCCCACAACAAATCACTGACTTTCAAAAAACTAATTTATTCCAATTCCAAGGCTTAAAACCTTCTGCTGCATTATCCTTCACTATCCACACAGCTGATGTTTGTATCAGTAAAAAAAAACGATTCTAAAAGGGATGAAAGTTTCATTGAAGTGTTTTTATGTCTTATCAGCTGCGGCCATATCCATTACCTGCTGGTACAAATCCTGTGGGCGGACCCTTAAAGTTCAGAGGCTAATCTCTCTAACCCAAAAGTGCCACTGCATCAAACCTGCCGCTGTGCACTCCCACGACCCTCCAAAATAACTGGAGAACAAGTTTTATTTGCTCAGCAGTGTCATAAACATACTCATAATGTGCACTTCGGGTTTATTTACTAACAGATAAAATGATCCTCTGGGGGACAGGGGGTAAATCCATCATTTTCCGATGTCATATATTGTTAAAAAGTATTTATGCATTTTCACACAAGCGGAAAATAAAGTGTTTTTCTTAAAAAAATGCATTTGATTACCCAAGGAGATTTAATGGCGGAACCTTGCGTTTTTTTTTCTGCGTCACTGCAATAACAGATTTAGAGAGACATCTCATTAGCTAATGTGGGTTAAAAGCAATGATTTACATTATGTTTAATGTGCCGTCGATCATCGGGGGTAGTGTTAGAGGAGTGTGCACAAGCAGATAGACAGAGACGTACGAGATGAAAGTGGTGAGTAGGCGGACAGCGGGGATGAGAGCAGAAAATAGACACGGTGAGGAAGGGACGTATAAAAACAAGATGAGAAACGACAAAGTGTGGAAAGTAAAGGGGGGTTGAGAGAGAGAGAGATGGAGACAGAGGCTATATGAGGCCAAACCAAAAGTGCATTGGAAGCGATGGGGCGAGAGTATGAAAAGAAAAAAATGGTGGGGGGAGCAGAGATACAGCAGAGATTACAGATTCGCACGCAGCCGCTCTTTTCAGCTGACACGGGAGAAAAGCTGCCGTGTAGATTCACATAACGAGACCACTGGACCATCATTAAAAATCCAGAGGCCCGAAAGACAAACCGGAGCCCCACCTGACTGCCGGCTGGTGCTGCACCCCCCCCCAGAGAAACGTGCCTTGTTGAACCTGCTCCTCTTCTGTCAGCACTTTCATAAATAATGCACCCGGCACTGTGGGGAAAGAGAGCCATAGAGTGTGCACTGCTCGACTTTACTCTGCATTATCTTATTGCCCCGTGTTTGCACCGCACTAACAAGCCGCACTCATTTGCATACAGTGAGGATACCTGAGGGTGCAGCTCCACTGGAATCACTCGCAGGGGTTTCGGACACAGATGCAGATTGAGGTCTGGATGTGACCTGGTCTGTTTTGTACAGTTATGCAAGAGTAACAGCTAGAGGGGTGGTCAGGTATACTTCAAAATCACTAGTTTCATTTGCTTAAAAGGAAATGTGCTGTAAAGCAAATAAGCAGGAGAAGACAGCAAATAAAAATGAAGAGGGGAAACCTCTGCTTTTTCCATCCCTCACACTTCCTCACAGGTTACACTCAGTCCTTAACACTGGCACCGAAAACTCCACGAAGAGACACTGAAGTAGTTATTTTAACCTCTTTTGCTTCCAGAGGAAATAAAATCATAGCAAAATACAAAGTTTCAAGCCCACTATTAAATGCAATTGAATCCCTTTTTTAAACTTGGCACTGCGCAGCACGATATATCCAAGAAGTCTAAGTTCTTTCGGTGCATTTTTATTCACATTTTAATCTATTGTTGCACTTTGACTGTATTATTTGTTATATGTATTGCTTTGGTGCAATATTGTTTCAATAAGACTGTGAAGAGGTCAAAAGGAACGTGAAGAAATCTTGGAATAATAGCTGCTTTTTTTTGTATTGCAATGATCTTTTTCTTCCTTTAATACCTTAAAATTTCTCAAATACTGTGTTATCAAGTAAAATACCTTCCTATACTATATACGGCTCCAGATCGAATAGAATGATTTTTGGGGAACTATACAAATGTTCTCTTCTCACTCATGCAATGTCATATCAGAATTAATATCTTGTGATTCAAAGATCTCTAAAGGAACAGGAAGTGAAGACAAAACATACACATTAAAACGTAGAATGCTACTACCACATGATATTATATATTCAAGATGTGTTTTCTTTTAAATACAAGCCAAACTGCAGCACACACAAAGTATACCTGAGTTCTGTCAAGCATCAGTGCAACCAGTGAGTCTTCCTGCTCCTGCCGCACAGCAAACATCATTATAGCAAGCTGAGATTGACACACCGTTAAAGTTACATTACGCTGCATGAGCAGAAATATTCATGGTGGTGTTAACAGAGTGAAATGGAATCTTCTTGCCAGGTATCAGCATCTGTTATGTTATTCCTCACCTTGGACCTGGATTTGTTTCTTGCATCAGCACTCGCATTGTAAAAAGATGAAAATATGGACGATACGCAGACGCCCTAACATCACCACCATTCCATTTAGATTTTCTTTTTATACAGCTTGTTTAGCCTGCACCCTTTAGACACCCAAATCGTTCAGTGAGCAAACGTCAGTTGTAGTTTTATCATTTACCAATATGCTCTGTGGAAACTGGGTCATGTGGAGCCAGAATGGCTTCTTCAGACGAGAAAGTTACTGAACCGTCCTTCCTCACTGTCCATCTACACTCACAATGCCCTCCTCGGTTATTTTACATCACAGTGGCCTCCACACAGCCCCCCTGAATCGTTCCCCACACTACCAACCCTCTCCATGTCTTTATCTGAAGGGTTGAACAAAAAACAACGTTTAAGTTTAACTATTTTTGTCACAGTGGACAGTTTCTGATCTTTTTGGGGTTGTGTGTGCTCGACTTTATGGAATGATTTCTCGAACTATAGAGAGGTTCACAACAGAAAGCTCGCCTCGGGCACTTTGAAGCAGGCTTGACTAAATCAAACGTTTGATTTGAATAAGCAGTCATCTGAACAGGATCGTGGGTAATGACAGAACCTCACCACATTTGGATCGTCTGTTCTAGTTCATGAAATGTGTGAAATTTATTTTACAGTGAACCAGAGTTCTAGTTTTTCCTGAAGAATTCAGAAATTAAAATGACTATGCAGTAATCTTATATGAAGCACATTTGACCACCTCCCTTTCGCTAAAATAACTGTCACTGCCGACAGCGTACTATACTATACCAAAATTGATAAAGACAAAAAATATACCTAGCATTGAATATGTTTTCAGTGTCTTTGCTGCTTGTAAAAAGTAAACGAAGTATAAACGATATAAGAAATTCCTCCTATTTTTCCTCAGGATTGAGGTCAGCTCTGTGCGAGACACTCAAGTTCCTCCACAACAAAATGGAAGAAGAAAAAGATTCATTGTGGACCGTGCTTTGTACTGTTGAAGGAGAATGACTCGTTAAAAATGCTCTTGAAAGCAGAAGACTACTCCTTTATTACAAGAAAAGACAATTGGATAGTGTCTAATTTTCTGCGTTGCCTAATATCTGGAACAATAAAAGCTCCATTAGGCACATTGGACAAATTGAATTACAGCATATGATGGAATGAGAAAGCGTTTGAGACAGCGGAGACAAAAATCATCAGCATTTATATCTATTTCAAATTGACTCTTCTTCTCCATTGTGTTTAAGAAAGAAATGACTGTGGTGTAATTAAAGTAAAAGTACTTATTCTAACTTGTGATAAACTGCGTGGTCCCTCATCACTAAGAGTGAGGTGCACTGTGATCGCTCAGCAGTGGGATTTGCATATTCCCAGTTGCTCTCTCTCTGATAATCATTTATCAAACTGATGAATGGTTGTCATATTTTGCGTTATTTGTATAAGCACTCCACAAACGTCCCAGTGAATCGGATTCCTTCCACCAGCAGCTCTTGAGTGAGAAGTAGGGGGCAAAGCCGAGCCTTATTGGCGACTGAGAGGTAATTAGTAACTCGGTGTTCTGTGTACTGTATTACAAGTGTGAAATATGCTGCTACTGCTGCTAATGATGAGCTGAGGAGGGAACAAGATGCCGCTGGTTTGGTGAACTCTTAATAATCTGCAAAGAAGACGAGAATCAAAGCAAAAACGTATAAAATGGGGAGTTTACCAGTCAGACCAGTGGCGCCTTTGCCAGCATGCACACGCCACAGAGCGATTCAAGAACTAAACACTAACAAGGTCAACGCGCAGATACGCTGCACCACTCACCCTTCCAGGTTTTATTACAGTAATGCATTTAGACAAGTAGCCTCGTTTCTCCAACATGAGCTCATATATCCCCGCGTTTTGAGCCACAGGGGGCCATCGCAGTTCACCATGTAGAGTTCAATTCCTCTGCAGAACCACACAGTGTCCTCTTTCATTACACTCCTGTTTTTTTTTATATACGATAGTGTCACCCATTACTGGTTCTTTTCTAGATGCACAAATGAAGCGCCCTCTTTGCTTACAGGTCAGAGGTCTGTGGAGACGTCTCTGCAGCGAGAGGCAGACAAACAGCAACTGGGATTGGGTCAGATTTCACGCTAGAACAGAGGTGACTGACAACTTGTGCGATTTATTCTCCCGCGCATAATAATGGAGGGCTTGGAAAGTGGCAAGGAAATGAATTGGGTCTCACAGGGCTCATGTTTTCTGGTGAATTGCTTTGAACTATTCTTTTAAAGAAAAATCCCCCAAGTCATGCTGTGAATATTTGTCGTGGCATCAATGGTCTTTCTCAAGTGCAGTTTGAAGGGGATCCATGCACAGTTTTTTTTTAAATGATTTATTTTCGAGAAATTTACAACATCCAATACGATGTCACTTTAGCTTCATATTGCAGAAAATGACAAATGCACAATTCTTGACCTTGGAAACATCTGTCAACAAAACAACACAAAATAAAGGCCCATAGTTGTGCTAGCTCATTCTAGAGCTTTTGAAAACCCAACTCATTACCCTTCTTTACACCAACATTTGTGTGTGTGTGTGTGTGTGTGTGTGTGTGTGTGTGTGTGTGTGTGTGGCCTCAAATGTGTTGACCTCGAGTAATGGGTTGTTTTGTCCGTTGTTCTCTTTTTGCTCGAATACACACCCTGGCCTTCTTACAAATATCAAATATGGACGCACTTGTTGTTTCACATTTGAGTTTGTAAAGCATCTGGAAGTTCAGGCTAGAATTCCAATGCTCTTAAATTGGTTCAAAATTCCTTCAGGCACCGTATCCATTAACTCAGCTGGTCAAGAAAAAGACAAAAGCTCCTTCAGGCAGCTTCAAACTTCAGACTGTTTCCAGACAACTGAACTGTTTTTTCCCCCATGGGGCTGGGAAATCCTTCAGGCGAATCCCTGATCCTCCTTATCTCTTCTCTTGGCCTTTCCAACCAGGTCTTATCGCCTCCTGGACAGTAATTAACAGGAATTACACAGAGGCCGTATCTGCTGAGCCCACGTTGTTACTGCAAAGAGCCCTTTTCCATTTAGGGGCTGTCTGCTGGGAGATTATCGGTAGAGAAGGGCTCCTCGATCAGGAGCCACCACACTAGCATTGTGCGTTTGTGCCACAGCTCAGCCACAGCTCTGGTCACTGGTGCGGATTAAGTCAAAGTTAGGTGCAGGGCTGGATTCCAGTGTTGCTAGTGGTACAATGAATGCTACTTTGTTTGTCAAAAAAAGGGAAACCTAATAAGAATGTGTGTAATAGATGTTTTCCTTCATCTAAAAAGAATTTGTCCTGTGTAAGTGGTTATTAGGACTAAGAAATTGCACCATTACAATTCATATTCTATTAAAAAAGCCCCTCACTGCTCCTGTAGATATTAAGGAGATATTGGCAGAGTTTTCAAATCCAGCTGTAACGTAAAAATGATGCCTTTAGGTGAATTAGAGATTTGTGAGCTGTATAATTCCATCACTTCCAACGGTGCTGCATGGTTAATAGGAACGGAGCCTTTAAGTTTAAAAACCAATCGTGCAAATTTACCCACATGATTTACCCTCATAATTCTCTCTCTCTCTCCTCCTCCTCTCTCTCCCGGCCGTGCACGCTCTAAATGTTTAACCGGATCCTTGAGAAAAGCCTCTCTACTTCTGTTTCCTTGGCAACTGGCATGCATCGGAATTGATGACATCTCCTGATCGCCCACTTACTTTGCACTAAAAACGCCAATGCCATTTCCCTCGCAGGAAGGTGACGGCGCTGTTCCCACTTTAGAGGGGGACTGAACGGATAAAGAGCACTTTCCATTTGAAGTTTTCTTTTTTATCTGTAAGCAGCTGCTAGGTAGACAAAGGACGGTGTTTTTAAAAGACCACGGTGACCAGTTCTTTAAATAATGTAAAGGGAAATAGATTTAAGGTATGCCAACGGTCAATCCTTCGAACTTAAACCAAAATTCAACATGACAGATGTAACGGGATCTCAATAATTCTTGGTCTACCGAGTGCCGGCAGTGTGATTTGTATACCCCTCTCACCCAGGTAGAATCCGGCTCTCAGAATGAATCACTGTCTATTTAGCTCTACCTTGAAACTGCAAACGCCTTCCAGTTGAGAGCGAAACTATATCCTTATCCGGGGCCATCTAGTTAAACGTTTCTGTCCAGCAGTGTCCCCGTACCTCACACTTTCATTCTCTCCCTTAATTAACATAGACGATCAGCAAGACAGCTCCGGAGGCCAGAACCCGATGCAGGACTGCTCGCTGTCACCTTGTTACCATCGTAATGGGTTCAGACGAGGTCCCCCTCTGATGCAGGGGAGAGGGGGAATTAATTCACGAAGCCCCGGCCTCATGTACTTTCCACTTTGCCTCTTGCTTCCTCCTTGTCCTTCCTGCATCCCCCCCACTGTCCCTCCTCCACAGCCTTGTTTAAACTGTTGGCACTACACAACAGAGAGAACATATTCAACATAATCACGCTGCACGCACCAGCAGCCTCGACGCACAATTTATTCAGCTTCATTAAAACCACACACGCACGGTGACAGAAAAAAATTAACAAACACATTCTTGGAGTGTCCATTAAAATCTATTCATTAACTCCGGAGCCACATTTCATCCGCTGTTGGTTTTTTGTCTGTAAGTGTTTACAACTCGACAATAAAAATGCAAACACTCCAAAAGCCTTTTGATGAAGTCATAAGGGTCCGCGGCCCGCTCGTTTTAAACAACCGCTAAAGTGCCGCTGCCTGTTGACAGCGGTTGGACTGTGGAGGCAGGCCGCTCTGTCAAAGAGCTGGATGTCAATGCATGTGGGCAAGAGGCAAGACGCGGTGCTGTCAACCCAATAAGGCCACTCAGGCACAACCTGACTCCATTCTGTGGGCCTGAAAGAGGTCAAGGGACATTCACAAGGCGGCCATTTCTCTGCCTGGCATCGCCCAAAAGTCACACGCCGGCGATGTTTGGATTCTTTGATGGAGCTGCTGAGAGGCTGAAAGGCAAGAATGTCCTTTATGCTATTAAGGGGGTGGAAGTGCATTCACAATCACTGTGGGAAAAATGTCTGCACGCCGAGCAATTAGGAGGGTTTTAGAGAAGTTTTAATTTAAAATCGCCAATTCAGTAGCGTCAACATGAAGTGTTTGGGTCGCTTCATTGTTCGGACGACGCTAATTTGTTTATTTATCCATTTATTTGTTGACTCCACTCCGCACATTTCTGTTTTTCCTTCATCCCACCGTCAATAGGCCTTAACCCCCCCTCGGAGCCGAGCTGGAGAATCTATGAGCGCCGACTGGGTTGTCAGCCCCAGGCAAATGTACTCTGATCAATTGGGCCCAGTCAGCATTGGACTTTGAGTGTATAATTTGCACCTCACTGTCTCAGTGTGTGTGAGTGTGAATCAATATCCCAAACAGAGGTGTACATGTCGCTCAAATGCTCATTTAATAAACATGGCAAGCTTTCGATTTAAATTGAATCTGCTTGCTTTCACAATAAAAAAGTAGCAGAAGGACTTGAATGTGGTGGTCACTTCATGCATCATCAGTTAAGTCCCACGTGTGTTTAAAGGGGGTTAAACGTTGGACGCAGCTGCAATTGCAGAGGTGGCCCACACGGAGAAATTAGGTCATTGAAATCACTCAATAATAGATGTTGACATTGCACGCGCATTGTATCGCACTAATGCTGGGATAACAATTCCATGATATGAAACGTTTCCTAATCCTTCCCTCCGCCCCTCTGCGCCGGAGATCAAAAGAAATGCTGGAATTGCTTCTCATGGCACATTTGAAATGGTTTTTCTGACAGCGTAATACCAAAGTAATTTACTTGACTGCTGTTGCTTCTTTTTTTTTATTTCCCTGTGAATTGCAGGGATGTAGTTTTATTATTTTGTTTGATGTGTCTGAGCCGCGCGGGTTGGAGTTGTCGTTACGTTTCGCCGCATGGTTCAAATGAAACCCCCGACACATGACATTGAGTTAAATGAATAACGCTGCGTCATCTTACTCAAACCTTATTTACGCCCACATGTAGCAGGTGTGATTTATGAACTGCGCTACGAGCTCCATGACAGCGGTTTTACGAGGAGGGAGCGTTTCCTTGATATCTATACAAACGTCCTGGGAGCCTCGCTTAGCTCCCTGCGTGCTGTCTTCTGCTGAAACGGTTAAGTTCTGAAACACCTCGTGTTAAAATACCTCCTGTGCCAAACAGTTTCCTTCCAACGCTAATCTTCTATTTGCATATTAAAGGCAAAAGAAAGGCGCATACAGAACCATAATCCTCCGCTGTCCTTGTGTTTTTCAAGACCAGGCACTCGGTGCACAAAAAGAGCGACAGAGAGCCTTACAGAGCGTTGCAGGCAGCAAAAGGAGCCCCCCCCCCTTTCATGCTTATATCACACGCTTTTAAAACCGCTGAGGGTGGCATGCACATTAAACATTATAATCAGGCCATATTTGAATTTCAATGCCAGGCAAATGAAAAGGTGTTGGAATGGGATTTGGGTACTTTTTTTTTATTTTGTAAGTGCAGTGGATTGTATCGGGGGTTGGAACTGGGACAGAATTCGTCCCAGTTCGTAAACTGCTTTGCTTCTGTTTCGCCTCATCCCAGAGGTTTTGATGGATGAGTTTTCGTTAAACCTGAACTAATAAGGCATAGATGGTGAGTCAATTCACCAGCTTAAAGGTTGCATTCGAGTAATCACCATTAACTATGAATTGCGTTGTCTTTGCAGGTGTGGAGACGACTGTAAGGTCAGTGGAAGAGGCTGTCTCCTCCATCATCTGACTTGTTGATGGGAAACCATAGCTTCTCCACCACTCATTAGCTTCTTTGAGAATGGAAGAGAAAAAGAAAAGCATAGGCATACAGCGGCAAGCAGACTTGATAGTGAAGCTATCGGCCTCATTACACACGCTCAGTGGATAACACTTCAACAATCAAACTTAATTGGCTGCCTAAACATTGCATTTTTACACAGCTATTTTAGTGTTTTTGATGTCAGATGATATATATTTATATATATACGGGGGGGGGGAGTATCTTTAGTGAAAGGCTGAATGTTGCAGAAACACTCTAATGACCCTCTGGCAATATCACTCGCATGATGCAGGTAAAGGTGGAATGTTTAATCCAGTTTCTGATAGCGGGATGATGTGTGTGTGTGTGCGTGTGTGGATCTCAGGATTGTGGGAGTGTGGCGTGCTGTGTTGCTTGGCTACTGGCAGGATTCAGAGATGTAACGCCTACTAACATCTGTAGTGCCTCTCAGTTAGCTCAAGAATGCTAATAGAGAGATTTGAAGGTCTCTGGATGCTGCAGCCTCTGGACTGTCACAATGAGAGCAAAAGATCTGCATCGCCGCTAACCCACACATTTGGTGTTGTTCCGACTTAAGAGGATCTTTAAGTTATAACAGTCACTCCTTCTACATATCTTATCTTTTTACAAAAACAGATCAGATGCAGACTACGTGTCCCCAGGACTGATATCTGCCATGTTCTCAATTCGCTTTATTTACGCTCCACGCAGTTATAGAATCAAATCAGTTTAGACGTCCACCAGGGCCGTGAAAAACTGCTTTTTGATCCATAGCTGCCACTGTGCTGTATGTCATATCAAAAGAAATAAATGAAAAGTATTTCTTGAAAATTACAGAAGATGATGCCCCCTCTTTCCCCTCATGGCAAAGAAACACACGTTCCTGATGCAGCGTCGCTGTACATGTTTGCTTCATAGATGCAGAGGAGCTGTGGGGGAGGCACTGCAGTGCCACGACGCACCGCGATTGGTCGGTAAGAGCCCAGAAGGAGGCTTATCCCTGGGAAAGGCCTTGGAGATGACAGTGGAACTGAATTAATATGTAGAATTTATTGATCATTGCACTGCAGGGAAATCAGCTGCCATCTTCTACCATTTTTTGGGCCCTGAAGGATTGTAAATTAGCAGTCTTAAATATTTCACCCGGGCACCAAATCAAACCTGGGCAATAAACATGACAGGGAAATATGTGACGGGACTTCACTGTAAATCACGGCAAATGAAATTACAAGGCGGGCTTGAGGGGAATAGTTGGAGTGCATTTCAAAAGTAACAATTGTGTTTTTTTGTGTAGCATTTCTCCCCTAAAACAATAGGTGCTTTAGCTTTTGGATTAACAACATACTTTCCTGTGACAGTAGGGGTACAGGTAATTCCCTGCTAATTATAATAAAATGCTAAGCAGTAGAATTTGAATGGGACCTGCTTGTTTCTTGAGAGTAAAGAACAGTGGCCCGAGGCCTGGAGAATAGAGTCAGCCTGGTTTGTTTCCAAAACTCCTGCAGTGCACCAGTCTCCTGCATCCAACAAAGGCGTACTTCTCGGCTTACAACCTTTCTACCTTGCAAATAAAACAATTTTAAAAACCCAAACTTGGCAGGACTCCCTTGAGACCTGAAAGGGTTTGCTGTGCCTCTGCTCGCTGTAGAAATGGGTTGATTGTGCTTTGACCAATCCCAGTTTGACTAAAAAAAAGAATAGGGGAGGGGAATGAAAGGAAGGAAAATGTACAAAGAGAACAAGAGAGTAGTGTTTTTGTTCTTCTCTGTCATTGAGCGACGGAGAGACTGTGAACAGGGAGTGAAAACAGTGAGAGAGGATGTGTGCAAACTCTCCAATAAAGGATCATTGAAAAAAGGCCACACGCTGAGTGCCTGGCTGACGCGAGAGAGCTTGACAGCCTCATCACACGCTACGTTGTTGGGAGACTTCCTGCATTCACAGAACCTCACCTCTCCAGTGACCACAGCCTCATCGCACAGACTAGGGTAATTAAAAAAGCGCAATTCATGCAGTTCCTTTCACTGCGGCAACACCCGACAAAAGGATAAGGCCACAAACTTCCTATCCGGTGACATCATCGTCGCCGTCTGAGTGTTTTTTAAGTGCAGTCCGGACAAGCTCATTATTGGTGCACAAGGTCAAATGGGGGAAAGGAACATTCGTCACACCACACAACAGTTCTCCTCCTCGACTACAGATCCAATTTACGCCATTTCCGTTAAATAAAAATAAAAGTAATTAGAGCCAGTGGAGAAATTTCCGAGCCCAAGCGCTACTTTGGCTAACCGTGCACGTCTTGCATGCTTAGTGGTCCCTGGAGAATCTCCCGAAGCTGAGCAGCTGAGTGAACTCGCTGCTTGTAGCGTTCTGACAGACAGCTAGGGATGGCCAGAAATAAGTTGACCTTTCAGCTTGTTTTCCGTATCAGGATAGAGAGACAGCCATGATAGTTTGCTGATAACACATTCAAACCTTGTATAATTGTGGTGTTACCCCGATTTGCGTCACTCAGATTTGTTCTCATACGATCAATTCTACATCTGTCAATTTCCCCCCAAAAATCCATCCGTCTTCTTATCTTTCAAGGGTCTCGAGGGAGCAAATCCCTGCTGACATTGAGTAGGAGGTGGGGTACGCCCTGGACACATCGCCAGTCCATCACAAGATATAGAAACAAACTAAAATGGTAACGGTCAATTGGGGTCTCCAATTGACCTAGCTTAAATCTGCATGTCTTGGACTGTGGGAGGAAGCAGGAGTCCCTGGAGAAAACCCACACAGACACAAGGAGAACATGTGGAACCCCGGGCCGAACGAGGATTCAAACCGGGAACCTGCTAAGCTCTGCAGTAAAGTAAAAATACTGCCGTTAGTTGCATTCATATGTCATTTTTAGTTCATATGGTTTTCCAGCGCTTTAAGTTAAAATACCAGCAGTTGAAGTATGATGTCAATTATAGAGTCTGATGAAGTTGGAAAAAGGCAAGAGACAAATTGATTTGGCCGCGCAAATCAATGAATCTCGCCTCAGAAATCAAACCTAACTGAGTTGTATCCGCCAAAAAACAAAGTAAGCACCACAATCAATAGAAAACCAATGTAGGAAACACTGCAATGCAACACAGGGAGAAAGAGAAACAAAGAAATGAATGTCTCGGAGAAAAGTGGAAATTGCATTTCTGTAGAAAGAAAAAAACAACATACTTGAGTGGGGGTTGCTCTCACTTTTCAAGCTAGAGCTTTTTCAAAGGAGTGATGTGAGCTATCATTTAGCCCAATCTCACTGCACTCCAACAGTTACTGCCGGTAATTTACAAAAGTGAAACATAGAGTTTAGGTCCTGAGAGGTGCTATTTTCAAATGACATCTACAAACAGAAACCACAGATGCTGTTGCAGAAAGGCAGACACTAAACAGCCCATTGGTTTAAACCAGTTAAATTGAATGATTATTATGCGTTAAAGTCTTATTGTATTGCTTTAATTATTCTGAGACGCCACGCAGTGATCTTGTGTGGTCTAGAGGAGAAAGTTGCAAATCAATGGGAGCACTAACCATCGTTTTATGCACAGAGGGGACGGAGAGATGGAGGAGACTTTCTTTTTTGAGAGTGGACTCCAATCTCAGGTGTAGCCGTAGAAAGAAATGACACACAAACATAAAAATACATAAGAATTGTGCAACGATTGCGACATGGACAAATGCATGGGGCCGCAAAGCTCCACGGAATGAGGAGGAGCACCCTCGTGGATTAATCATGCAGTGAGGCCCCAGGTTAAAGTGTGATATTTTTGGGTATAGTCATATTGCCGCCTCCAGGCAATTTGCAAAGCGCTGAGAGACTACAGCTTCATTTCCCCCCGTGGCTCAGCTTTGTAAGAGCCGAGCAGTCAAGGGGAATTGAAATAATTTCCAAGACCGTTGCTGTTTATGTCCAAATTGCCCTAACCTCACTACAAGTGTTACTTATTTACTTTTTATTTTCTACATGTTTCTCTTTTTTCTCCCTTTTGGGAGTTTCAGTTACCCCGATGTCTTCTTCTTTAAACCTGAGAGACAGATTTTCTTAAATTAAGCAGTGGCCGGCCTTCTCCATGTTTAAATCCTCTTTTGGACTAAAGCTCATTATCATCCACACATATAATCTCCCAAATTGGTACCAGACGCCCCTGCTGTTAAAACGGCCTGCATAATTTGCTCAGGGAGCCTGAAAGCCTGAAGTTGAAATGCAGATAATGCAATGCATTGTATCTAATGTTGAGATTCCAAGACAGTGAAGAGATGGAAGAACTCACAACAGAGACAAAAGAAACCTGAAGCTTCTCATTTAGACCCATTTTAACCATGCAGATTGATATAGCTTCTATTATACTACATCTCCCTGGTCTCAACTCTAACCAGGTTGGTTCACCATGGTAACCGGTGCTGCATGATTGAACTACCCCAACTGAAAAATGTCAACTACTGTGCAATCAGATTAGTCATCATCTGTCAGATCCGGATAAAGTAAAAAAACATTTACAATAAAGTCATGAGCTACAAAGAGCCATTCATAGTTTTTAGATTTCTGTTTGCAGAACCCTCTGAGGTGTATTGTTCAATATTCCCAACATGGCCATCAGATCGACCTCATTTGACACCCACTACTTTTTTCCTTCTGTTACTTTGGCAACAGACATTTGTAATTTTTCAATGTGCACCAAACACCCGCACTAGTTCGCTCATCCTCACACAGAAAAAGCCTTTATAATAACTCCTGTACTTTGATATCTGCTTGATTGACAGGCGTCCGACCCTATTAGCTCCGCCTACACCTAACCCAAATCCAAATCCAATCATCTTAAGGGCTTCACACGCCTCTGTCTGACTCTCTTTTTGACAGTTAATGCCTTAAACCCAAACACATCAAACACATTTTTTTTGCTTTTAAAGCTGTAATTGGATACATCTTTGATCCACACACACAAGCACATGAGCTCCGAACACCTCCACCCAACAACCACACAGTCGTATCGTCCTCCAGAACATTTCCTGGCATTTTTCTCAATTGCTGTGGTGTTGTAACATCATTACAGGTCAGGAAACAGGCCACAGAGAGACCGTTCTGCTCATAAATCAGGTGATTGATCATCATCCATCTCGCGCAGAGGGCTCTGCTGTGTGTCTCCAAGCAGAAACACATATCCATAGTAACCCTAGTTGTCAAGAAGCCTGTATCTGGGCACACTTGTTGAACGCTCGCTCTCTCACTCACCCTCTCTGAGCTGCGGGAGGGAAAACAACTTCATGTGGCGAGCCATTTTATTTCTAATATCATGTGTGTGATCAATCTCCCCCTGCTATGAGCGGGCCGTGCACTGGAGGCAATCATTCAACGTTTATGGCAGGTATGGGGTATTGACAGAGTCGTGTGCCTCTGTGTGTGTTAGTGTGTGTCTGTGTGTGTGTGTGTGTGACAGAGCGAAAAGGGAGGCAGTGTGAGCTTCAATTCCAGGTTTCTCTTCAAAATCTCAGCTGAAGATTTGTGGATTTTCTTTAGAAAGGTTGCAAATTAAATTTTTAGCTTTGACACAGGAAACTGAAAACCACAATATTATTAATATTAAGACCGTTGCAATAAATTCAACACTCTGTAGTGTCCATGCATAAAAACACTGACACGATGGACACTGTGCCACTTCTCTCCCTCGAACTTCTTGCTGACAGCTTCCTGCCATATTTAACGTCTTTTGATATCAATTACAAAGTCAAGTGGCTTCCCACAATTGAATTTGTGCTGTGCGCTGACGTCCCCCTGTTAGAATTCACTGTCTTGTGCAATTAAGACGGGCCTCGTTATTGGCCAAACTGCGAGTAGCCACATTAATGTGGGTGGAAGATCCTATCCTTAAGACTGTTGTTTTCATTTTGACGTGCACTCATAGCTGTGCAATGCAATGGGTGTGATGACTGTAAATTAAATTGACTGTCCGGATGTCCTTCATTCTTCCTCCTGTTAAAGCAGAGTGCAATCGGGGGAAGGGGAAAACACATGTTGTGGGTGTACTGTGGATAAATACATGGCGAGAGATGGATGATGAGCAGACGCTCACTAATGGGAACCAGGGTCCTGTTGTGGTGGCGTGTTTTTATTTACAGCTCCTCTTCATCAGAGTGTCAAGCCGGGCCCACAGACCATCCTTAATAGAAACTAGAGGCAGAGAGGAGACTTTTGCATTTCCATTCCCAAACACATGTCGAAGACCTGCGTTCTTCATTTGCATTCGTGATGGAATGATGTGTTCACGGCGGAGCAAGTGTTATGGGTAATACATCGCTGGAACTACTGGGAGACTGTGCAAAGGTAAGCATCATTTGTCTGGGGACTCATCAATGTCTGGCGGAGAAATTGGGACTAATGACTGTACAGCAGAGGGGAGGAGAGAGGCTAAATTTGTCTCAATCAATGTCACAGGACATGAGCATAAATCTACAAGTGTCAGCCGTGCTCACTGGATGTGTTAATAGTTAGGGGGACAACTTTTTAGTGAATATAAAATGTTTCCTGCACTGCACCAACCAAAGTTTGAATTCTGAGGGAGGCAGCTGCAGGACGGGAAAGCTGAAGGGCTGCTTGTTTTTGTAAATGAAATGACTGTTCTGGATAGATTGAGCTTTTGTCCCCGCAGAGTCCAGTGGTCGCTGGCTGACAAGCGGCCCTGTTTTTTCCTCATTAGAAATCAAGCGTGAACACTGAAAACCCCTGACAGCCTCTTTTGAAAACAGTTTCCAAAGTGCCGGGTTGATGTGGGAAATGTTGGCCTGTGGTTATTGTGACAAAAAGCATGTGTCATCAGCAGACATGCTGTAATAATGGTCCTAAAGATGAGAAATCAACAGTGGGGAACAAACTCCTGGAGAAAACCAAAGACAAGGAGAGTTCAGGTGTAACACAGATGAATGGTGATGCCCGTGACCTGTTTTAGAAAACTACAGTTTTTAGGTAATATTCATCCTGTTATGTCACTTTTGAGATCCGTGTGCAGGAATTGTTTGTTATTCTGTGTTGAGGTTTGACCGAAATCATTCTCAGCCCCTAAAAAGCTAATTTTTCACTGTATCCATGTTTGTTTGTGGAAAAAAACAAAACAGAAATACATAATTATTACTGACCTCTAACACCAGACCTCACGTGAAACCTGAAGTTTCTGTTTCATACGAATTCAAATGCAGCTGTGCACAGAAAGAGGAATCTGGTTCATTCTGCTCCCTGCCAAGTAAACAAACGGGCACGTTCATGGATTTCTCGTATCGCTCTTCCAAGAATCTATTGTATAGCGCTGCACATGTGGATCACAAGGGAGCTGATTGTGTGTCTACAGAAAACACAGAACTGCAAACCATTTGGAGGACCTATTTTTTTAAATAACCGAGGACGGAAAAAGGGAAATAGAGTTTGTTCACTTCAATCCAGGAAAATGTATATTTAAAATTAAAAGATGGGAGAATGGTTAAGATATTTTTTTGGGGTTTTGATAATGTTGAAAAATTATTGCCGAAAAGTTAGTTATGTTACTTTATTTTACAGGAAAGGGGAAATTCATTTTCACACCACTGCACATTTACATCCACCCACAAAAATGCATCCCATGGAACAAACACCAGAACCATTCAACTATATCTTCATATGTGGGGGAAGTATAAACATTGTTTAGATGTTGTTTAAAAGAACAACAAGGTTAAGTTTCCTGATGAACGCCTCTTATGACTGCATCACTTGTCGACTTTCTCCTTAGAAGGTGGCAAGCCCAATTCTGACAAAACTGCTGTGTGCATTCTGACCTCAAATCAACCAATTGGAGCCGAAACAGGAAGGAATGGAATGACCAACACTCACTGAAATTGTACATCGGTGTCAGAGCATCCAAGTATGGGGTTTTTACTTCAAAATGTAACCTGATGTGCTGCATTAAACGGAAATGTATGTAATTATTCTGTTCGCCCAACCATTCAGGCCGTATCAGCATTCTAACGCAGAGGACAAATGGATACGTTCTGCTACATATGCATATACGGCGGATTAGTATGGCAGAAATGCATTGTATGTTTTGCAACGTTCCACCCCGAGTGCAACTGCAGACAAAGCATTACTCAGAGAAAAGGGTGTTTTGAATTTAATCATCTCCGGGTAATAGCGGAGGAAATGCAGCACAGAGTTCCCAGAGAGTGTTTATTTGTGTGTGTGACGAGAGTGAAAGGGGAAGCAAGTGAGATAGTGGATGTATTGTCCCCTGTGGGACTCAATCAAGTAATTTAATTTCCTTTAATGGGCTGACACTTACAGGTGGTGATGGTCTAAAGTGGATTTATTTTAATAAAAGGTACAAACAAAACTAGATGGACATTGTGGATGATATGGAATTAATTTCAAATCATTTGGCTCTGATATAAAAAAATACAAAAATCACATGTGAAAGTTTAACAGCTGAGTGACCAAACCATAACTGATAGTCAGACACTTTAAAAAACGACCTTTTCACTAGTGCTGCACAAGTTATCTCATCCCAATTTAGCTGCGATTTAATTAAATATGTCTTCCAACATCGTTGTTTCTCTCTCATTACAACTTCACTAGGTTCTCGCAGCACATTGTGCAAACATCTTTTAGCAAGCACTCAAATTACAATATGCCTGTTATATCGCGATCGCAATATTGTGCACAACCCTCACAATATAATTGTAGTGCAAGGTGACAAATCTGCCCTCGGGAAATTCATACTGCAACAGAAGTTTAGTATTTTATCCAAATTGCAAGACATGTACGAGTAGAGAGTCACTAAGTAGAGCATAACAGCTACTATGAAACAATATATAAATTATTACACACAGTCGTAGATCAGTACCCTAAACATTCAGAATTTACCAAGATCCATGACTTATTTTTGGAGAAATCAACGTTAAACTGTCAAATAGAAACAAGTTACAAACGTCACCTTCCAACGAAGGAACCCTTTTCCGAGAAATAAACATTCCCTTAACACACACCAGGGAACTAACCTTCCCACCCCCACTGCTTCTACCCAAACCACAAAAACAGCAGCAGCGCAATTCCAAACAGGCTTTCATTTCCCAGAATCCCAACTTGCATCCAGCATGGCCTCTAATAAAGCCATACTATCTAAAAGAGACGGAACAGAGGACGGGGGTCTGGCTCCAATGGGGTGTTCATTTATCAGTAGCCACGTTTCAAATCCTTGCTCCAGGCAATGGCTCGTGAAGCATCCGAGAAGATAGCCCGTAGGGAGTCCTGCTGCAAAAGCAGAAAACCCTTTGATGAGCATTGGGCCAGTGCTGCACCTGTGTCTGATATGCATGGGTAAAAAATGAGACGCAAGCAGCCTGTGGATAGTGGAAAAAAAACCACACGGGCAGCACACTCCCTTTATGTTAACCGGTGTAGCTTCCTCCAGCCTTCAACTAGCCTTTGGTATAATGTAGTTAAAATAGTGGGAAAAAACCCTAAAGAATCCAAAGTTGCTTCCTTTCATATGTCACTGAACCAACATCAATGGTTCATGTCCTGAAATAAAGTCCAGCTATACCAGTGATCTTTTAAAAGGTTTGTGAGAAAAGATAAATAACATGGGAATAGACATTCCATGAAAAGGGAAGATTTAAGATAGGATCTGAGCATGTTCACACAAACTAGTGCACAGTGAACCAACCAAGTGTCTATGTTCACTTGTTATGTGACGGCGTGATATGTTGTAAACCCTTCAAGAAGAAGCCAGTCACAATTCTTCTAACCCGCCTTGAAGTAAACAAGTTTATACCATGGAAGTGATCAGCAAAGATCAATGATGACATATTCCATCATCACTCACTGGCCCCTCAAATTGAATTTCTGAGTGTTCGGGGAATCACAAATCTAGTTGTTAAAAGACAGGACAGCTCTGTTTCTCATCGTAACTGGCTGGAGTCTCAGAGTACGGCAGCACAAGGCTACAAGATCTTTCATCTTCCAGGCCAAGAGAAAAAATAGAAATTAAGATGAGCCCTGAAATGTTGGTAGGTTCCAGGGAATCAAGTGTCAGTGCCAATTAATGGAGCTTGTAAAATGTTGTAAATATAAACATGGTAGGTTTTTGTACCCTCTGTCTTCAGAATTGTCTTTCATTTGAAAAGGAAAGATAGTCGTTGGATGAAGACCAGACTTACCTGAGCCTCTTTTCGACACCACTTTCAGGCAATGGACCACAACGGCGTGAAGCAGGATCAGGAGAGGAATGGGAGCTTTCATTTTTTACCAGTCCTACAAGGAAACAAAAGCTTGCATGATTATTCCAAACTAATGGAAGCTGCGAACACACCTAAATCCATTCAGAATTAAACAAAAAGAGAAAGATTTTGGCAGTGATGTTTAAGAGATGCTTGATCAAAGCTTGAAAATTAAAATAAAACCTTGCGAGTTCGGAGCCAAAAGAATTCATTCAATGAGCCCTGAGGTCAGATGGAAAAATCCTGCACGTCTTTGTGCAACTCCACTTCTCCAAAGCATTTGTCTGCCTGCTTTATTTATACCAGAGTCCCTTCAGGGACTCACTGAAATCAGGACAAGACTGTTGATTATACAAGACACAGCTCCGTCAGGGTAAAAATCTGACTTTACTGCTTTGTCAGCCACCAACAGCACAACAGAATCACTTGAATCCAGATATCAAAAACAATTTCAGGATATCTTCATAAGATGGTGGATAACAATGAATATGTCTGAATATACAGAGAACAGCTGTAAGTGTAAATAATAATGACAGAAATGGTGTTAATAGTGCAGTCACATAAAAACCCATTCGATGGGGTCAAACTTGGGAAGTTGATATATCGATAACAGCTAATACATGGGAAAATAAGGACAAATTAAATAGCAGAGATACGATAAAGAAAATGTTGAGATAAATTAAAAAACAATATCTTCATATAATCGTTAAAAATTTCAGAGAGAACTGACAGTTATTTTGAAAGTCTAGGCTTTGTGACTCAGCAATGATTTATATTCAGAATATAATACTGAAGTGCATTGTGTCAAGTCCAAGTTCTTAAATAGAATTTGACCATATCTGATATTTTGAGAAACTGCAGCCCACCCCTCAGCTGTCGCATGTTGCAGGGTCTGTTTGCCTTTAGTCTGGGCAAGACTGAGCTCAGGTGATTGATACTCCACCTCAACCTCAAAATTAAAGTTAGCCTCAGAATTGTTATTTTACCAAAGTATCTATAGCTTCAAAATCAAACGTATTAAAACACAAAAGTGCAACAGTCCAAATAGTAGCATCTCGACTGCACATATTGTTTATATCCATCAACGTGTCCCCCAACCTTTGAATGACAATTTTGTGAATGTTATATACATATATTCTATACAGTGATTGACAGTATCTTTATGCCAATATCTGGTTAAATTAGCTCTGGTAATTGGTCGTCATTAAAAATAAATGAATGCATGTGCTTTACACTACCTTCTAATCAGTTAAATCTGGTATAATCCGGTGAAAAAACATTCTACAGTCGACCTTACTCAGATAAACAAGTTCGTCAAAGTAAACAGTGTTTTGTTCAGATGTTACCAGCTGCTAACCAATGTAACCTCTGTCCCACTCTAGCTCATTGAACCCCCCCTGACTGTCTAATTCTTCTGGTTTGGCAACTAATTGATCTCCTGGCCGCAGGCAAAAATGCCTTTTCTGCTCTGGCTTGACAAGATGCCAATGTCGGCTACAAGGACGCTTCCATTGGCATTTCTGTCACGACAAAGATGCTTCACATAGATTCCACAAAGCTGCATCAGAGAGGCTTTGAGGGGGGGGGGAACCCTGAAAAGCCACAATAACTCTTGAGACACTCACAGAGGCATGCAGAACTGGCCGGCATCCAAAGATGGCGACATTGCCATGTTCTCCTTGTCAAAAGGCCCATTGTCAACAGCCCCTCGCTTCCTGCAACCAACGCCACCTCGGAAAACGCAACATGCCACCCGCACAAAATCTTATCTTGTTAATTAGTTTTCTGTGTCGTGTGCAGGTCTGCAACATAAGCACAAAAGCGCTGATCGTTCTTTGGTTTGAACACAGAGGAAACGACTGAATCTCCAGTTCTGCTCAGCATCCCTCCAGCTCATAGTCGTATCCCGGTCCGCTCGACATCAACGCAAACACGTATTATCACTTTAAAGGTTACACGTATGCTCTTGAGATGTAAGCTAATTCATTTTTGGTTTAGAGCGACCATACTGATGAGCAAATACAGTAAGTCATCGTCTCTCGGGTACACTGATCACACACTGCGTCTGTATGTGTGCACAGAACAGAATATGTGGCTTATGGGATTAAATATATTAAAGAATCACCCATGAAAACATGACATACTGCTTTGCCCTAAGCTTGTGTGCAGCCATTGAGTGGGAAATAGCTTCAGAAGTGAGGTTTCAAAAAAGCCATTTCCAAGGACACTGATCTCACTGTTTCTTTTTTTTTCTCCCAAGGGTATTTGGAGATATGTTGTTAGTCTTTCATGGCTATAGAATATGGTAAGGGAGTATGTTTGATTGGTAACAACACAACAAAAATAGTAAATGCATTTAAAAACAAAATCTATAAATAATAATAAAAACCAATTGTAAATATGGATACTCTGTATCTCCTCTATTCCCTGAAGGAGAACAAGTCTTTATTTTTTTTGTTTGTTTTGTTTCACCAACAATCTAAATGATTATGTGTTATGTTGCAATAGTTAAAGAAAAGAAGGAAATGTTCATTCACTCAAGAATTACTTAAAAAAAACCCAGATGCTGATACATTTTTCAGTAGAGTAGGGGCAGGAGGGTTGAGCAGCATTTGAGCCACAACAGGGTGACGCACACACACGCACACACACACACACAGTGCCAGGTCCTCTGTTGAAGTGATCAAAGTGAGCATAAATAGGTGTCGAGCTCATCTAGCAGCCAGGCCTCACACATATAGACGCAGCCATTTTTGCTTTTGTAATCCATGATACAAATGTCAACTGGTTGTGACTTGCCTTGAGGTTCCGTGTGTGTACCGTGTCCACGAAGGCTGCTTTACTCAGGCTGAGTTATTTCCTCTAACTTTACTGAATAAGTCCATAATCCCAAAGCCAAAATATTCAAACACCAATGACTTAGTTTGGAAACCCGCCTAGACACATGCTCAACCAAGCGATACTTTTCACCTAGTTTTTATTGCATCAAATAACCAATTAAAACCCAAACTTCTGGAAAGGTTTTGCTGACGTCAAATCAACTAACATGGAGGAGGCAGGGTTTATAACCTATACATAACGTCCATCTTTAGCTACAGTCTTTTGTAGAGATCATGATGGCAGGAGGTTCATTTATATTGAATCATGCTTGTAGGGTTCTCTTCTTTGCTATATCCCACTTATCAAACCTCCTACAGTTGCACAATCCAACATTGATAACACCTGGATTGTTTCCCCAAAACTCCGTAAATGATGGTTATTTGTCTTTCATATTCTGCTTCTGCTGCCGATGGAGTCCATTAAAGAAGAAGGCCACCTGATGGGAGAGCCGAGCCACTCAAGGGTTTGTCAAGGTCAAACACTCAATTTGTTATCCGTAATCGTGAAGAGGGTGTCGATGTGTTATTGTCGCTATCGTCTTACGTCTTGACACATGGTTATTAGCTAGTGATAAGTGAAAGATTCAGTGAAGCTGTCTAACTGTCAGAGATATGATCGGGGAACACAATAGAGCAGAAAGAAAGCGAGAGGAGTTACCCCCCTTCAACAAATGAATGGATACTGGTTGTCCAAGAAATGTGAGAAAAACATACCTCCCTCTCAAAAACCCTCAATGGAAGCTTATCCTGTCAGGCATCTCAGTGTCCCATTCTTTAAAGGGAAGCTCATCCAAAAAGGTGCTGTCACCTGCCTCTCAGTCTTTTGATTGTTTTTTTTTCCTCCCTCAAGCATCCACTTTCTCACCTCCCGGTTTCCTCCTCGGTGGATTCATCCAAAATTCAATTACTTTCAAGGAGGGTTCAGCAAGAGGAATGGGGCACTCTCTCAACCCTCTCGGGGCTTGGAGTTCGCCCGGAGGAATGCATCTCCCTCTTACACTCGCACACAAACCATTCCAGCAATCGCCCACTGAGACTTTACTGCTTTACTACAGCTCGACAGATGGATATTGAGATGAGGATTTATACGGATCTCGGATTTCAAGTCCTTTGCTCTTTTGCACATTTATTCAGGGCTCGTCACGCACACTCTTGGTCCTCGTGCGAATTTCAGAAGCGCTGCGTAGATATGAAGTTTTGGACGATTGTTTGCGTGTTTGTCGGATGTTAGCTACGTACAATTGTTCGAGGTTTTATCGGAATTGAGGTGTGAATCTCATCCAGTGTTTTGTTCCTGAAGTGTTGAGTCGTTAATACACATGAAAGTTGTTTGAATTTCAGCAGGGTGAGGAAAACACTATAGCACAAAAAAGAACCCTTTAATTTGTCATTTTAGACAAATGGTGGGATCCAGGATTATTAAATCACGTTTCACTGATTTTCCCAAGGAAGAATGACGTTTATAATACAGTTTGAGAAAAGAAGAATGGCCCTCATGTTAAAGAAGGTGAAAGAAATATCGCACTTTTTCCGTATCTGCGACAGAATAAAATGGCTTTTGTCTTGGCCAATGTCCCATCCTTCCATCAAATGTCATAGAAAAGATATGTTGTTTTTGCATAATCCTTCTGATAAACAAACAAACCAGCTTGTCAACCAAATAACCAACCACCAGAAAAGGGTGATACATTATATCCTTGGTGGACATAGAAAAACGACTTAATCACAATTTTATAAATAATTAGAGAGAAAACACTCTGCCCCTTCTCCCCCCCGTCACCCCTCTGCCCTTCCTCCTACCTTCAGTAGGAACATTTATATGGACTCTGCTTTGTGAGTTATTAACATTTCTATTTGTGAGGAATACTTCTCGAGCCCTTGCACCCGTGGCTGACGCACACCGACACCCACACAAGTCTGTGCTCTCCTCACTGAATTATTCCATTTCAGATTATCTAATAACCCTGCAACCACACGCCTCCGTGCTCTTGACACGCATGCAGGAAGTGACAAAAAAAAGGGAGAAGACATCACTTGGTGGACGTAACCAGCATCTCCAAATATGTTTGAAACGGAATGCTACTTCTGCATGAGAGGGAAAGTATGGCCATAACAGTAAATTTCCTTCATGGAAAAAATGTAAATCATCACGAGCACAGTAAACAGATTAATAAAATACACACTTTTAGTCGCCCCTTTATGCAATACTGTATTTTTTTATCTATTGCAATCTCTTCCTTCTGTGGTGGGGTGTACAGAAGATAGTGTCTCCTAAGAAACAGTTTCAGAAACAGCGTGTAAAACAGCAGATATCTTGCGAGTGACACCCGCCAACTATTGACTGTGACAGCGTTGACCTGACCTGGAGATGGATGGTGTTGACTTTAAAATGGTACCTGGAAGTGCCAAGCCTCACTGAGACATTTCCCCTGGCTTCCTACCACACTGTGCCGTGCTGTGCTACCAAGTGATGGCAGTTCAAGTGTCACATTGATTGAAAAAATATAAATATCGTACAGAAGTACAGTCTATGTAGCTGTAGTGGCTGAGAAGGACCTGTTCTGAAGATAGGTATTGTTAAGGTTATAGATGCTGTGTTTGTTGCTATGGTTGCATTCTAACCTGATGAATGAATGTTGGGATGCTGTGGCACTGTTTTCCTTGGGAGTGGGGAAAAAGGTCAGTAGTTTTTGTGCTCAGGTTTATTATGCTACCTGGTAAAAGCCGACGTCCCTGATTCGAAACCAATAGATGTTGTAAAATTCAGCAAACATGGCATCACGCTCCGATTGCAGCATTGTGTGTGTCTGAAAAAATTTAATCTGGCGTTACTACTCAGCCCTGGATCTGTAAATGGAAAACAAACAAATTGGTTGTTACTCCAGCCAATCAGCAACAGGAGCACACAATCCAGGTACAAGACATTGACCTCTCATTATCCTAATGCAAAAATATCTACGTAACCACAATTACGGGCATAGTGTGGTCTTTAAAAAATGTCTGTAACTTATTATTTGACTTGGGTGGATGAAATCAAATCAGTGAACTCTTCAACTCTTTTTCAACTTAACACTAAAGCTTGAAATGATCCATATCCCTACCACACTAACACAAAAGGGCTGAACTGCTTAACTGAAAACAAAACAGTCCTAGTAGCATGGTCATCAGCGTAACTCGAAGTTAACGAGGAACACAAGAGGGGAATATTATTACTGACTGCGAGTTTATAGTCTAAATTCCCTTTCAGTAAATTTGCCATCGCATTTTATCGAGAATAACAATTTAGTTCCAGAAAATAACTGGAAAACTAACCTGTTCCTGTGATGTGCTTATAATTGTTGGTGTATAATTCCCTAATATTTATTAAATCTTCATTAGAAATTAGCTCAACTCTACAAATGGCCAAATGAACAACTGGCCTTAACATTGAATAGATATTTGTCCTTTTCCAATTGACCTCCATAGCTAAAATGGGGAGAAAATACTCTTGGTTGGTAAAATAGAGTAAATAGAGTATATACAGTTTAATTTATACATTTTCTTTATGTACTTTTGGTCTTGGGAGCTGTTATCCAACAAAACACACTTCTACGGACGGACATAAAAGTGCACACACATACACACTGTCTTTGCAGTCACGTCCGATCCTTAGTCCCATTCCCTGAGCTGCCTACTAACTAGATTCTTTATCCTGCCTGTCTGTCAGGGAAATAAGGATGACGTTAAATGAACGGAGCTCTCTCTATCTCTTCCTCTTTCTCTCTCTTTGGATATTCCAGGCCGGTTGGTGTGAAGGCTTAGGGAGAGCCGGCTGGAATCGCTGAGAGGAAGAGGTGAAAGGGGAAGGGAGGATGAATGAACGCTAGAACGAGGAGGAGAGGGGGACAGCGTGAGAGGCGGTTGCCAGGCAGCGGAGAAGCAAATAACTGGTGAGTATTTTGGTCACTGTAGATTCTTGTGTTTTGACATGACAGTGATTAACATGTGTTGTGCAAAGTCTTTACAAACATGTAGCGATGTGATTAAAAGGATTATACTGAATACTGGCAGCTTCAGCAAATCTTTCACTATTTATAAATGTTGATTTTTCAAACAAACGGATAATTATTAGAGCTGTCGAAAAGTTGTTTGTTCAGTCACAGCTGCTATGGAGACAAATACCAAACTGCTTTAAATTCACAAGGAAGGATATGAATTTATAACAAAATAGCACAATGATGATGAGTTAGATATCTATTAAATGGCATGGCTTGCTGTCACACCCAAGACTGATCGAATCACTCATTCATATTCATTCATATATTTGCTTAGTGGTCTTAAGTCTCCAAAATAAACACCTCACACTGTCCAAAACTCATACTTCAGCATGGGGCTTTTTGGATTCCGTGTTCACCAGATTTAAACTTACTTCAACTTGTATCACATCAGATCTCCTCCTCCAAACAAGACACGCACATGCGACAGCTCTACAAGAGACGCCGTGTCCTCTAATTGTCAGAAATTCTTCTCTATATAACTGTTTTAATATGAATCATACAAACTGTAGTTAGTAGATCATGACAATGCAAATTAAGTCCAATGTAAAAAGGTGTACATGAAAATGTGTGAAAATGGGTCATTACTCCTGCACATGTAGGATTTAGAACATGAATAACAGGGTCTTTCTTATTGTGTGTGTACACTATAATAACGTCTCTGTCCTGTTTGGTTCTGTGTTTGGTCAGCAGTAATTGGAGAAGGGCTTTAAGGCTTCCTCCAGTGACCTCATTACCCCAATTAAATCTGTTGCCTCCTCTGTAAAGAGTCCATCTAACAAAGTGACGTCCGATTGTCACTCCCAGGTTTTCAGCTGGGGATGCAGAGCGGGGACATATGTCTGAGTCTGCTACCGTTTGCTGCAGTGGGTTTTTCCACATTGTTTTTAAGCCAAAAGGAAATTATTACATTTGAAAAATATCATGTCATATTTTCATTCACCAACAACTCATGGATTGCTCGTTCTTAATAGCTGCAATTATTGGGGTGTTTACAGCAGCCAGGAAGACATGTCTTACTTTTAGTCATTTGTCCTCTAAAAATAAAAACAGGCTCATGTTTTAAGACATCCACGGCAACCACTAAAGATTTTCGATTCAAATTTGTAAAAATGTGAAACAATCCCAAAAACGAATAACGAGATTATGTCTCATACACAATCCTATACCCTACCCAAGTATACTTTTGTGCTCTCTCCTGCCCAGTGAAGTGTAATTTCCTTCCCACTTTTTTACATGTAGAAATCTCAGTTTAAAAATGTCATAGACAATACCTGTTCATCCTAAACCCAGGGTCAACACACCTTCCAAATTTGAAGTCAACTGCATGTGTGGTTGTCGATTAAAACTGAAGGACAAACAGGGATTTATCGGATTATAAGCAAGACGCTATCAGCCTCAACACAGATGCTTCTTGTAGACACGTTCATCAAACCTGCAGATCATGTCGCACACAGCAGGAAGTGCAGAGATTTTGACAGCCATGTTTGAAAGCTTAACTTCTTCCCTCATATTACTCCGACAGCTACTGCATACTAATGTTACAGCAAAACAGAAATATCTGCTCCATCCAATGATTTCTGCTTTAGTCCTGCAGCAGCCCTGTGAGAACTGTGTCGATCGACTCGGATTAGCCTGTCACAGACTCCGGCGAGTCAGTTAAACTCGAGCACGACTTGTTCATCCCCCCGAGATTGATCTGCAGCGCTGATGTCAGTCAAACTCTGGAGAGCGGTCAGAGTTCAAGGTCTGAAGTGGATTCACCTCAAGAGGAATCGTGCAACAGTAGCCGAGGAATGACACTTGTAAAAGCTGCGGGGTTATCTGAAGTCTAACGTTACGGCTGCATCTGTGTCTGGCAGCAATAGGCGTCCTTAACAGCAACTGCTACGTCAAAAATGTAAATTCATCACGCCGGGGTTGAGACGATGAGATATTCACAGGCGGCAGCGTTTTCCCTCTTTATCTCCCTCGAACACAACCTCTGCTCAACACCTAAATTTAAATCTGTGACACTGAGACTGATCTGCCGCTGAACCACCGAGTCTCCCTAGCCAACGCTACACTATGCTAATGCTATTCATTGGAGAGCATCAAAGCCGGAGTTCTTCAAGGACCTCTGACTTTAAGGAAGTAAAAAAAATAAAACACTGCATATTTTACAGTGTAACAGTAGATTTGTCTTTTTATTCCGTTGGTCTTTATGGGAAGTGAGACTCCGGCTTTTAGATGAAAGGGAAACATGAGTAATGGCCAATAAAAGGTCTGACAAATGTTCTTATAGTGTAAAAATGTTAAAAGGCATTCTGGCAGATTTGCCAAATCACTTCAACCGAATCCACCCAGGCTGATTTAAAGCGGAATGAAAGAGGGTTGTCAGATTTTTAACGCAAGTTAATAGACGTCGACCCTAAAGCAACTATAATCATTAGGGTGTGCTACGAATTCATCTTGCTAATATTTTTGTCTTTTTTTAAATCAACTGCTCAGAAGAATCAACTTGAGCCAAAAGCAGAAGAAAATGCCCAGTCCAGTCAACAGCAACAAAATAAAGAAAGCCAATGAAAAATTGTCAGTGCAATGATTTATTGAATTCATTTATCTGACTTGGTATATCAAGGTTTTGCACAGTTTATAATATTCAGCATTTATGGATGAGGCATGCAGAATACTAAGGGCAACAATGTTGTGCAGCTTCTAATATTGCATATACCCTGTATTTTTGCAAAAGCTGAGCACATTTCCATTAGGGACAGGTGCACAAACAGTTTATGTTACATATATATATATATATTCAAGGGCTCATATCTACATTGCAAACATAAACCTGTCACAGTGAAAACTATTAGTCCTCTATGCACTTTTCCTCTTGAAAGACTCTCTCACACGTCAAACAGCCCTGCAAGCAAAAACACACTTAAGTGCTAAGGAGAGAAGGCGTGTTGTAGTCACCACTGAGAGCTTAACAGCACCCATGCAAATAAGCCGACACACAATAACAGTGACCCAAGTCTCCACGCGAGGCACCTGAGATTCAATATCGGAGCACAAGGTATGCTGCGTCCCCAGGCACTGCTTGTAAAGGGCCCATAAATCAAGAACCAGGTTGAGGGGCGGTCTCTGTAGGTCTGGTCCAGCAGGGGAGATGGGGCACCAGTAATCCCTCTGCTGTGATGCTGAAGATGATATAGCTGCATGAAAATATTTCTATAATATTGGGGATTTACCTGTTAAAGGAATTGTTCTGTTAGAGTTTAGAGTATAGATCGGGCCAATGGTCAGAGTGATCACCCAATCGTGGTTCAAATTCTTTTCAATAATAATAATTATTTTAAAGCTCTCGTTGTATCGTGTTCACTGCTGCGAAGACAATAATAGGAAATCATGCAAAACTCTAACTTTCTAACACTGGACTTAGACCAATATTTGCCAGAGTGAAAGTGAAACTTGTTCAACTTACTCCACAATTATCACGTTAAAACGTTTAGGAGAGAATTATTACCACTGTAATAAGAATATTCAAAGCCCAGTCTTTTTTATTTCTTACATTTCACTTCTCCTACATTACTCGTAAACCTGATCACTTGCAAAATGAGATTTCATTGGGTGATATTCCTAAATTTGTGTCATCACTGACCACGTTTACATGGAAACAAATATTCCTGCCTAATTCTGAATAAATAATTATGTTTAAGTGAATATCTGATCAAATATTCCAGTCGTATTCCTGTTTACACTTCACACAGCACATAGTCTCCTTATGTATCACATGTTTACCCTCGAACCCAGAGGAAGCATCATCAAGCAGTTGGAACCTGCAGTATGTCCAAGCCGCATAATGCAATGACACCTCCAATAAGATGTTGTAATTCAATTACGACGTACATATGTCAACATAATGCAACTAACGTCAGAATGCTATTCAGGTTGAGGTTACCAGAAAATACTGTTTACATGGCACTGTCTTATTCAGACTATGCAAAGGTTTAGAATTGGACATTTAAAAGCTGAATAAGTATCATGCACTGGTAAAGAGTAGGGTGAATTATGAATTCCCTCCAGCTCGTCTTCTACCCGAGGCGTGGCGACATATATGTATAGGATCACCTGGAAATAATATGTGGCCCCATGTCTCGTAAAGTGGCTAATGACAAACGACGTGCTGCTAATGAAGCGCTCCTTGATTTCACTCACTATTAATCCCTTGATGTGGTAGTTCTATTTCAGGCCCTGTGTGGTGCGGAGCAGAGAGTTTAGTGCAAACACTGGAAGGATTCCCACTGAGGGGACCGGGTATGCATTCATATTCTGTATGCAAATAGGACATGTCCACAGCTCCCACTCATGTAGATGTTATGTATATATAACAGAACATTTCCTTTTTTAGTTGATGCTCAAAAGCTTTTGGAGACACACAATCCTAAGAGGGGTTTTAAAACGCAGCCACTTTAAACCCAGGTCAAGAAGTGAATAAAGATTGGTATTTATGATAGTTGAGCTGATAACCTTATAGCTGTGTCTCTTCTGCTATATGCTGTTATCCTGCAAATGCATTACCTCGCAAAATAATGTAGTCTGGGTCTTTCTCCCCCCCCGCCCCCCCCCACCCCGCCAACTGGCATTTTCTGTAATTTCTTATCTCCACACATACGTACGGAATGTCACAACAGAGCCTTCATGAATGACTAAGCATGGATCCAATGAAGAGAGGAGGGGAAATGGGAGGAGAAATTGCTCATTTTGCTTCCCCTGGCATGCAATTTCCATCCTCTATCCACAGCTCTCTAAAAGCTATCTAAAACACATCAACTTCATCTTTCCAGGCTGGATGGGCCTCAGAGGATCACCTCCAGACATGGCGCGGTGACAGTGGGGCTGAAAAGAAAGGATGAAAATGGTAATTCCGTCCTCACGCTTATAGCAATGGGCTTCTTATTCTACTGCTGATTAAAAAGGGACTGGGAAAAAGGCATTCATTTTAAACGCCACTTGCCCCCAGCAAAGAAAAATACTGTGTATTGAGGTAATTGATCATGCCTGGGACGGCTATTTCATCAGAGGTAGTGCAGCACAAGTATTTCATTGCCTCTTTCTTCATTTTAGCCGTGTTACAATTGACCAGCAACATTTCCGCTCCCGGCGTGCTGCGCTGCGGCTGACCCCGGGTCCTTTGATTTTCCACGGTAACAAATGGGATAAATAAACGCTTTATGCTTCGATCCCCAACACACACACACACACACACACACACATGCATACACGGAATGACTTGCATATATTTTAGGAAACGGTTGGAAGCTATGCAATTACCATCCTCTTTTTGTGCTGCTGCGCTGCTACGTTGGGATTAGAGGGCCATTACATGCAGGGAGTAAATACAGCTAGCATAGCCGCAGCAGACGCTGAGCTCCATTCTCATTCATAGATGAAGGTATTCAGGTCAAGGCCTTAAAATAACTGGCCCATGAAAAATTATTTACAAGGTAGAGCATTCTTTGTGATACCTCTCTGCTGATGACGCTCAGAGGGTACGCTGAGAGCTCAGGGGCCACACAGTGAACAGAGGGGCCAATTCAGAAGGCCATTAATTTTTTTTTCCATTCAGCCTGGTCTCCCATCAGAGAGTAACCACAGTTCGTATGTTCTCTGAAAGCAACACAAAATGTAGAGTGTCCCCCCTCGGCAGGAAACAGATTTGAAGGCAGAGCGTGCTTCCTTATTGGACTCTTGATCTGACCCGACAAAAAATAGATTTTGGTCATGGAATAGTTAATGAGGACAAATCTTATTGACTGCTGTGTACTAGATATTGGTGAAGTCTACCAGGCAGATTTTGGCTTTAAATTTGAAAACATATAATTTATATTTGATAATTTAAAGCCAGGATGAATAAACAAACAATCACAATATGTTGTGTTGCATTTTTTCCATTTACTAGGGCTATATAGAGTAGTGAATTAATATGTTATGTGTGTGATAACTAGCAGGTATGTTGGCTTTTTGTTAATCCAGCAAATAAAATGTCACAAATCAAAGTAAGCCTTCACATCCAACCATGCCATAAAGAACTCCTGCATATTGATTTACAACATAAGACACATTGGTCTCTTAGGAAGGAGCTAGCATGGTCTAAATAATATCCTACGGCATATAGAGCTGTCAACGTCTTTTTTGTCACACTGAAAATTAAAATGTAAACAATGACTATTTCATGTTTGTTATAAGTTGTCGTCTTTTTCGCAATTAAATATGTCACCACAGATGAAAGATCCCCAAAAGTAAGGCCAAATGGTTTGGATCACAGCCACCGTCAAATACATTCTCATAGATGGTGCCAGTAGGTTTGGTTTTAACTTAATATTTGATGGTATACAAATGTAGGGAAATCTCATGATGGACAGCTGAGATTGACTCACTACTGATCGATCAATGACAAGACCTTGATACGGCTGCTCCACTCCACGATCACTACTGCCACTCCAAATGACATCCCAAAAGAAAGATGGTGGAACTTGTATCCCGGATGATTGTTGTACAAAGCAAGGAAGTGGAGACGCATCGTCCATCTTTATATAGTGTATATGGCTTAGATTAGGAAGCTTCCAAACAATTTGACATAGGTTCTAAGTTCTGAGAACCAAGGATCATTACAAATGGTTCTGTCCAACCCTGACTACAAACCACAAAGACAATCATGCACGAAGGAAATCCTTGGATCCTTAACACCTAATGCTAAATTAGCTAAATTGTTGATTACATTTCCCTCAAATTACTATAAATTGAAGGGATTAATTGTTCCAGCTCTACATTGTATAACAGAGGTATTTAGCCTGGATACATTTATGTCCCATATGTTTACTCTACAGCAAATCTCTTTCTAATTATTTGGAATATTTCCACATCAGTACCACAAATTTGCTTTTCTCTTTAAAACAGAGCTGACCTTGAGGTGCCCTGTACTGGCAAGACAAGACACATTGTGCTCCATGCCTGATCAACCACACTTGTCAATGCATGACATGTTGGCTCCCACGAAAAAGAAAGATCAGATCGATGCTGAATGATTGTGATGGAAAATGGGACAAAGCGCGGGGGAAACAGGAATCTCATCTTCGCGGGGAAATGGATTTTCACAAGATTTAACTGAGAGCACGTCTGTTATGTATGTTGCCCACAGCTTCTAATGCTGAGATGCCACAACAGTCAATAAGTCTGCACAGCAGCTGTGCCGAGCAGGAACGTGAGGTGCTCAAGCTGAAGCAGAACATTTGTGATACTGCAGGCATACTGTATATATGGCCACACATATCAACACACAAGCTGGATCACCTCTCGCCACTTTAATTTCCCCTCTAGTCTTACTAATGTAATTTAAGAGCTATGATTACAGAACGCTCTACTTCTTCTCCTACAATTTTCCCCACAAATCCTCATCAACTGCTCCAATCACTCCTCACACAGAGCCAACACTGCACAGAGAGACAACCCTTATTTCCACCACATTAATGAACTCTTTCATTTGAAGGCCTTTGACTACCCACCGCTTGATTGCAAAGCCAAAGCCAATAGGCCTTGGTGACAGCTCCTTGAAGATTAAAAGTATCAATCAAGGCAGGAAAGGAAAAAGCTGGAGATGCCTCCAGATCCGTTTCCCTGAACAAGGCCCAGAGCTATTTGGAAAGGTTTGACGTGGTTTGCTTTAGTGCAATTTAATTTGGGACAGGTGGAATCTCCTCAGGGAAAAGGGTGGAAAAGATTAATAAAGGCGAAACAACAGCTGAAAATCTATTTACAGCATTTTATAAAACAAGCATTTCATGGCCTGTCCATGCACAACATTGTTAAAATGGAATTCAAAATAGGGTTTATCAAGGAAACATTCAACTGGGGTGTCAGTGTCGTGTTAGATTGGGTCATCCTCTAAATAGAAGGCGAGTGGTTCGATCCTTGCCTCCTCCACACTGAATAAGTGTTCTTGAGCAAGATGTTGAACCCCAAAAAGGCCCCTGGCGGTTGCAACATCAGTGTGAATGTGTGTATTAATGTGTTTGTGTGAATGGGTGAATGGCATGTAGTGTAAAGCACAACAAGAGGTCGATTAGACCAGGAAAACGCTATGTAAGTGCCGTCCATTTGCCGTTTATCCATTTACCACTTTAAACCTACAGTTAATTCATCAGAGTGCAGGAGGAGGAATTCTGTGCCGCCGGGTAAACTTGACCAGCATAAAAAGTGCCAATGCGGGATGACATAATCTCTGTCTAAATCAATTTCTCTGTGAGAGCACTCGACTCAGCTCGATATGTAGCTGCAGGGCTTTCGTTAAGTGGCCACTGCCAGTTACCTATTAATTCATGTGCTGCTGGTTGCCCCTGTGGCCAAGCTTAACCCCAGATGTTGTAGATGTATAAATATTATAAGAGCAACATCGTAAAGCGAGACGGCATCCCCTAAAGCAGAATGTCCAAAAGAAATTGGAGTGGAGGGATTTAGTGTGGATGTTGAAAATTAGAAAAATCATGTTTCGATTAATGAGGTGCCAGCTACATGTGTAGTCGGCGTTGGAGGAGGTTATGGTTTGTAAAATACTCCTCTATATGTCTGCAGCAGGTGTTGCTCGATGAGATGGTTTATGTAACTTATCTGCAGCCTGAGAAGGATTCAGGATTTTTTTTTAGGATCCCCATCAGCTGAGCATCAGCTACTCATCCAGAACATAACAGAGGATATTGGGATGGTTTAATTTTTCATATGCCAGCATCCGCTCCAACTTTACATCAGTATCACTTCCTGATTCCCAAATATGTTTAACTGGCAAAGCTGAGTCTGGTCAGAGCCAGAGCGGAGCTCCAACATCCATCTGGACGATCATAAGCCATCATCCATCCATCCAAGCAGAGGAGAGGAGGGGAAATACTCGCAAATACTGAGGAGAGCCACAGAGAGAGAGAGAGAGAGAGAGAGAGAGAGAGAGAGAGAGAGAGAGAGAGAGGAGAGAGAGAGAGAGAGAGAGAGAGAGAGAGAGCTGACTCGCCAAGCAATCACTCAGCAGAAATAATTTGGAATAACTAAGCCCAGGTTCTTCTCGCCTGCCTCCTCTGATACATACACACACACACACACACACACACACACACACACATTGGCGCCTTGGGTGTGCGCGCACATATGTACACATTTGCAATACACCCACGGAGACACGCACGCAATCGCGCACTTGTACAGGGTCACACACACACAAACACACGACGCTGACACACCAGGGCGAAATGCAAATCAAATGCACACAGGTTTAACACAATTAACGAGAGAGAGAGAGAGAGAGAGACAGAGAGAGAGAGAGACAGAGAGAGAGAGAAAATAATGCGTAAACTGAACACCAGCTCATCCACCGACGCACTGGGATGGATGGTTTGGTTCCACTATAGAGGAAAGACGACTTCAACAGACCACTTCCACTGTCGTACTGCAGCCGTGCACACTTCCACCGAAGGAGGCTGCGTCCGCAACTACAGCGAGAGCGACTGGGTTTCATGCGTAACATGACACGCTCGCTCCAAATGCGCATTTAAGTGCCGCATATAAGGAGATCGTAGATCCTTTTCGTTATAGTCCGTTCATAAGTAGAAGATGCAGATCTAGGCATATGAAATGAAACTGGTAACATCTCCACAGAGGGCAGCGTAAGCGTCTATCCAACTTTGGGACCGTGAGGATGAAAGGACGGATTAAACTTACCTACGCGCAGTTTCCCCAATGATAGCGTGCACTCTGCTGTCAGTCCTGATAGCCCCGCACCATCACCCGCTTTATCAGAATCGGATTTATACCACAGAGTGAAGCGGTGGCGTTGGAAAACAAAAAGGGACTCCCAGTAGTGAAATAGTCTCCAAAAAAGAAAAAAGGCAGCGTCTATCCCCAAGATCACATATTGCCAGAGTCGACTGGCACAGGTCGGAGGACAGCAAGACTTTCCAACAGCAGGGCAAATGAAGAAAGCTTGATCAGGAATGATAGGATTGGTGGATGAAGGGGTAAAAAGCAGGAGGTAGTGAGTGGGGGTTATCCGTTTCTGTTCTTTTTTTTTAATCAGTTGCCCACAGCCAAACAGCCCCGGCAGGTGAGCTCCGCGCTGCGCAGGACTACATGAGCGCAAATTGCCAAAAGTGATGTGCAGAGGAAGAGACACCTCGCATGCTCGCTCTCCCTCTCTCTCCCTCAAAGTGTCGCTGTGGAGACTGGATGCGTGAAGTCCGCAGACGCGGCACAGATGCAGAGAGGATGAGCCGTCAAAATAAAAGCGCAACAGAAATGAACAGTTGCTATGTATACGATTTATTTGGATGTGGATTGAAGTTGAAGCTGGACGCAGCATTATGAGGAGGTCGAAATCTGCGTTAGATAAAAGTATAGTATGTTGGTGTTATTTTACTGCAATGCATTTTCTCATCTGGCTTTTATTTTGAAAATGAATTCAGCCATTCTCCTGCCTATCATTTCTGACTTGACGGTATTAGCTTTCATGATCGGTCCCGCGTTCCTCTGGAGTCTCCATCCGCTGCATGATGCTCAAACGTCCATGACGCGCGCACGTGAGCCAACTACTCCTCATTACGCACCTGTATCGTGCAGAAAGTAGATGAGGGTCCGACAGGCAATGCGGTGCAGCTTCAGTTTGAGGATAGACGCACAGCCGCCCAATGGAAACAACAGAAACGAGCTGAAATCTAAATCTAAATATCGGAATCAACGCAAGGCCACATGCGCCATTTTCTGACAATCATAAAACAGTATAAAAACAAACTTCCTGTAAAATCACCACGTGATCACAACTGAAATCAAACTTATTCATGAGAAGATAAAAAAAAGAGTGATAATTAATAATCACATTTACCAATATCTATACATATTCTCATAGCTGGTGAAATTTGCAGTTTTCCTTACAGGTGTTTACGCATTCTCGAAACTTAGTGCTCATTCTTTGACTTATTTTACAAATCTGACTATGTGGATCTTGACAAATATTCAACAAATACCTAAATACCTATAATTCCTATAAAAATGGCCACATAAAAATCAAAGTTACACAATATTTTGCCTGATTTTACACTTGCTAACAAAAGCCCCAGATCTGAGACAAATCTGCACTGGATCAGCCATCGCTGAGGACGTTGCATGTGACACATCTCCTCCTTAACTGGATGTCCTGCAGGCTGAATATCAAGTCCAAGCAACAACTACGGCTGACTGAAGCAAAGGAAGAGATGAAGGCGGCTGTACCATATACTGGTCGGGGTGGGGGGGTGCAGCGTGTGACCCTGTGTAGCCAGTCATTTGTGTAGTATGAACTCCTAACCAATCACGAGACAGTGCGTTGTGTTGTGTGAAGTGCACAGAGATCTGACCACTCTGAAGGTTGTACAGTCGGTACTTGGCATAAAGGAGAAAATTCACCCTGTTTAAAAGAATAAATAATGTGGGAATATACAATATACAGGAATGTACCTGCAGAAAAATAAATACTCTTTAAAAATGACTTAATTACAGAAATCTACAGTTTGAGAGCAGTATTGAATAATAATAATATTAAATAGTGAACACACCAAGAAATCAGTGTGCTGTATTTGCAGGTGCTATATGCATGACCTTGCAGAGACTAAACCCACATTTCACCAAAGAAATACTCAAAACACTGTGTTCCATTTCAATAAAATCATACTTTCAATATCTTTAAGCAGGCGTTCATGTTTTCATTCAACAAAAAGGTCAACAGACAAGCAGCTCTCTTTTGATAATCTACTTTTAAATTCAACGGGGGTCCTACAATGTGCTTGGTTTCCATTACAGCGCAGTACATCCACATTTAACATCAGTATTCATTCCACTATATCAATATTTGCTATCATCTTTTTGCCTGTTCAATATTAACTGCACACGGGCATGAATGTGACAAGTTGGCTGAAAAGGATTTCATTCTGTACGGCTCAGGTATAACCAGTATTTATGAGGAGCCAAGGACTCCCATCCAACAGGCGAGAGACAAAATCCTGAATCACTCGGGATGATGAATGGACAGCGAGGCCGCCTCGCTTTTTCTTCCTCAACCGCAGAGGTGTGGTGCACAGATTAAGGGCATTTGCGTACACGAGCCCCCCTGTCGGCCGGTCGGGCCATCAAAAAGGGACTTGTTTGATTCCCTCCTCACTGGGCTACCCCTGTCAAGACTTTGGCCCCTGGCTCCGTGGTTCTGTGAGGCGAATTTCGATGAGGGGAGGGCTTTGAGGAGGAGAAGAACCAGCCTCCCCGGACTGAAAATGTGCACTTGTGAGCGCTCTTTGTCATATAATGCCCCTGATGTGAATAGAGGCTCCTTAATGAGCGGAGAAGTGGACAAACACGGCATTGATTCCCCCTCCCTCTCCAAGGCTGCCGTCCGCAAATGGCCTCGGCTCCATCAACCAGTTAGTGTGAGGACAACTGTCAACTGGGGGGTTGATTGTTTGCTGATGTTCGTCTGTTGTAATAATTCTCAACTCCCGGTTTCTATTGCAAGTTTGTGCAGTTTAATGCTTTTATGAATCACTCTATAAGAAAAAACACGCTTTGAACTCAAAAACATTGTTTTCTAATGGTCTTAAAAAAAACACCCAATGGATTTATTTCCACTTGACAACAACAGCGGGAAGCTTCATACCTTTCCAATTAAAAATGACAACTTTTGATGTACTGGGTGGAAAACATGTCACTGACTCTTACATTATAATTAACTGCATAAAAGTGAAATTCAATTTACAACACTTGTATAAAATGAGAATCTGCACATCAAAAGAATTTCAGACAGAACTTTAATATGTTGTACAGACAAATTGAAGCCAGTATCTAGTGATTGAAAGCTTCTTAAAGCTTCTTATTAAAAGACACAAACAAACAATAAGATTATATGATGAAAATACACCTGTATAAAATTCCGTATTGGCTGAATAATACTCAAAGCTATTTTAAAACTTCACCTTCAGGGTGCACATTCAAGAATTCAGAACTTCCTTAAATCTCAGACTCAGAATAACAACTGACAAATGTTAAATTTGTCCAACGTGGCTGTTCAAAGTGATGGCCTGAACAATATGAGGCAACACACCATGATGTCAGCCATATTGTTTTTGGTACTGCTATTTTTGAAGCCTGTAATTTGGCATTTTGTCCAGTGCCACCTTGTGGTATTTTGAAACCAGAATAAACCATAATTGATTGGTCCGACTGTCCCTCCAGGACACTGAACGCTCGCCTACACCTGTGACCTGCACCCATTGGATGGCAACAGCTGTCAATCACACACTATCCATATAATACCCCCCAGTGACTTTTAATAATCAGTGGAGTCGCCCTCTGCTGGTCATTTCAGAGAATAAAAGTGTGTGGTCCCTCAGAATTTTGTCATCCCCTCAATCCATAATCATTTAATAAACACTTTACTTTCCACTAAACTGAGATAACAATCAGTTATTGATCATATCTTGCCAGATTGTTACAAAAGAGCACTGGAAAGTTTCTAATATGAGCCACTCTTTTTGTATTTATAGCACAGACAAGGTCAACAAACCGGTTGCTCAAAGTATTTTGCCGGCTCGGCTTCCTCACCTGAAAACCTGCGGGTGAAAAGCGGGCGTCACTTTGGGAGATGGAGTGTTTTCAGAGGAGGCGACAGATTTAATTGGGGTAATGAGGTCACTGGAGGAAGCCCCAGAGCCCTTCTCCAATTACTGCTGACCAAACACAGAACCAAACAGGACGGAGCAGTTATCATAGTGTACACACACATTAAGAAAGACCCTCTAATAAATGACACAGTGTGATCATTTCCATGCGCACGTCATGATCTCTCTAAATGCATGTTTGTATGATTCATAATAAAACAGTTTAAAAATAATCATTTCTGACAGTAAGAGGTCACAGCGTCTCTGGCAGAGCTGTAGTACGAGCATATCTTTTTTTGGGGGGGGTGATGTCATCACACAGTTGATGCTTAATTCATGGCTCATTCAGTGCAGCTCACCAGAGAAGATTTATGTTGACTTATGTTTAAAAAATGTGATAAACACAGAATCGTATGATGAAGGGCGTTGAAAGCGATATCAGGTGTTTATATTGCAGAGTAGAGAATATGAAGAAGTGATTCTTATCAGTCAATCAATCAGAGAGAGTTCACACGGATCAGTATGAAGTACTTTCGCAGCATCGGGGGGGCAGGTACATTCTTCCTTTGTGTTGTGTCTCTTTCAGCGTACGAGGGAAAGCAACACATCGGGTGCTGCGGAGTCACGGCTAACCCCCTGCTGGGCTAAACAAAGACAGACGAGTTGTGTGTGATGGACGTTGGTATAGGAATCTGTGTCGTGTCAGCTGTGGGGGTCCGTACGACCGACTGGGGAGCGTTCGTGTGAAGAACTTGTTGTTTTGCTCTCGCTTTGGTGGAACCTGCTGACTGCGTTGGTTTGATTCGCCTCCGTTACGCTGAGCAGTGTTAGCAAACAAAAAATCGTGACGGAGACACAACGCTCATCGGTTTACAACAACCCCCCCCGGACGTTTGTCTTCCTCTCTGCTCTCACAGCACTCTCTCCAACCTCCTGCGAGGAAGAAGCTGAACTACCTGCTCTCCAAAAATAAAACAGCTGCACGCTCCAGCAGAGGTAAGACTGGTTCCAGATATTTTTATAGCCTCCCTGGCCTACATCTGACAACTCAAATCTTAACTCTTGTCGGGGAGCCACTACTTACTTTAAATGTGGTTTTTTTTTAATTTTGTGCTCTGGGTGCATGTGAATCAAACTGCACCATTAAACCACACTGGACACAGAGCATGTAGATCCTCCTCAAAGTAAACTGCGGCAAAGAGGGAGAACCGAAAACAAGAGAGCAACTTTATGGGTATGAAGTCATCTATCTAATCTTATAAATCAAGAGAACCGTCCATTTTATTAGCTTCATACTTGCCATATATATTATTAAGGGAAAAGGGAGTGCAGTTTAGAATTTGGTGCTTTTTGGACACATGATACATTTAATATTTATATGAGAGGTTTTGCCCATTTCAAAACAGGCATGTTTTAAACAGGCACTGCATTAGTGTTAATAATATAACAGATACTCATATGTGTAATGTCTAGCACAACAAAATCTACCAAAGCTCATCTGCAGCTTTTCTGTAATGTTTCCTCATGAGTATGTTTTTTTATATGTTACCCAACTAAAGGTGGCTGGAATTAAATTTTGTTTCATTCCGAAGTAGCAAAGCTGTAACCCAAACTCCAAAGTGACTTTTGTTTATAAGCAGAGTTACACTTTTAATTGGGCAGCAGGATGTCTAACGAGTCCAATTATAGAAACAAGAGAAAAATAAGTCTCTTGCATCTCGGTTCAAACTGAGGAAAACAAACTGTAGCACTGGCAGACCCCCCCTGGGCCCCCCAAACACTCTCCCACCCACCTCAACCCGAGTCGCTGCATGGCGTCATGAAAAGGTCTGTGAGCCGTTGAGAAAAGGCTGCTGTGCTTAACCGGGGAAGCGATGAAAGCGTTTGTGCGAGTGTGTGAAGCTCTCGCTGCAGTTGTCTTACCTTTCGACAGAGGCGTACAAGCTTTAGAGTAAAGGAATGGAGAACAGAGAGCAAGGAGGGTGAGCGGCCTGCTAACCTTGAAAATGCTGTGGGGGGGAAACCTACTAAGTTTGGCGATTTTCAGCTGCATCCTGCGTCTGTACTTTAATCCAATTAAAAAGTTCTGGAAGTCAATATTATGAAGACATTTTTAAAGTGAAATCCTGTCTGCCATATATTTCATCGATACATTCAAAAGAATTTTCTGTCGGATACGTTTAAATTAAAGAAGGAGCGGCGTATATTCCCAGCGAAAACAGATTTTGCAAACGCAAAGACGTTGCATACAAACAGAATTCACAGAAGTTTGCAGCCCTCTAATCATATTTTGATGATGCAGCTCCAGAAGAGAATTAGGCCGTACATATAAATACTCCAGGGAGGCAGGCGTGTGCGTGGCAGGATATCTGAGGCGTGTGGAGATATGTGCTTAAAATCCTGATTCAAAGACCACGTGCGGCTTGACGTGAGGTTTAATCCTGCACAGACGGAGCTGGAAGACGTTTCTGTGTCATGTGAAAATGCACATCCCTGCTGACTCCTTAACTTTCTTTAAAAGATGTAGTGGGTTCACTATGTATGAGACAGGGTGCATATGTACCATACCCCCCTCATTATATCAGGTTTTTTAAGTTATAGATTCAGATTTTGTTATTACAAAGGGAGTAATTCAGGTATATGTGGGTCAGGGCCATGGTGCAAACTGGCTTACTTGCATTGATATATGATAGCAGGTAATTATGATTTGAACCTTTATTCCTGTCAGTCAGATCCTGATGCACACTGCAAAAAAACTAATTCAATTAATTGATCAAAGAAATATTTGTGAAAGATGTTAAATGTGTAAAGATCTACCGGTCATTTCTATAATGTATACATATAAAGCTCTTATTGTAGGAGCAAGAGCTTTTCCAGATATTTTATTATCTAAAAGTAGTATAGTAAAGATATTAAATTACGTTTTCTTAGATATTTCTAACCCTAGAAAATAAGACCCTCAGATTTAGATTTGTGATCATCTTGGACTATTCCGTTTTTACTTGAGAAAAAAATGGCGAGGGAATAACTTTTCTCCTTTATCTAGTGTTTTTGAGTGAATCATCTCTGCCACATGGTCTGCATTTAAAATGAAAGTTGATAACACTGAATAAAAAATGCATGATATGTGAAATCTCAACGGTTGGGCAAGAAAATATGCTAGACTTGCACTTAAACGATGTCACTGTAAGTCATTCTGAGAGTAAAAGTCTTTCCGCAACAAGTACAAGAAAAGAACATTTGAGACTTAATGAGGTTAAACGACTTAAATTAACTTGATGAGGGACGTGTCATGTCTTATATGGGTCACGTTCTTCAAAGTCAATCTTTTCTGGCATTTGCCTTTGCGATGGAATGGGAGCTCATCAGCCACAATGTCCTGCGTGTTTCCACGGAACAATGTTTTTCAGGGGTAATTGAGTGATGTGAATAATAAGCAATTCCCGGTGAGCTGTGTTTGGCTTTGTAGTGTTAACCAGGCGATCCGAGCCTTGCACTTTGATGCATGAAAGATGCATCAAGAAGTCCAATCAAGATACTCAGCGCGCTGAAACAAAAAGCTGCCTTCATATGGACATCACGGTTCACTTAATTAATAGAAATAGACCCAGGTGGTCCGCCTTCGCTTGATGTCAAACCTATTTGAAATGTGCACCTCAAGATGAAACAAGAAATATTCATTTCTACTGAAGAGGAAGGAACGAGCGGCAGGAGGAGCGCTGAATACTGATCGAAAAGAACATTTCGGGGTACTATAGGTGGGCAACGTTGCCAGTGACGAACAACAAAAGACCTGTTGGTACAGGATTAGAATAATGTGGGCATCCCATGGAACTAATAAACGACCGTTCAACTGCTGATTCCTAAAATGCATCATGCCTCCCACGCAGCTGGCAGGGGAGCTTGATCTTACCACGCCGTCCGCTGCCTCTCCGTGGGACTCGACGTGGAGGAGTGCCACGTTCTCTCATGCCAGTGTGTGAGGTATAGGATTATCCAATTTAAGGTATTAAGCAGGGCATATATCACCACGGTGAGGCTGTCAGAGATGAGTAAGAGCCGCTGGTTCGAGTTGGCATCCACGCGAGGAGGTTTGTACATTGCTCCATCTATTTTGAGAATTCATAACTGTAAAATGATTCAGCCCTGAAATGGTATCATTTTTATTTCCCGGAGCTTAAATTCGTAATACTGTGAATAATATAAATAAATGCTATTAACCAGCTGGACAAATTCTCACGACTCTGAAATTGGAGGGAGGAAAAGCAAGTGTATTTATCCCACTGAGATTTGATTAATATGGAGAGCTGAGGAGGTTTTATAATGGACTTCCTGAGATTGGGAGGAGAGCTCTGAATTGTTTGGCTTTAATTATCTTTGATCTGATCAATAATGTCAACACTGCAACTCTGCCGGTCTAACAAAGTCAAGAAATGGAACCCACTAAATACGACGAGGAACAACAGGTGGAGGTTAATATCTGGAAAACTGAGTTAAACACTACTCCCACACTTCTACAGTAGCAATCTGTAGCATCGATGCAAACACACAACCAATCACAAGTCAGTCTCAGCTGTCAACAAACAAAACACTTTTTAACTTTTTTATGGCATCAAATAACCAATTAAAACATTACCAGACACCAGTAGGATGCTCAGGAGAAACAACTATGTGAGCTGCACTTAGTTTGGTCCATGTCCCATCCCTTAACATGGGGGAGGCAGGATTTACGACCTGAGAGCCGTCCTGTCGTCCATCTTTATATTCAGTTGAAACTGGTTCCTTGTTTGCCTTTTTGTCAGCAGTCAACTTCCAGTTCCTTGAAGAACATGAAAAGTGCATCAGTGATGTCATGTTGTGTTTTGATGTGTGCGTTTGGCTGAAGTAATTCAATCAATAATACAAAATCATGATATCGAACTTTGGAGCCATATTACAATTCATTGTGTTTCCAAATTACTCGAGAAAGTGTTGTTTTAAGCTGTTGTGTTAAGGCCATTCAAACTGAATAATTTTGCACTTCCACATTCACTCAGCCTTTCTGTTAGCGAAGAGCGGGCGTCACCATTTACTTAACACTGGAGCCAGAAAGCTTTCCTATAACAGCGAGTGAACCCACAGCTTGGGCCTCGTCTGCATTAATTATAGCTGGTGCAATGCTGCGCAACACAAAACATTATTCTAAAATGGTGCCGCCTGTTTGAACGTCTCTGAACTACAGGGCCTGTTTTTCGTGTTCTTTCTTTAATGGGGTCTCGGTTCATCTGGACTTAAATCTCATACATTGCTAATGGAAGCTCTCTTGTGTTGCTCGCTGAAAACAGAATGCATCCACACTTCTGAAAAGTTTTATAAACTAATGGAGTCTGAAGTCGCTCGAGAGTCAAGTGACGGCTAATGACTTTCAGGGGAAAGTCATTATTTTAAGTTGGTACAATTACAATAAATTATTAACCATTTAATAACGAATAATGAATGGGGACAATAACATTTAAGCACAAGCATTTTGAGGGAAGTGGTATCCTTCCCAACACAACACCATTGTTTCAACCAGCTGCCCTTGAAAGAGACAAATCGAGCCTTGAATAGAAGAACAAAGCTTTTTACCACAATTCCCAGGGCTATGATTACAGATAAGACTTCCCTGAGGCAATTCAGTGAAGGGCAGATGAGGAACAGAAGCCTAGCATGTGGTCTAACTATAGGCCAGCTAATGGGCTACAAAGCCAGATCCAAACGGACAATTCCTTTGTATACATATGGTTAAGCACACATTCCTATACAAACAGGAAGATTGACAGATAGTGATGAATAGAGTGGCTCTCGATATGGAGAAAAGGCAAAAGCGCAGCAGCTCTTGGCAGAAAATGGCGATCGGTCTCTGATGGTATGTAACACAGCTTTGGAGAGACATCCCGCTAAAGGCCAGGTTTGTTTGAAGTTCACTTTGCGATGCATCAGTGGCGATGACCTAGATTTCCTATCTCTCGCTCCTCCAAGAGTGCAGCGAGAGAGACAGCCTCGTTTCAGCCCTTGCCATTGCTCTAACTATGTCAGCTCGCCTGTAAACATTTGGCACAGAGTCACATCGCTGCGTCTCCCTGTTTCCCCCCCCAGACGACTCCCTTTTCCTGGTGTCAACTCTATGACTCCCCAATGTGTTTGTCCCCCAGAAGGGAGCAGGAAGACTGAGTCGAGTGTGATACAATGCAGAATGATAGAAAAACCACAAATTAATAAATGCTACTCTCAGAATGTGTTTTTCAGGAAAAGAAAAATCAAACTCCATAAACATGATCTTCATTTCTACACTTCCTGCATGGTTAAATCTTGTTTTGACTGATAAAAACGCAACGCAGGTTAAATTCCCCTGCTCAGAAATATGGCTTGTCTTCTTGTCTTTCAATCCGTCTTCCTGCACTTGCATCAATCTGCTTTATTGCTGTGTCCGATTCACTTCCGGACGAGAAAAATACAACAAAGAAATCAACAACCTGCAAAAGAAAAGAATCAGAATTGGTCGCCGGCCCTGTGCCTCTGAGGTGCAGTGTTTATTTTGATCGTATCTAAAAGCGGCCACTAGAAAAAGAAGCAGGCACGAGCCAGCCTCATTCCATGGCTACTTGTGACTCCTCTCTCCGTCCAACACACACCCCCACGGGGGACAGTCGTCAGTGCAACAGAGTGAAGGCACGAGAACAACAGTTAAAACTGCTCAAGCTCAACAGCAGACTCAACAAGCCAGGGAGAGAGTTTGCCACGTCTTTTTAATTACGCATGCTGCACAGCAAACATCGGCCTGCCTGTCACTCAGGGAGATTGTGCCTCGGTCGCTATTTCTGCTCTGCTCTTATTGGTTTCTTTCTATGTAATCTGACATCATTGGACAAGTAGTGCGTACCAGCCAGAGTTGAAGCTACTCCCGTAACACACAACGACTGCCACTTCCACCTCTCCCAGTGTGAGGTAGTTTCCATTAGAAAACCAGTTTGGAACAACGCTGTGAAACCCCAGGATGCCTGTGAAAGACAGAGTCTGAGGGGAGAGGGGGGAATTAATGTTCTTTAAAGCAAAATCAAGCGCACACTGTAGCCGTGTGTGTGGGTTTAAATGTTGGCTTGGGTCCGGTGGTTATTTAGCTCCTTCTTCTCTGCCTCTCAATATCCCCTGTGCGCCGCAGCAGGTGCAAATGTAAAACTCCAGCGGAACATGACAGATGGCTCAACATCCTCGGCAAACTAAGACGCGCTAATAAAAACGTCTGTAAAGCAATGAAGTCTGACTTACAGTCTGCGCTGCTGCCTTACATTAAACACTGGTATTTGCCTTTTTCTGTTTTGTGCTGCAGGAAACTTAGACACTACCTGAGAGTGATTCACGCGGGGCTGCAAACCAAACCATCTCAGGAAATATCTCAGATTCATTGTTTGTACTCAGAATTTTAAATGTGTTACAAAAGGATTGAAAACAGATGGGAGATTTTTGCTTGAACAAACAGTTGGAAGTACGTGTAAGAAATAATGTACAGAATGTTTCTGTTTTTCGAGTACTTGGACCATTGCAGTTTAGCGCTGACCTTTACAGCTTCAACACAATGTGCAGTTACCCTATGGTGCTCTCTGCTGTATACAATCACAGACACACAGGCTTTCACAGAGGAACACAAGTCTCTGACTGAGCGAGTTAACCAGATGGAAGATGGACGGCGACAAAGGATAAGGAGGAGCAGCGCATTGGTCCACCTGGAAAAATATGACTTTATACTTGAAGTAGAAAGTGGGAGTTTGCATTATGAATCTAGGAGGGTGAAAAAAGGAGTTACAGTTTTCCCTGGGAGTGTTCATTTAAGTATTATATAATACAATATCACCAACCTGATCTGATCTAAAACAACACAAACACACACAGACAAAATGATGCACTTACAAAAGAAAAACAGCTCAGTGAAAAATATATTGAATACAGGTGTTTCCACACTGGTGCACTACATGGTACAATTTACCAATTAACATCCAATCACGCTCTGTGGCACGCACGTATTAAAATCCTGAGCTAAATGATTCAGATTGTGTATCCAGATGGCAAGAGGAATTCCTTTTCACTTTCTTTAACTGTGTTTTCTGGCAAATAAAAGATTTAGGGTTATTAGACGACTTCTTTTCTTTTATATTTCTGCTATAAGAAGTAGACGTGTAGGATTGTATGGCATTGGTTGAGGTGTGCGTTCCACTGAGCCCTGAGATCTAGTTTAAATGGTGCATTTCTGGGACAGGAGATCTAAGTAACATTTGCATTTAGATCTATGGGAAACACGTCAGTAAACAATGAGGGGATCCTGTGGCTCTAGGGACATTTTGCTGACACGCTTTGAATCTTCTAGTCAGTGCAAATCAATTCAAACTGGTTCTTAGTGTAGAATCTGGGTCCGGGGGGGTGAACGGTTTGATGAGTAAGACAATGACGTGAGTAGCCTTCAGATTCACCTCAACCGGTATCATTCAATATGGACGTGCCTGTAAAAGGCAAATATAGGAGGGCATGTAAGACTCAAGAAAGCGACACCAGAGGGTTAGTGTGAAGATGAATAGGAAGACATACCTTCAATATTTAAATGCAATGTCTCTCCTTTGATTAATGCTATTATTTTATCCACGAGTATAATCACAGTGAAACAACAAGCTATGAACCCGAGGACTCATTACAGGTGTGTCAAAGGTTTTGCTGAGCTTTTTCAAAATGACATTCCACCAGTATTTATTATTGATGGACACCACTGCATGTTTCTGTCACTTGACTGTGAAATAAACAGGATATTCCTCCAGTGTTAAAAAGATAATTACACGAGAGGCACAATCTGGGTCGGAGGCTCATGTCAGGCCTTTTGGATTTAATGGGTATCAGATTTTTAGGAGCATCCTACAGAAGATCAGGGAACGGAGCGACACGTCTTATCTGCTCTTGATCATGACACATTTGCTGTTGAAAGATTCAGCCTGTGCTGCATGAGCATCATCCGACTCTGGCATTTCATGCGCAAAACTTAGATGAAATATTTAACTGGATGTCTCCACAGATTCCTTCCGGACTTAACAAGCTGCATCACCACGCAGCAGTTTCTCCCTCACAATGACCCGTTCAAACGCGGCAATACTCGAGACTCTGCAAAATGTTGCAATTCTGCAGCAGAATGAATCTCCCTGGTAACCACTGACATTTTGAAAGCTGTGGGGTGTAATTATCAGCAGTGCAGAGTCTGCAGCTGCATTAGACCCTAAGGCCTTTAGTGGACTCTGTGATATCATCTATCCTTTGAAAGCACTAGTGGATCAGAGCGGAAGGACACTTGAGCAGTCCCTTCAATCTTCAGTGCATCAAATCAGAAGACCAGATTTGAACGGATATGTTGTGCTCAATCCTTCAGACAAAGCCAAAGACAAGACTGTGGGGAGGGTTAATAAACTATAGTCACACGTTCAGCAACGACAACAATGGATGAGTGACACAATTGCACATAAACGCTCGATTCCTGCATGAAAGTCGGACAAATTCATGCACATCCACCACGTGACTCTCTACTTTCAGCAATGACCCATTAAACTTGTAACTACACCCAATAGTGATATCATGGTTTTTTCTTAGGGCTTGTGCTATTCAATGATCGCTACTGCACAGACCCTCGCTCCAAATGCACAAGATGTAAAGCAACACAGTCGGTTTTCCTTGAATAACGGATTGATATAATGAAAATAATCTTCAATCATTGATGAGTGGTAGGAGAAGTGAAAAGAGGGAGAGAGAGAGCATGCATATTAGAAAAACGACGGCAGTTAAACCAGCACTGGGTTTCTGCCATCACTTTAAGCCTTTCTCCTGCAACACACACAATTTCTGAAATGGTCCAAAAAGGAAAATAAAGTTTATAATTTATCATATTTTTTTCAGACTTTGTGTCCTTCACAACGTTTGAGTGAGAGTGGACTAGGTAAATGGTAAATGGTTTTGTATTTATATAGCATTTTCTAGTCTTGATGACCACTCAAAGCTCTTTACAGTACAGTTTTACATTCACCCATTCACACACGCATTCACACAGTGCATCTATTAGCAGCACTTTGTTGTTCTGTGAGGGGCAATTCAGGGTTCAGCATCTTGCCCAAGGACACTTCGGCATGCAGATGGGGAAGACTGGGAATTGAACTGCAGACCTTCAGGTTGGAGGACTACCACTCTAACCCTCAGCAACAGCCGCCTAGGATGGAGTCAAATTCCTGGCCGGAATTATTTGAGCTATGATTGTTTTTTGTTATTTTTACGAACAAAATATTATGAATTTAATTTATGTACAAGGCAACACTTTCACCGTTTTATTTTAGCTTAAGCTTTCCATTGTCTCCACTGCAATCCATCAAAGTTCTTTGTTTCCAAGGAGACAGATCAAATCAATACTCCCTGAGCAGAAACTGACTGCATTTCATATAATTGGAGTCAATAAACTGTGAGCTTGGGTGACACAGTGGAGAAACATCTTGTTAACAATATCTCTACATCTTAGTTATCATTTGTTCTTACAACTTTGATAATATTGGACAATTGTAGGGACAAGTGTTTTGTGCAAGGTAGAACAGCTGAATTATCTGCGAGTCTCCATCTCTCCACAAAAAAACATAATTAAAATATCTCAAAGATGTTCTACTCAGCTTGTTTCTCCTAAGATGCCGGCTCTAGGAGTCAGATTTTAAATTCTCTGGCACAGGCAACGAGTTAGAATGTAACTTGGGCAAAAGGCCAGAGATTAAAAAGAAACTGAATAAGTTTCTTATGTTGAAAGTTTATGTTCCGAGTAAAAAATAAACTTTAAGCTCGTAATGAGACATTTTTCTCCTCAAAATCTAAAATGTGCATAAGTTCAATGAAAATGTATCAAATACAAATCATCATGTGGTCTTTTTAACGCTTCAGAGAACCACTGGTTTGGTACTGGGCCAAGTTGGACCCATTCACCAGCTTTTAGCAGAATCTCAGCTACAGTTTTCCGAAGCTTTTGTCATCTTTACTTTCATTTTGCTGACACAATTCCCAACTCAGCAGAGGCACACACAGATATGGCAGAAAACACAGATCCTTACAGAGCTACACAGGTTCATAGGCGGGTGGCTCTCCAATGGCTGAGAATCAGAAACTTTTACTAACATGCTGAGGGAACTCAAACTGTTTTCAAATTCAGATCGATAAACGTTTTCATGTCAGGCTGAACATGAACTGTAAAACACAGCCTACATACACAGGACTGCAGCTGTAGCATTATTCTACTCAAATGAACTAGGACTAGTATTATTTTGGATCTTATATAGGTTCAATGCTGAGCATGTGAATGTCTCATCTTCTCACACACACCCGCACATGCACACTCTCTATTTGTTTATCTGGAGATTGGTTAAGACCAAACTGAAACAGGAGGAAGAAGATGAGAAGATACAAAAAGCTGAGCTTCTTGTAATGATTACAATCAGTGCAAAGTATATATTTTTTACATAATTCTCTGTCTCATTTCTGCACATTACTTGGTGTATTTCAATGTAACAGCTACCTCTTTTAATGATATTAAAACTAAATTAGAAATTAGTTCTCATTTAGTCTATATAAATCAGCATAATGCTTACTTCCATAATTTGCCAAGGGGTCCTGTGTCTCGTTTTTGTTGAGAGACCCAATTAAAGACAGAAACCATTTACCTGCATTTTCTTTACTGAAGTAGTGGAATGAATCGTCATAATAAGGGCTTTTGAGTTTAAGTTTTCCAGTTATCATTAACTTGCAGGTAACTGCAGGAATCTCAGTGTCTGGATGCTTTTTTTTTCATATGATCATTTGCTGAGAAGGAAGAGAGGAAGCTAAAATTAAAGCTGTGAAGGAGACACTGGTCTAAGTTGTGTTATCTTTGAGCCAGACGGTATATAACGTGAAAGTGCAGTTCTTCTTCCAACAGCTCTTGTCTAAAATGGAGATAGAAAAAGTAAACATGAAAAGATGTTTTAAATGGGAGAATTGTTCACTTTTTTGTTCATTAGTAATATGCATCTGAAGACAAAAGATTCAAGGGGTAGTTTCAGATGATACAATTTTTTTCAAGTAGATTATAATATACAGAATATAACTATTTCTACAGCAAACTCTGCATTCATTAATGTGTGTTTCTTTTGTGATATGCCTGAGGCACATACCAAGTATATACACAGGAGGGAAAAAGCCCCTTAAGAAGTGCACACTGCCAAGCCAGCAGTGGTCCACCACTATGTTGGCCACGGTGTAACAAAGCCACTGAGATCAATAAATGAGTTTTTGCAGCAATGAGAACTGCTGAGCATGGAGATATTCCACTCTTTATTATCAGGTAAAGACATAATCTCTCATATGAAAATGTTCACACTTTTCAAAGGGACTATTTGCTCAGTAGAAAGTAGCTGCAATAAAAGTTGTATACAGCAGCTTAGAAACTGGGACACTGTTCCAGACAAGATATGAAGCTGTTAACATTTCAGTGGGTGAGGCTGATTTGTCAATGTTGTGTACATGGCAAACAAAACTCCAGTCATGTGCAGTTTATTAAGAGTGGCAGCAGAAATTACTGAGGCAGATAATTCAGAACCTGCAGGACCAGAGGTATCTACATAGATGGAAGGACTTGAAACATCAGTGGCAATTGCAAATAATTCTGAGGTGAATTGTCACGCACCAGACAATTTACATCAAGTGCAAATAGATTTACTGAATAAATCACAAGGATAAAACAAATCAAATCGGGCTTCAGGGAGAGGAAAAGTATGTAATCTAATCAAGCTATGATCTGTTGCTGCTTTTACTAAATTAAATAATGAAGCATGCATTAACAAGTGAATTAAATAAAACGACAACTAAATTTCAGACGGGATAGAGGAGGAAGTGTTTCTTCTACTCCTTCAAAATGTGACACAGACTTTGTGGCAACACGCATTCTGATTGGATGTGTACATCTCAGAAGCGACACCTTGGGACAAATCGCCATTAGTCCCAACAAAATAAAAGCACAAATGGCTGTGGCTGATGTAAATTCTTGCATTGACTGGGTACAGGTTAAAAATATTACTACTGAAACGCATGAAAACAATGTGTTGTGTGTGCAAAGGCCTTAATTCTGAGGCCTTACTTGTAGAAGTTCTTTAATACATTTTGTAATGAAAAAGTTTACAGTCACAATTTGAACCATCAGATGATAATGATCAGATTTTTTGTGTTTTAAGTTGTGTGTTTGTTTGTTTGGTTAAAGTGAGCAGATAAAATGTTTATTGGAGTAAATCTCTGTTTTGGTGTTAAAATGGAGAAACCGCTGTTGTGCAGAAAAAAATATGGACAGGCTCTGTGACACACGTGGGAGAAATACAGCAACAGGTAAGAAGCTTTGATACTGACTTCAAAAAGGTATGAAGCGTGGGGATCTTCTCCGGCTCACATGCTCTCGACATGTCAATTTTTACAGTCGACCTTGAGCCCTGTGATTAAAATCTGTGATCCTGTGTGATACAAGATGAGAGCCTACATGGGGAACTAACAGTGCACGTATCAGGATATCAGGAGGGGCACCTGCTGTGAACCTGCAGTAAAAAGCTGCATTATTTCTTGCACTAAAACTCTGAGGCTTGGCTGTAACTATGAAAAATGAAGAAACATTACAGCAGTAATCTTGAAGATTACCACTTTAATGAGGACTCCAGTATCCAATATTAACCTTGCGAACTTTGTAAAACCATAATCTTAATGGATTTTATTACAGACCTCCTTAATATGCTGTTTAATTTGCACTCCCTCGTATTCTAATCGGCAGAATAATCACAAGTCGATTTGGATGTTCTTGCCTAATAAAAAAAAATTCATTACGGTTTAATTTGACCCGCTGACAACTGCTACCTGTTGGAATTAATAAGGAACACGTGAATTGGAATCATGGAAAACTCCAGATCAATAGCTCTCTCTCAAGCAACGCACTCGAGAGTGCTGATCGTCCAATCGGCGACTGAGTGAGCTGGAAAACGGGGATTTCCGCAAGAGAGCTTCAGTTGAAAGCAGACAACAGAGTGGGTGGAAAATCACATAGATCACAGCAGAGGAAAGAGAAACACTGAAGGAGGAAAGTGATGCACAACACCTCAGATAAAATATGTCCTCCACATGCATCATCACGAGCACCTGCACGTATCTGACAAGTGGCACTAGCGCAGTTGTTATTGGGAAATATTACTCGCATGTTTACAAGGAACAGACGGCGAGTACGCTGCAAAAAAATGTCCATATTATACTGTGATATATCAATATATGCATCGGACTCAGGTAAGCAAAAGCTCTACCGTTTTTATTTTGTGTTTTCTGAGACAAAGACATAATCTGTCAATTATTCCCGAATGGTACTAATGTCATCACAACTGATGATATTAACCCTCAGTAACGGACGTGCTGCTTGAATGGAGAGACTCGTTCATTGCAGCCCATGTTGCACGAGACGTCTCAGCCAGGAGCGTTTAGGAAAAGGAGTTTGGGGGCCTGAAGAAAAAGGACCCTATATAAAACTAAACCGAACCATCTCCAGATAGAAACATACCAAAGATACTAAATGACATCCCTCCAATCTTCAAATTATCCTTTTGGTATCCAAACTATAAACAAAATGCAGACAATATGCAAAGTACAATCCTCCGCTGCCATCTCAGGTACGTCACACACACGCAAACCTCTAAAATCAAATTACAGAGGTTTTAGGGCCTGTCTTAGGACTTCCATATATAGCTTATTGTAGAATTGATGTTGCCATTGCCCACGCTGGGCAATTGCATATACACAAACGAGTGAGACGTCACTGTTTTGTATTTCGCCACTGTCGGAAAGAATTTGATCGTATATAAATCCAAAAAAGGAACAAAAGGATTGGAGGTGCCCTCAACACTGTAACTCAGGTCGAAGTGAGTGTGAAGCTCCCGTGAAACTGACCTGGAGCCGACACTGAAATGCCACCGACACAAGAATCTAATTTGCACACAAAGTCTTTCTGCTACTTTCTGCTTTTCTCTCAAAAAGATGGAGCCCAGTGCCTATGGATTTATATCACACATCAAGTTTCAATGCTCCTGATTAGCAGGACTGCTCCACTGAAAAGTATATAGCAAAACGCTCTGTTATAAATTTTCGTACATATCAATCTGCGTTCAACCTGTTCTTAGAGGTAATGTGTTTTTTTTCTGTTGTTCACAAACTGCAGTTAGTTGTTCTCAAATCTGTAGCACAGTCTAGGTCATTGCGCCTCAAAGTACTCTCTTTTCTATATGCTTTTAATGTGTCACATTACATGCAATTACAGCACAATCAAAAAGTCGAGGCCACTTTCATAGTGAAGTGATTGGGAAAGTGGAATCTGACGTCTGGACCACGCTGTATAGCACAAGAACCAGGACACTGTCATTTTTCATGTAGAGAAGGTTAGTTACATTTTCTCTTATGTAAAATTCACATGCAACATTTATTAGAAGTCTTTTGAGAACAAGCTCATTTTTATGATAGTATGAAATATAATGAAGTATGTTTATTTATATATGTTTAAATAGTAAATATAAATAGCGAAGGACAATTTTTTGTGACAAGCTGCAAAACAAGCTGTGTATAAAATACAATACGTACAGGGCATATCCGCTTTTCTCCATCTGAGCAACCTCCATGAAGGACAGGTTATTATATCCTTTCAATTCTCTTTCCAGATATCATTCATGCCATGCCTTTGTTACAAGTGTCCAAGGTTAAAGCAGAAATATGGGACCCCTCTCTCTTCCTCCTGAATGGACGGTTGAGCTCCAGCCCTGCTGCCAATGTCAGATGCCAGCGTTGATAAAGCCAGAGGCAAGATGGCAACTGTCCACCCTGGAGCCTGCATTTTAAAACCGCTCCTGCCTGCAGCTTTCAGATGGGTACGAGCTGCACAGAAGAAATATGTCTCACCATCTTTTAGACCTTGTTCAGCTTTTAGCTTCCAAAATGTATTATTTTAAATTGTGTTCAACCTTACATAAATGTATTATCTTATAATGATTCCCAGAAAATTAAAAGGTACAAAGCTGCATCCATATCGGTGGACAACATTTACAGGAATACAATCGAAGCCACTAGATGTCACAGACCTCAACACCAGTGCAGCCACTCAGTAAACATCTTGAACACGCCCTCTAGCCATGTTTCACGCTCTCGTCCAATCTCAGCATTGCAGATTCTTTATCTGCAACAAACACCTGGGAACTGAGCCGTCAAAAAAAAACTGCATCAGTTACGCAGAGTGCTAGGTTTCTTTTGGCTTAATATGTGATTCATGGGCAAAGATAATTTAACGGAAATGCAGCCAGAAGAGAGCGAGGATGGTGATTAAGCATTTCAAAAGCATGTTAGGCGAGGTATAAATAATTAGCCCCGACGCACTTAATGGACGAGGTCACTAATGCAACATAATAATAGATCCGTCAAATATTTCCTTGCAGCTCCTCTCAATTGAATACGTTTCCTTCACCTTATCAAAGTAAGCGTTGAATTCAAATTTCACAATCTGCACAAGAGTAAGCTTTGAGGACTCAATAAAGTTAATGGAGTCCTTCCCTCTGGTGCGATGCCATCTGCTTTTTAAGATATCAGCAATTAAGCTTTAACTAGGAGCCTGAAAGTAACATGTTAATGATGTACTCGCTATTGATTCTGATGCAAGCTTTACAAAGCCACTGCTAACCCTGTAATCACCATCACAGTAAACCTTCTTTGAAAGAGACGTTGAATTAAATATGAGGGTTTTATCACAGAGGTCTTGTCTGGTTGGTTATGAGAATATAATATGTCTCGACGAGTTGACTTGCATTTCTTTTTCACCCTGGGAAATCGCTATTCTTCCAGTTTTGCATTCCGTCGCGTGTTAGAAACATCGTCAACATGTCTACTTGCTAGCTGGGAATCTTCCAGACACTTTCCAGCAGATTCAAACACAGGCTCACTTTGGTATTTTCCTGACATTTACTGTAGGGGCCCAGCAGGGGTGGTGCTAGGAGAGGTCTGGAGCAGCTGACTTGCATTGTCACATACGGCCCTTCTGCAAAAATTTCAGAAAAATGTCTGGACTTGCCCAAAAAGCAGCATTATAATCTTTATGTAATAGAAGTGGCTAAAGAGGCATCACTCCATTTGTGACTTGGCTATAATATAATGGTTTGTCACCCTTGAGGAAAAGTCAAACAGCCACTAGAGTCAGGTTTGGAGAGGTTTCCGGCAGAGTGGTTGACCAGCAGGCCGATCCCTGCAGCTATATCGCCAGCGCTGGTTTAAAATAGTCAACGCTTCATCTTCCAGTTGAAGAGGTTTCTGCCGTGATAATGCTGTTGAGAGCAGACTCGAGCTTTACTGAGGTGGCGTCATACGTCATCATATTATCCGTTGCCTTGTTACAGTACGTCGGCACAATCCTCCAACACAGAAAACGACGTGCCAAAGCAGACCACACGATTTCTCCTCGTTGTTCATTCACTTTACAGGAACACTCCTTTCTCCTCCTCTCACTTTGATTTATTTTTTCCTGTCATATAGGTTGATAGCTACAGGGTATGTGTAGTGTCTCCTTACGTGTGTGTGTGGGGGGGTGGGTGTGTAGGTACCTGTTTGTGTGACTGAGTGGGTGGGCAAAGTATTGCTTCCCCTTTGAACTTTTCACAACGATGGCCAAGCAAAGCTGTGATCTATAATTCAACTGCCATGAGACCTGCGTGCATGAAAGTGTGAACACTGTGTGTGTGTGTGTGTGTGTGTAGGTGAGTGTGTGTTTGTTTGTGTGTGTGTTTATAGGGGGAGCCTTGAAAGCAATGCAGTCTTTTGTATAATGAGAAGACACTAAACCAAGGCCAATTAGTTGGAGATATGAAGATAGAGAAAGTCACATGCAGAGTAATGTGGATTTAGTGTTAATGAAAATTACAGCATTGAAAAACGTATTTGTTGAATGCATTTTAGCTGTGTTTGTGCGTGCGTGTGTGTGTGTGTGTGCCAGAGGAAGAAAATTCCTTTGAGATTAAATCGGCAAATTTCATGAGGGTAAAGATAATAAATCAGAATTAATGTTGCAAATTGAGGAAAGAATAACAGGAAGGATTAATATCTTTGAAATGGGACTAACTTAAATTTGAAATCAGAGAGAAAATCCTGGAAGGGAAAGGGTTAAAAAACACTCTACTGCAATAAAAAGAAAAAATTGGCCAAAATTTGAAAGGACAAATTATTTCTTATGTACAAACAATAGGCATTGAAATAAGACATGGGTATAAATAAAGCAGGGATGTTCACAGAAAAAGTGCGGATATATTTTCTTCAGAATAAAACCCATCTGTATGTTTTTTGTACCACTTGATAAGGAGGGAAGTGGAGGCTCTCTGAAGCTTTTCACAAAGGCATGTGTATCCTAGCAGCTTGAAGCAACGTGATACTTTCTGTGTTTTATATATTCCCTGATTTTCTCTCATGTGCGTTCAAGACCTCTCTGAAAATGTCTCTGTTTTAAATACATGAAGAGACAGTTCAGTTTGTTCCCCTCTCGATAACAGCTCCGTTGGGGTCGAGCTGTGCAATTTTTTTTACATCTTCTGTGTCCTGCTGTGTAATTTCTGTGGCCCGATTTGCTTTGTAATCACCAGACAAAAACACTAAAAGCTTCTTTGATCATTTGGTAAAACTTAAAAGCAGCTCTTGACAAGATTACATTCAGAAATGGCATCATGCTCTATCACAAAGTGTGGCTCCCTCCAGGGCAGAGGATTCTCTCTCTTTTGCCTGAATGAAATTCTGGTCACTGGGATAATCACATCTCTGCCCACAGGAGGCAGCGAATGGAAACTTTGTCAAATCAAAAAGGAGCCTGAAGTCAAAGTTCTTTTGTCACTTTCTTCTCTTGTTGTTTGATGTGAAGAGCTATTGGCCCACTAGTCTGCAGTTACTGTGTAGTGGGATTTCTTCTGTTCTGGGTATTAGGTGTTATTCCTTATGCTGCGTGGAACCTGCCACGATATGAAAAGTGAGACAAATTAAACAGATGAGCTACAACATATATTGTCGAGGGCAGTTTGTCCTGCATAAATTCGGTGTAGAAACGTTTGAGTGTCTCGTCTTATTTCCTCTTATCTCCGACGTGCAGACTTAATTACTGGTGTGAGTCTGTGTGAAAACCACAACACAGGAAAAGGTGCTGCTCCACATGCACTGGTAATTATTTTGTACTTCAGCGCTTGTAGACAACCCACTGAAAATGTTAGTAGCAGCCGTGACGATAAGGCGTCATGCAGCTGCTGTGGGCTGATTACGCCGTCTCGGTCTTTAAGATGGAATAAACTGAGGTGAAACATTAGCCCTCCTGATATGAAGGTCAACTTTGTGCTTAGAGTTCAATAACTCTTCTTTTCTTTCAGCTCGGTGTGTTTTACTTGAATCTACTGAAATAAAAGCACTAGCATTTTGGGGTGTGGGTCAGGAGCTTCATTAGCTCCTCCACAAATCGAAAGGCAAAAGTTTATAAATCAATATGTTTATGATTTAAAACCTCCATCCACAGAAGCTTTGTAGAAATTACCCCCGACCATGTAAACCCACCTAAAAACGTATATCATGCTGCCATTACGATTAATTCATATGTGTGTCTATGTAAAGAGAAAGCAGATTGCAATGGAGAAAGGTGAGAGAAGGGATATATTTTCAAGGACCGACAACAGGTGTTTACAAAATTTTGCATCCTTTGCTTGTAGTGGAGACGTGATAACAACCAATTAGGATGTTGTGTCAAATATAACTACTTCCACTATGGATTACACTGCATTCAGGTTGTTTATTTATCTGCCTCATAACAGGCCTTCGTTGTCTACAGGGCTCCATGCACAGGATCAATTAAATAAGCATGAACCTACCAGTAGGATTAGTACTCACCCATTTGTATGTGACAGATGTGTGTTGATAACGCCTATTTAAACCCGATAAGTCATTGGTGGGCTGTAATGTGTAGAAATGCTAGAATAATGTATAAATGAGTTAATTTACCATAAAAGCAGCTACATTGCATTTCATTGACAGCAATGGATGGAAATTACTATAACCATAAAGTTTATTTTTTGTTTAATTGGAGAAAGAAAACGTCCACTTTCTGAAAGTTTGATTATCTCGGTAATTAACTTTCAACCTCTATATTGTCCGACTAAAAAGCACAGTGTTGGTGAAGACAATAGGTTTGAAGGCGTGCGATTAGTCATTTTAAGAATCTATTAAAAACAACCATAAATCCTTCTAATCCTGTTTTGCAACCTTGTGTAATTTTTTGTCGATACAATAAGAAGCGTTTTCAACATGATTTTTTGTATTGAACTCCATCTACCTTCTTGTGCTGAGCTGAATATATCACAGCCCTCAGCTTTCCCTGCTCCTCATAATAAGACGCTTTACATGGGAGAGGGTCTCTGATCTGTCTGGTCATGCTGAGCGCTGCTCGCCGGCCAGGTGTCATCGCTTTACACCAGCGTTCAGAGACAAGACCCCTCACCGTCCACAGCTGCTGTCTTCTAATCTCTCTCCCCTCCTCCTTCCCTTTTGTCTTCACACCTTTTCTTACCCTCCTTTAATCTGGTTGGTTTTACAAGCTCTTTTTCAGCGCTCCCGACTTCTACTGCATGGTTTTCATATATTTTCTGTATTATGCTGTAAAATACATTCTCAGACCACTCCCAACTATCCCCAAACTTTCTTTGAACAGGTATTAAGTACATGCTATCCCTGACCATGTCCGTGGGGCAATGGAAGTAGTATTTGGAGTTTATATCAGCAGCAAAAAGAGGATATTTGATTAAAAAAAACGTGTTCTTGTTGATTATGGTAATTTGATGACATGCAATATTTATGTATGCATCCTCTAGAAAAAATAAAACACTGGTGCACCATGCATGCAGATTCCCATTGACAAATAACACAAAAAGAATAGCAAAAGTTAATTTGTGCCCATCATTGCTCGGAGCCCCTTCTCAGCTTTAAATAACCTGCAGACTATTTTTATTTGTCATCACTGTCCTGATAGTCAAGGACATGGAAGCATGCTACATCCATCAAGATTAGCTGAAACGTAAAGCTGTCGTTATTTCTGCAGCACATCGGAAAACATCTTAGTGAGGCCTTGTTTGAGTTACAGACCTATTTAGGCTTTTATTTGAGATGATTAAGGTTAAGGTAAGGTACTAGGAAATGCATTATGACAATGAGTGTACTCACAAAAGATAAAAGTAAAAGTCTCTGTGTCCTTTAAAGAGAAAATAAATTATTACGCTCAATGACAAGCTGCAATTACACTTACTGAACAAGAAACAGACATATTTGGGTATGTATACAATATTGCATTTTTATGAATCAAGAACAAGAAGAAGTTAAATCTGCTGTCATCTCAAAGTCTCTCTGTGATCGACCAATGCATCCGGCATGTACCCTTCTCCTTCTATCATCTCTTCTTCTGGCTTTGTGATTTGGAATCATGCCTGGTGGTATATCAACAACAGACTCCAGTCATCAAACTGTAACCCTTACCAATAATTTACTTGCTAGGCTTGTTAAAAGGCTGGTGTTCTAATCAGTGTTACCAGCTGGTGTCAGACTGATGTGCCATATGTGAAGAGCTCGGATAAAGAGGTGAAACGAGGTGGACTAAATCCATTTTAGTTTAGTTTATTTGTCGAGCAAGTTCAAGGAATTGTCAAGGAGCATTACAGAAGTTTTAAAAAGAGATTCCTTCCTCTCATTCCCAGCAATAAGACCTAGTCCAAGATTACATTGAGGTAAATCAATAAGTGGTAAATAATTCAAATAGGCCACACCCAACCCATTACTAACAATCCAAGGCTCTATGCAAGTGATGTAGTCAAATCATTTTGTTTTATGAATCATATTGAAAAACAGGTTTTCGATATAAAGGGTTAGGGTTAGAATTTTAGCTTTGGGGTTTACCATTGTAGACACCAACGTTTGATTTGAGCAAATACAGAGGACAAAATGTCGGAATAAGATAGGTTTCTGTTTGTGACTTCATAGATATGGATTTTTACACACAAATCAGGACTGTAGCTTCCTGGTCAACAGAAAAAACTTAATTACTGGCCAGCTTTAGCTTCCTCTTTTCTTTCTCCATCTCTTGGTACACCTTATCTCCTGATCTTCTTTTTGATGCAACGTTTCCAACAATATTAATTAAATATATGGTAGTAACGGGTGTGCTCGTGCATGCACACAAAGGTCCCTTTCACAAGGAACATATTCTGAACTAAAGCATGAAAGACAAGTTCTCATGAGAGAGAAAGAACTGCATTGCAAAATAAAAGTGTAGCTGAAACTATGAGGTCTGACTGTCAGTGAGAATGTTAACGTTATTGGCACAAGTACAAGCTAGTACAAACGAAAATGTGGTAAATAGCTCTACACACACCATGCAACCACAGCATTCCCTCTATATCAGGCTTGTTGTCACTTCCGAGAGACCTATTCTAAAGTCCTCTCCTTTGTTGATTTTACATGACCTAACCATCTAGATATAAGGCTCAGTGCTTAGATTAGTGTAGAATCCCCACTCTGTCTAGCAGCAGCTCTTCGGTAACATGTTATATATATCGAGTCAAAATTATCCTTTAATCGTCAAGATGGTAAAATTGTGTTTCCATCAATATAAATTTCCAGTGAGATTGTGTCAATATGCATGATTGATACCACACTTTTCATCCAATAATTGGTCACAGCCAAAACTAAAATCTCCAGGTTATCTCTAGGTTACCTAAATTTGCCCTAGTGCACTTACTGGACCTGTTATGATACTGGGCCTTAGTGAATGAATAAATAACCATCTGTAAATATTTGATGTAGCATAATTGAAGATAAGGTAAAGTAGCAGAGTGGAGAATATCCCATGAAATGGCATACTATCTGGAAAACTACAGGCAGACGCAGTAGGTATCCATTAACGTAGTTTTATTACAGCAAGCTGATATGTGTATCATTGAGAGAGAACTACAACACAAAAAGGCATCACAAACTATGCAGCCAAAACATATTCTTATAAAATGGCTTATGATGAGACACTTTTCTTCGCATGAAAGTAGCACTGCTGATTTTCTGGCCATTTGTTCAAATAGGAGCGTATCAACCAACATTCGACAGACTGGAGACCACAGCTCTAGAGTGCAAACAGGCTACACACAGCTTGAATACTATTTACTGCTGTTCACTTCTGGCTCAGTTCACACGTGTGTGGAAGCTCCTGCTAATCACTTCCTTACATTTTATGTCAGCCATGAAAATAATTGATTCCAAAAAGACAAAGAACCAGTGAGCAGCAGTGACTGTCCAATTGAACATTAAAGCTGAGAAGAGACTTGATCTAGTGTCAAGTGGCAGCGCGGCTGCTTTGAAAGTGAACCTTTGAATGTGAGATGCTCGAGGCTGGGTCGTCCAATATTAAACTAATGTTTCTGCTAGTCTAGCTGGTTGAAATGCCACGAGTAACAATAATAATAATGAAAAGAAGAAGGACATTCTGGTTTATTTTCTACTCTTAGTCACCAGAAGACACTACTTTCCTTGTGAACCTGCATTATTGCAATGCAGGCCTCCCATCTCCATGTGTGTTCTGAGTGGGTGGCGTCCTACGCTAAGAATACATGATATTCATTTTAGTCAAAATTGAAAATTATAATACATTTGATAAGTCTGCCTTTGCCTTTAGCAAACTCAAATCGCAGTGTGGGCGGCACATGTTTTCCTTAAAACAATTTGTTGTGAAAGATTGGAAACATAATTCATGTGGCGTCCATGCTTTTTGCTTCTGCTAATTGTTATAAATAACCTGCAGCCATTTTAATTAGATTCGGAACAGTTTTTTGTTTACAGGATGTCAGGAATCTACTGTTAAGTTAATAATCAATAATTATAGCCCAATGTAATACAATAATTCCACTCATTTATTTGTGATTACAAATTTTTTTGAAAATTAAAAATTACCCTCCAGCATTGCTGCTTTATTTTCACTCTTCTGACCATGTGCCATTTCTGTCCCCAAACTCCTGTCGGTGTAGCTTACAGTCAATAACAGTGGCTTCAATGAATATGAATTTCCCTTGTGCTGTGATCCTCGTTATTGTGACTCCATCTGGGCTACTAAAAATATTCACCTTATGATGAAGGTGGAGACATGGCTCTGTGGTTTTCATTATCACCACGCTGGCTGGAGCAAAATTTATTATTTGATTATTTGCCTATTCAACTAGGTGAAGCAGCATATTAAATCTCCAGACTTTGATCAGGCAAATTCAATAGGCAAGTGCACTCTTGAACGGGTTGGTGCTGTGGAAAAAGGGCTGCGAGACCTTCATAAATAACATCTACAAACTCTCTTGACTCTGCAAGGACAGCCACACAATAAAATGTAAGTGATAGTGGTTTGATCAGAGCTGGAAGTTGGAATGGGTTTCTGGCAGGGCTGTGCCATCTGAAGTGGCCAGAGAACTCGGGGATTATATTTGTGCTACTGGAACATCATAGATTGTAGATACACTGGGCTAGATAGTTGTGTGTAGTCGAAAAAAGAGCTCCCTCTTATCAGCAACCATTGACTCTAGTCATGTTTGCACCAAATATATTTTGGTGATGTGTGAACAATATTGTGTTGAAAAACAGAACAAAATTGAAGCAATAAATATCTGGTCAGATTGGTCAACATGTTCTGTGAGGTTACAGGATTTCTGGATTTATTTGTCCTATTGTATTTTTAGTATTTTTGCCACCTTGTGTAATGTTCCTGAAGACATTTCTTCCCAGTGACAAGGATTGTAAAGGCGGTCCCCCCCAGAGTCGCATACACTTTGACCCATTCAAATAAGTAGTTGTTTCAACATCCTTGTGACACAAAGAGAAGAAGCTTATGCAGTAACTAGAAAATATATGTGTACATATTTAAAATGCTTACAAACTATACTGTGCTATGATCCTTCAAGTTTGAAAAGGTATATCCCAAGGAGTAGAGTCCTGTGCATTATTGTTATTGCAGTTCTGAAAATTATCACATTAAACCGTAAAAAAAGAATTAAGACTTCTAAAATTGTTTTAATGTTAAAAAGGATCCGAGTCATATTCAATATCAAAGCAACACACAACTGTATCATTGTTGCTGCTTTAAAATAAAGAACACAAAGGAAGATGCTGTGTGAAAAGAGTTCAGCACCACAGATGAGAGGACAGCTCCAGCACAGCCGTAGCTCTAGGACATACAGTTTGTAGAAAACATATTACATAATCCAGAGTTATGTAAATCCAGGAATAAGGTAAACCCCAGAATTAGTCAATTTCAGTGACTAAGACAGGACTTACATAACAATTCAAAATCTATTTTGCTTCTCAAATGTGAGGTCTTTGGAATTCCTATCAGATTTAATTTGGGCTTTTAAAACTCATTCCAGTCACCAATCGTTGAAATTTTGAAATGCAGAAAAAATAAAATACATTTTCAAGGCGACATCAGCTTTGTACTGTGTTTAAAAAAAACATGTTAGTCCAGTTTCAAGCTTAAATACTCACATATGTGGACAAGGGGTAGCAGCATCACCACTAACAAACTGTCAAGCACCCTGTAAATTTGCTCATTCTGTAGCAGATAATTATTATCTTTCTATTCTGCTCACTGTGCTTCTCCCAACCGTTATTAATCCATTTTAGAGTGAGAGAGGACATCATGACAGATGGGATACTTCTTGCGCTCGTGTCCTCCCACTCCGATTGCAGCGACGCATCCATACCGCCCAGGGGGCCATATGTGCTGTACTCCTCCTTTAAGGAGTGCAGGGAAGGGGCATGGAGACACGCCAGCGTGCAGTAGCCTCATTTCTAATACCAAACCCAAACATGCCAAACATGGGCTCTGTCATAATTCGAGACGGTTAACAGTCAGCAGTTTCAGGGTCCCGATGCGATTCTGACAGAAAGGGTCACATACAAATAGTCCATTTAGTTTTTCTGTGTTTAAATCCAATAAATAATTTCCACCTTCTATTCTCTGAAAGGCTGGTTAAATTTATTTTTAACAAATAGTCACTTTAATCCCACTGAATTGACCTCAGCTCAAATAGGAGAGAACCCAGAGCTACTTTGTCATGTCAGAAAGAGCTTTTATGGACCCTTTCTTGCAACATGTGCCATTTCTACTGACCTCAACAGTCACACCCAGGCAACACTTCTACCCTTGAGTGCCACTATTAAAGGAATGGTCACTCAGCTTGGTTGTTATCTCTAATGTACAATAACTCAGACTGAAGGGAAAAGAGTGGAGGAGAGAGATTGAACTTGCATCAGTATCTGCCGGAGGTCCTGCTCTGCATGCTACGGTGAAGATGGATTGGAAGCAAGTAGGAGGTCAAAAGAAAGATGGACGTGTGCATATATGTATTAAATGCATTTCTTTGGCTCTGGCCTGATGAACCTAACTCAGCCCATGAAGGAGTACATATCATTTTAGAAAAGACTGCAAGTTAATGCTTCAGCAAGGAAGCTGCACCAATCGCTGGTTTAAAGCCCAACTTCCAAATATCAAGGCCATTACAAAAGCAGAATAACATAAATGAGCCTGAGTAGCTAGTAATCAAGAGTGATATGAACCAACTGATCCAGTCAGCTGGGTCCAATTGGCTTATATCTACTTCCAAAGGCCTCTGTTATTTAGAATCCAGTCACTAGTCACAATAAATTAAACATACTGTCACTAAATCCAAAGAATTATGATATATATGTATATATTCTGTTATTGTGCCTTCTTATAATGATCAACGCAGATTTTTCAAAGATATAAGAGAATTAAGAATAAATAGCACAGATGCTGACAGTCAGAAAAGATGAGTTTGCATATTTCGGGACCAGAAGGCGACAGTTATGCAAATGCCGCGTCCTAATCTGTCATTAACACTCCTCTAGGATTGATATTTTGACAGCATGACAGACTTGAGCCTTCTATTTTTGGGCGATAGCTTAAACTGTCATAGGCACTGACTAAACTGCCGCGCATCAGGAGACAGATTATGTTACAGGGCATTTCTTTACTTAAGCTTTAAATGTTTGATATCGACGAAAGAAAAACCTTTCATCCATCGGTTTTAAGTTGCAGCTAATGATTATTTTCAATCATCTTTTTTTTTACTGTCTTGATTCCTGTTTAAAGGTTCGGTGTGTGGAATTTAGTGACATCTAGTGGGGTAATTGCATGTGGCAGCAGAATATCCTTCCCTGTGGCAGCCTTCAGGACACGCTCCTAATCTACATATAAAGTATTTAAATATAAAGGGCCCATTGTAGGGTGAAGAAAACAACAAGTCATTCAATTTGGATGAAACACACTAGTGAACGCATTACAAGGGATATATTGTATATTCAATAGGTCCCTTTCACCTTAATCTTACACACTGAATCTTTAAATGAATCAATAAATGTGGAAAAAGTAAAGTTAGTATTGTTGAAATAAGCCCAACTTGACATCTTTTAATTAAAAAATAAAGATATTTAAATTAGAATGAGCTAAAAGAAGAAATTATGCATTTACAAGATTATCAATTAATTAACTAATTGCACTACACAGGTCATGAATATGAATTTAGGGTTTCATGAGCTTTTGATGTTGATCAGTGGAATAGTAATATACTAATACCTCCTATCCAACAGAATTACTGGGTATATGTGGATTTTTCTAAACGTGGGTAAACCTGATAAAGAAAGGTTTACTACACCCCCCCTTTTTGTCTTGTCAGCATTGCATCTTGAACAATACCAAGAAAAAAAAGTCACTGTTGTTCCCAAGATGTTAAAAACAATAAAAACACAAACGTGAAGCGATAAAAGTGAAGCGTTAGCGTCTAGACCAGTGTGTAGCGTTTCCATAACTGCCAATCGGAGCAGCAGCCGATAACAAACCTGTCAGCCACGAGTCATTTGACCTAGAAGTGAATGCAAATCGTATCCATTTCCAAAACACACAAAAGCCAGATGTTGGTGGTTTGTTTTGACCAGCTGAGAAGAGGCTTTACATCAACATATCAGCATGCTAGAAAACCTCTCATCCATATACCATTACTTCCAGCTGTGCAGTAATTTCCAGCCAGTTCTTGTTTTCTCGGATGTAACATGACAGGTAATACAAATGGCCTCGTTTCTACGTGAACAACACCCCCTGCAGGTGTAACAATTAGTGCAGTGCTTTTGATAAACTACCTTCTCCATTATCTCCTGGCAGAGGCGGGTGTAGCAGGAAAAGACCGTTGCATTCTTTGAATGGAGTCAGGAGCAACTTACACAACACTCAGGCAAAATGGACAAGATCACTCAACACTGCAAAGCACACTAGGACTTTAAGCATCCATTGTACATTGCATTCACATGTGCTGCCACTGACTAAATGTTCCCCGAGGCAGCCGGCATCTGACCCAATGAGGGCCTTTACTCTCCCTAGCAGATGCAGCCAGCGCAATTACAGCTCACACAATTACCGCTCCTCGCAGTGCACAGCAGGCCGGCGGGTTCAGATTCTGTCTAACATGTCTCTCAAAAACATTCCACTCCGCCGAAATGAGGGAATCCTCGTTGGGGGGGGCATTTCAAGCTGTCAGGTCGGGAAATAATGTCAGTGAACTTGAACACAGAGGAGAGGGAGATTATGTGAGAGCAGCATGTATGCAACTAGAGTATAGCTTATATTATGTGGAGCTACTACAAAAGGTAATTTGGCCAATTAAAGTAAATACAGGCTAAATATGGTTTCAGATTCCTGCGCCGGCCTTAGAACGGATTAATTAAAGAAAGGAAATTCACTTTGGCAGAAGATATCAATTCTGCTCTCATTGAGGTTTGAAGGATTCGGGGCTATTTGGGGTTTTAATGGTCAGGTTTTCAGGTGGGAGAGAGGTTTTTCTCCTCATATTACTAATCAAACCAACAATGCATCCACAGACGCCACTGGCGCAGAATGTGCCTTTTTTGTCCCTCAACGACACTCTGCTGACCAATTTCCCTTCACTTGCTCTGACTCACCCAGTTCGGAGGAAGCAGCACACTGGCTTTATTAACTGCGGCACAGGCAGACGGGGACTCATAAAGCTGACGGGTGTGATAACTCGTCGCCTACCTTGTCTTGGCTCGTGGGGGGACGATGGAGCAAAGGTGTGATGGAGAAGGGCATGAAGCCATCATCCCACAGTGTGCTCGATGGGTTTTCCCAGTGACACCCTGTCGCTCCAGATTTAAAGAGTGAGGGGGGGGGAGCCCAAACAGCGAATGTGTGATGGAGTGCCGGAGACGAACACAGCGACACAACGTACCTCGGTGTTTACGTTGTGCCGCGCACATCTCCGGAGAGAAGTTTGTTCTCTTGACAGAAGCGTTTTTTACGATTCGGGCTGTGAAAGGCTTTGGTGCAGTCTGACTCTTTTAAAGCCTTTTTTACTTCAAGAGATGGATTGTTAATGCGCCATTCCATTCATTTTTTACATTAATGTCATTAATATTAAATCATGTCATAATACCATCACTATTTAATAATCGGCATCCATCTTCACCTGCTGAGTTAGATAAAGAGAACACGCTGTCATCAGTCCCTCAGGTTTGTGATGAATCCAGCTCTGACATCAAAATCCTTTACAAATGGCGACTTAGTGGAAGTGTCACAAAATGCCGATTTGAACACGAATTGTGGTAGTCAGAGAAGCACTGCACACAATCTAATCTCTATGAAAGGATTCTGCATGTTCATATACAAAATCTGTATATCTCTACAGTTGTCCACTGTCTACACCTGAAACCCGGAAATATTAGTCGTTGTCCCAAGAGACTAAACCGTAGTCAGAGAATAGCCGTTGGGATTGCAAACCATCTTAATGGCTGATGCCTATGCCTTTTATTTTAATTTCAGTTTTTACGTGCATGTGGCAGTAGTGCTTGCCACGGGGCTCGCCCACACGCAGCCAGGGACGGAATTGTTGCTTCTTAACATAATTTATTTACCACCACACATAAACTTAAATCAAACATAAAGCAGACTAGCTTTTCAGCTCCGTCCGGGCGTCTCTCAGAGAGGGTCTGGGATTGTCTTTCGTGTCTGAGTCTCTGAGTTCCTCCTTGAGAACCATTCAGCTAACAGCTCTCAAAGGTGATCTGTGGACAAAGTGGATTATAAAGATATGGATACAATGAAGTCCATGTACGTAAAGTGTTTTGAAATATATTCTTCATTTACTGAACGATGGTGAGTCTGAGTTCACCTTTATAGCACCATTTTGTTTCTTAGCTAAAGTGACTAACTGTCTTAAAACATGATGTAAAAATAAAACTCTTGGGAACAATATCAGAAATGCTTTTTTTCTAAAAGGCTACTTTCAGTGCTGGAGGATGTTTGTAAGAGCAGTTAAGTTAAACTAGTGCTTGAACCGACGTCGATAAAAAAAAACCACGACCTTCTCTTTTTCATCGTCTGGAAAATGATTGTCTCTGTCACGGTTTGGTATTTTCAATTGTTTAGGTTCCACATCTGTTTGAAATGTTTTCTGCCTATTAGTTAATCTCTGTGTTTTGTCTGTTTGAGTTTTATCTGGGTTTCGAATTTTCACACTCTGTGTTTCTGTTTCCTGTTTTATTTTGTAGGCCCTGCTCCTAGTGTGTTCTTCACTTCCTGTCTCTGTGATTGTCTGCACAAGCCCTCATGTGTTACACCTGTATTCAATTGCCCCTGACTTCCCTGTGTGTATATAATCCTCTGAATGGCAGGCTGATTGAGCATTTATTCCATATCCTTGATATCAAGTTTCAGTCACCTCCACTAGTTCGGTCATTGTCAGCACTAGTTGGACATTTGGTCGCACTAGTTCGGCATTTTACTGAACTAGTTGAACAAAAAAATCTTACTAGTCACTCTTTTTCAGCAACTAGTGGCACTTTTGTTCAACTAGTTAAAACAGAAACCTTACTAGTAACACTGTGTGCCCCACTAGAGCCAAAGTCTCTACTAGTGGGCTTTTTGCTGCACTAGTGGCCCTTTGGACCGAACTATTAATGCTGAATGTGTTACTAGCTTACTAGTGAGCTGCAAAAGCTCTGACATGTAAGCTAGTCAAACATGGATTCAGCTCACTAGTAAACTAGTGGCCTCCAATTGTCTGCACTAGTTTACTAGTGGGAGCAAAAAAAGGCACACTAGTAAACTAGTCAGCTTTTTCTGTAGTGGTGACATCACACAAGGGCCTGGTGACATCACATTCCTTTGATAAACATTATTGCTCAATATTCATATTCTGCTAATTCTCTCTCTCTCTCTCAGCTTTTTCTGTAGTGGTGACATCAAACAAGGGCCTGGTGACATCACATTCCTTTGATAAACATTATTGCTCAATATTCATATTCTGCTAATTCTCTCTCTCTCAGCTTTTTCTGTAGTGGTGACATCACACAAGGGCCTGGTGACATCACATTCCTTTGATAAACATGTTTGCTATACGGTAAAGCAGTTCCACAGTGTACTATTCAAAGGGAATTTTTACGCAAGTTTACTAAAGGAAAGTTATCAGCTACACATTTGAAAGGCAAATAATTTACTATAGGATCATCATAGAGTTTTTTTATGTAATAGGAAACATTTTCAGCTTCATTCAGCAAAGAATATCATCAGGTACATATTTGTGTAGCAGACTGACCTCCTACCAGCATATACAGTATTGTGCTCTGTGATTATTCATATCTTGTTTCTTTCCGTCTTTCAGTCATGCGTCGTACAAGTTCCCGCCTGAGGGCCAATGGCTACTACGAAGCAAATAAGGAATCTGATGCATATTGTCCATCAAAGATATCCTACCGCGAGACCCCTGTCAAGTACGTAACACTATGTGTGTGCGTCAGCTTGAATTCAACATTTGTCTATTCTCTAATGCGAATTTCTACAACTGTGCGTGTGTGTGTGTGTGTTGTTAATTTTTAAAGGGTTTTCAAGAAGAGGGACGGGAGCAACTGCAATCTGCCCCACCTTGCCAAGAGTGCTACTAAAACATTCAGCTACACGCCACCGGTCCCTGTAGTCCAGCCACCCATCCCTTCATCCCAGCCTTATGGTTAGATAAATTGCAAACCTGTGTGCAGTGTTTTTTTGTTATTTTCTAGATTTAAAAAGGGACAATTTCCTGCAACAAAGTAGTGTAAAGTTCAGTCTCGCATCTAGTTCAACCAGTATTCCTTTGTTACTATTTTGTAATTAGTGTATTGTTAAGAAGCTTGAAGAGGTAAATGTATGTTGTAATTCACAAAAAGAAAGTCTCAAGTTTAACATGTTTTCGTCTCTCTCTATCTAGTCAGTTATCCTGCATTTGCACATGACACCATGCGGTTGCACTACTTGATGTCTGAGGGCCCATCCAGAAGGCCGCCAATTAAAAATAATGCCAGTAGTACCAGGACTGCCGGAACAATAAGCAGTAGCCACACTACCTGCACCTACAGCATCATCAACGGTCCCAGAAAAAAGGATTCAGCTCGAAGTTCTGCAATCAGCAGTGCCTCATTTTCTCCGAGGAGTGAGTGTCAAAATTTTCCGGCATATTGCTGAATGTTCACATGAACAACGATCACTTTAAATAAGTTTGTGTTTTTACAATCACTGCATGTCTTGGCTCCAGATGAACAAAACCTAAATATAATTTTGTCTTCCTTGTCCTAACGTGAACAATTCAGTCAGCAGTCGCATGAAGAAGACCTGTGGTCTGCTTTTCCTGTTCATCCTCACATCTCTATGTAAGTGACATTGACATTTTACAAGAATCAAGTTTGCAGGTCATCTGGCAAGGAACCTACTTGCTGTTCTGTCAGACCTTTGGAGCTCTAAGAACTGTGCCCCCTTGTTTTCTCCAGGTGTTTGGTTTCTCTTTCCCATGTTGACCAGTTTCGTGGATTTCAATCTGCTAAAGTTTTTACCTCATCAACCCAACACCCATCTTGATGATGCTGAGGAGGTAGGACTCAACTGCAGATCACCTACAAGTCACTCACTGTGTAGTTGTGTTTATAATTTCTATTTAGATTCTGAGGAATTCATATTCTCAAACTATACCCTTGTGTAAATCATGCATTTCTTCATTTACATTTTCTTATATTCTTGAACAATATAGTAGTGCTCTGGTAGAGTAGTCCTTAATCCAGATTTGAGACTCTGACTCTGGGTTGTGACTAATATCCTTACTGAAACATAATCCCTGTATCTTCTGATGCAAACATGTAGCCCAAATGCAGAGACAACTATTCACTCTCACCATATCTTTCTCCCTCAGATCATGGAGCTGATGAAAAATCCAGACATGCAGGCCATGAAGAGGTGGCTCAATTACCACATCGAGGTAGATTGAGAGATCCTCTAGATCTAGATCATCTCCAAGATTACTTATCGACGCGTTAAAGTCACAAATGTCAATACAAATTAATTATGTACCATTTTAATGTCTAACAGGAGCAGGGCGTATTCCTGCTTGAAGACAAAGGAAGTGGAATGTCGAACTTTGCCCTGGAGCTTCAAGGTCAGGAATATCTCCATGTCTCTGTTACTTGTCTTAAGTGAATGATACTGCATTACAGATTTAGTCATCAACATTACAGGATGACCCTTGTACCATTCTTGCAGAATGATGACTCAGCATTCATACAAATGACCCATTTTTGTGTTTCTGTTTGCAGGTGCCAGGGTGATCACGTCCAGGTGTTCACAAACATACCGTGGTAGTAGGGAGTTTTTGACCCTGTTCGGTTACAGGGATTATACTGTCAATGTGAGCCCACGGACCGTTATTCAGGTATAATGAATGATCACCGCCCGCCCTGTATTCTTTGTATCTTCTGTGGGGCTGGGTATTGTTCACTGCAAGTCGGTGACTATTAGTTTCTTACAAGGAGAAATTATTTCTTAATTGCATCTCCTCTCTCCACAGGGTCTGGCACCATTGCTCCCAGGGAGGTGTTGGTCATTCCCTGGTGCCCGGGGAACTCTTGCCATCAGTCTCTCTCATCCCATCATGATAACACACGTGACAGTGGACCACGTGTCACGCTACAACACACCCACTGGCAGCAACAAGGCAGCACCCAAAACCTTTCAAGTCTATGTAAGTGCTCCCAATACTACTAGTTTAAATCCATTATGCGAGGCCTATCACTTTGTGTTTAAACCTTGGAGAAAAAGGTGAGTCTCATACAATAGTCACATCTCTAATGTATTATTTCTCTCCCAGGGAATGGGAGACATCTCAGGGAAGAGAACTCTTCTTGGAACTTTCGATTACAATATGGGTGGCGAGTCCTCGCAGACATTTCAGCTGCCTGTAAGTGCAAATGATCAAATCTATACAGACAACGACACCATGAAAAAGAAATGTTGAACCTGACCTAACTTCTTCTGCTCTATATAACAAGTCTAGGCCTGAACATAGCACAATCACTCATCCCAATTGATATCTTTCTTCTTTGTTTCTCTCCATTCTCCTCTTTTCTCCTGGTACCAGAACCCAACAGACGACATCTATAGTGGTGTGGAGATGCATGTCCTCAGCAACTGGGGACAGGCTGAATATACATGTATATACCGCTTCCGTGTACATGGGAAGATCGCCTCCACATGAACTGTCTCTCTCAGTCCCTCTCTCTGTAATAAATTTTACTGCTTCTGCTGCATGAATCATTGATAGGTATAGCATTGGTTAGCCCACCCACCCAATATCTCCACCAGCCGTCTATTGTGGCTTTCAACGCCTGTTACTTACAACATTTGGGATGAGACCGGCCAAATTTCTCATCTGAGAAATTATAATTATACTTCTGTTAGGAGGTTCCCAGCCGAAAGGAAAATCGGAAATGCAGCTTTTGTGGATTACTCTCCAAAGTTGTGGAACAGACTGCTGCTAGAAATCAGAGAAGCTGGTTCAGTGATGTGTTCAGCTACACCCGGCATCTATTGCACTACTGTCCTTGCTGGGAGAGGGAACCTTCCCTTGTGGCTGTCTCTGAGGTTTCCTTGTGTTTTCTCTTAAATGTGTTGAGGGTTACCTTAAGGGTAGAGGATATCTTTTATCTATACGTTTATATTCATCTTAATTTTGTGCTTTTGCATCTTTGCAAATCTAATTTCACTTCCTTTTCTTATATTTATCTTAAAATCTGCTCTTATTTTGAATTGAATCTTAACACGTTCTTATTTTCATCTATTTTGTATGTAAAGCACTTTGAGGTGAATTTCTTGCATGAAATACATCCATACAAATAAAACATAGAAAACCTATTTTTAAGTTTAATACTACCAATACTATTACTCAGTTTGTTAATTTGCATAATTACTACACATTTTTGCATCATATTACCTCCAAAGTACACAAAATAATGTGCGTAATTTTTTTGTACTCATAAATACTAAAAGTAAAATTTAATTTATTAAATGATCTGAATACCAGGAGTTGTTTCCCTGCTGCCTTTCTCCAGAGTCCTGCACTGACAGACTGAACATGCTGTCTCAGCGGGATTTAGAGCTAAAACTCCCGGTGGAGTTTGCCTCGTGACCTGCAAATAAACTGACAGTTCAGAACAGACGTCCCATTCGATGTGACAGTTTGTGACAGAAGAGAATTAAAATCACACGTTTCTGACTTCCGTCTTATTCCCGGAAGCATGTAAACCGTTAAAAAGCGCACGGGACTTTTACTCACGTTACCCCGGTGGTCGATGCTGGAGCGGACACGGTTGTGGATGAACGCATCCCCTGCATCCGTAAGTTCAGAAACACACACGCACGTTAAATTCACTCCAGGAACTTATTTTATGGGCGTTTCCTTCTTTTTTTCAAACAAACTTTATTAACATGACACAATACGAGAACAAAAATTATTGCCAGTGTTGGAGAAGTATTAATAAAGATACAAAAAGAAATGAATAAAATGACCACAACTGAACCAGATCCCAGTTGTAATGATTCTGGTCACATCAGAGGTTGCTGGCTTTGCCTCAATGTGGATGTGTTCCAGGGCGCTCGGGGGGGCACTGTTGAGCCATTTACCACGCCCATCAAAAATGACTCCAGAATACGTACATTTTCACCACTTTCTAATTTTCTGCAAATTTTGGTAAGAACTTGAGCATGTTAAAGCCCTCAAAAAGCCAATTCATTTGACTGTGTCTAACTGTCTGTTCGGTGCTCGGGACTAATACATTTATTTTCATTCACAGTTTATAAAATTAAAGGATCACAGTGGAATCGATAAGGGGGAGGAGCCTCTGAAAGGTAGCCTTTAAATAGGAGCCCTCAGTCTCCTCACTCACTCTTGCTCTGAAAGCTGTAGTGGAACGACCTCACAGCTCAGATAGAAATATTTAGCTTTTTTACATGCCTAACAAGACCTGAAGAAGACCCAAGAGGGTTTAAATGTCATGCGCTGAAAGGAGGGATGGGTGGGGCGGGGTTGTTTGCACCAAATCCGTTGTTCCAAGGCTCCAGGAGAACATTTTAATACATGGCCCCAAGACAATAATGTTATATTACATTGTTGTGTGTAATGTGTGTTTTTGTTGTGTTCACTATAATTCCACAAATTTATTCACATCTCATCTTAAATTTTCCAGCCTTTTTGTCTGGAATCCACAGAATTCTACATATTTAGCCCCAGAAGAAAACAGGACAAAGTTACATAATCCTGAACAAGTCAAACTATTGATTTTGAGCCTTTTGCAATAAATATTAATAAACTTGTGTGATTTAATCCATGTGAAAGCTCTGACTAACAGGTCAGAGTATTTGGAATAGCTGAACAGTTTAAGAGGTCATTGCTGGTGGGAGGCTATCACTTCCTATTCACCACTCTGTAAGTTTGCTCCGGGGTATTGTCGACCTCTACGCTGACACAAACTTATTGCTGGTGTAAATCACAGGGCAGCCACACACACTGCTCCTGCCCTCTCGCCATGAATATTTAAACAAGTATACATACATACCGTGCTGCCTTACATCGACTAGAATCTTATTGCTCGCCTGAAGTTATGTTTGAATTATGCTTTCTTCTGAGGAACTGCAACTTTGGATTTTTACATCTTCCCTGTATAAAGAGCCATCGTTGTGACATATTGAATGAGAAAATATCCATAAGGAAAACCTCCCTCACACACTTGATGTTGTTTTCTCCACGAGGTCACTGGGGACATAGAAGTGACGGGGTGTAGCCACGTTAATGCATCTCTGCTCAAAGACAGATGACACACCTCCAGACCTATCTGTTCATTTACCTCCACAATCAAGATTCACGGCTCTATTTTCCACTGGCCCTGTTTGCTAGAGGTGCTCTGTTTGCTTCGGCGTTAAATGAATTAAATGGGCTGCCTGCCAAACGCACTGCTCATTCCACATACCAGATATAGCAATGTGTCTGCATTCCAGGTATATATATATATAAATTTATATATATACGCAAGTCTGGAGTGCACTCACACATTGCCAGCTGCTTTTTCAAAGTAATGGATTTTTGGTTCCAGAGCTCCATACCATGGCCTCCATTTGTAAAAAGGTCAAATGTTAATGTCATGGATCATAAGAAAAACATTTTTTTACTGGCTTTAAGTCACATTATGCATTACATTTAAATGCCAGTGCAGATTCCACGCTCGAGCGCACAACAAAGTTGCTGAAAAATGTCACGGTGATGAGCACAGTTGCTCTTCTAAATGAGCAAGTGAGCACGGTAAGCAGCAGACAGCCGAACCCTGGCTCTGCATGGCTGGCTCCGTCAGCGGCAGCATACGGAGGCCTGGCACTAGCCAGGTGGCTCTTACATCTGGCCCATTAGCTCTCAACCACTGCAATGACTCTCCACGCCACTGAGAGCCTGTTGAAATAATATCATCAGAACCTGTAAGTGCTGAAGGCCACCTTGCCCATTGCCTGCTCAGAACGGCGAGTCATGGCCACGTGCCATATCTGACCTGTCTGCTCTGAGGCAAGATCCACTCCCGAGAGGAATATTTTTCCAAAACAACTTCAACTGCTGAATGTAATCAGGTTGTTTAAGTAAATGCAGT
>CM076739.1:888534-1057146 GCA_038501795.1 Pseudopleuronectes americanus | reverse complement strand
ATGAATAGTGAGGGGGGGAGAGGGGGGTGTTTAAGGGGAAGGAAAGGGAGAGTTGGGTGTAATATGTTGTTGAGAGTTGGATATTTGGGTGTGGGTTGGGAATTAGGTTGGGGTTAAGTATGGGTTTAAAATTGGGAAAATATGGGTTTTATGGGAAAGAGAATTTGAGGGGGTGGGGGTTGGGTTAGATAGTTATTGGGAAGTTATATATATGGTGGGGGTTGGGATTATATGGGTGGGTGGTTTAAGAGTTGTTTGGGTTGGAAGATATAGGGATAGGGTGGTTGATTGGGAGGGGTGAGAGAGTGATTTATGGGGGTTGTGGTAGGGGAGGGGGGGTAGGGTATGGGGGGGGTGATTGATGTTTTGGTGGGAATGTGATTTGTTGTTATTTTGGATAGTTGGGAAGGGGATTTAGGAGTTGTGTGGGGGTTGGTAATGGTATTATGAGATATATCGGATGGGGGGTTGAGGTGAAGGATATTGGGATTATTTGGAGGGAATAGAAGATTTGAGAAATGGTGTTTAGGAAAGTAGGGTTTAGGGGAATGGGGAGTTGAATGGATATGGATATGGTAGGGATATGGTGTTGTGATGGGGTGGAGGGTATGGAGGTGGGGGGAGGGGATGAGGGGGGGGGGGTTAGTTGGTTGAGAGAGGGATGAAGGAGTTTGGGGTTGGATTAGGGGGAGGGGGGGGTTGTTGGGAAATGTTTATAGATAGTGGTGGAGGGATTTAATTGAAGGAATTATATTTAAGGGGTAAGTGGGGGGTGGGAGTGGGTTAAATAGGGGATAGTGATGTGGAAAATAGATGTGAATATGAATTGGGTGATTTTTTGTTTGGGACTGGGATTGTGGGATTATAGGGTAGGAAAGTGGGTGTAGGACCTGTAATTGGTGAAGAGGGGTTGTGGAGAGGGGGGGGGGTGGGGGTGGTTTTGTGGAAGGGGGAGTGGGGTACATGGCTACAGAGGAGGGAAAAGTTTGCATTTTTTTTTTTACCTACAGTAATAAGGGTAAAACATTTCCTGTTGCAGATAATGTACATGGTAAGTGTTAAAAATGTATTAAATTTGAAACAAAGGATAATCGGAGTATTATACAAGAGAGAAGAAAGATAAGGGGTGTGGGGTGGAAGTAAGGAGTTGGGGGGTTGGGTAGGTTGGATTGTTAAAAAAGAGAAATTGTATAAATAATATGGTGTGTGGTGGTGGAAGTGTTTTGTTAGAAGTATGGGTGGTGTGGGGGGAGGTGAGAGGGGGGGGGGGGGTGGGGAGGAGTTGGAAGAAGGTTATTATAGGTTAAGAGGGGATTTGGTGTGAGTTTGAATATAGGTAGGGGAAATAGGGGGGAGAGAAGAAGAGGGGGGGGGGGTTAGGGGGAGGTAGGTGTTTGGTATTGGTTGGAGTTGTGGAATGGGTTATAGAGTGGTGAGTATTAGTCGTAAATTGTATTGGATCAGTTTAGTCATGAGTTCTGATGAAAAAGGCTGTAGTCACTGCATATACTTGCCAAATACTTAAATTGACAAAATATACTCAATCTAGCTACATTTCCTAAACTAGACTCATAGAGCTCTTGCTTCCACCAAGGCCCAACAGTCCCCTTAAATCCATTTATGCTGCACCAAACTGCACAGTCTGATTTTCACCCAGAACCATGAATCATTCTGAGAAATCAAGGACAATGGTTAAACATTTGCCATATCTTGCGAGGAAAACAAAAATAGATTCCTGATTCCGCCCCAAAATGACAACATTCCAACAATCAGGTGAATAGGGATAGAAACACAACATCCCTTAGAGGAGAACAACCTTTGGGCAAAACATATTTGCTGTCCCAGATCAATTATATGAACACAAAGTGGATTTGAAGCAGCTCCAGCACATTAAAAGCTACAATTTATCGGTAGAAGCTACATAAAAGTCCATGTGTGAACAGAAAACAAAAAGCTTTAGAAAATACATTTGTATTACAGCCCTGTTCCATATGGCGTGTGGATCTGTGATGATGTAAACTTGATATGCAAAGAGTGCAAATATAAAGATTGAATATTCTGTGCATGGAAGCAATCAAACTTCATAACTGACAAGAAGATGCTGTTGTGCTTTAAAATTCAAGATGGCTGCACGCTGTATCATTCCTCGGCTTCTGTTCGGTTTTGAGTTTCTCTAATTAACTCGACTCCGGCTGGTTACACTTCGCACAGGGAGCCACACACACACACGCACACACACGCACGCACGCACGCACGCACGCACGCACGCACGCACGCACGCACGCACATTCTCAGGTACACATTGCCCAGAGAACCTCACAAGTGGTTGACGTCAGCGCTGCTGTAAAAGAAACACACTGCGCTCCGGGAGGACGACACAGTTGGTACACAATCGTTTCCCCCCCCCCTCTTCATGACAAGTCCATTTCCGATGGTTAAACCCCCGGCGCCAGATTCTCCCCTTTCAGCGAGTCCATATCTCAGGAGCTGGAATCAAACGTTGTGCTTTTTCAGAATTATTCTTTCCCTCCTCGCCATTGCTTTTTTCAATAGCCACATTAATGAGTCCCTCTCTCTCTGTTTCTTTCTCTGTCGCGGGTGAGAAAATGAGTTTCTCTACCTCCCACCATTTCATTATCTGAGCCATCTCCCAGCGTGCGGCCTAATTCCTTCAGCAAGGCCCCGGTTCCTGCCGACTCCTCCTCTCGCCCGCACTTTGAATAGCCACGCTAGAAAACAAAATGGGGACAGGAGTGAAACCGGAGCAAGGAGGTAGAGAGGGATTTTTTTTTCTTCCTTTTACAGTAAATCAGAAACCTGTTCAAATTGTATGCACAGCCACGACGGCGTGCACGTGGATATGCCGCCCACGTGCGCTCCTCACCGCGTCGGTTCTCGCCATCGGCCTTTCAGAAAAATGCACTCACGCAAACAAACAACAGAGCATCTAATTGTGATGCAAACTCCTTCAAAGTAAAACATTTTCTGTTGTGAAGAGTATTGACTGAACCTGTAGGGCGAGCCATATGCGCTGCATTATAATGACATCTGAGTTCAAGTGTTGAAAAAGGAATGGAAAGGAAATAATAACAGGGCAGAAATGACAGTAAATAACCACAGATTTAAACATCTTATTTTTCATTCATAAGATTAGACACAGCAAGACGTACAGCCGACTTAAAGAAACCTTTGTTTTACTCTGAAAGGATTTTATTATTTACCAGGCACGGGGAGATTAAAGATGCTGCTGAGCTGCAGGTGCAGGATCCAGTCTACAGGGGGTAAGATTTGAATACAAAATGAATAAATAAAATCAATGTTTAATATCCAATGTCCTAAATCCTAAGTTCCCCCCCGACTCAACTTCGTCCTACAAGACTTCCCAACAACAACCTGCAGAGCATGCTTTTTTCAATGCCTCATCCACCACCGGCGTAATTGTTTTATGTCATTCAGCGTGCAACCTGATGACGCAAGCGAGGTGGCGCAGGACAGGGCTGGATTCCAAGCACACACAGACACACAAACACACACACACGCACGCACAAACACACACACGCAGGCATACAGAATGCAGAGTTTTTAACGAGACATGGACTGAAACGTATTTATTTACTGAAGTCAAAGGGAAAGCCGTGTGCTTAGTTTGTGGAAAAAGATCGCTGTTCTTAAGTATTACAATTTGAACCGCCATTACGAGACAAAGCACGGAGAGACTTTTACGGACGAACCTTAAACGAGAAGGATCGAGAACATCGCGGGACATCTCGAGCTTCAGCTGCTGAAGCAAGTGGTCGAATTATACTTTTTGTCCTTGGCTCTGGATGAGAGCTGTGATGTCCGCGACGCAGCCCGGTTACACATTTGTATGTGGGATGTCGAAAGACTTTGCGATTAATGAGGAGCTGGCAGCAATGTGGTCAATAACAGGGACGACGACTGGGAGTGATGTGTTCACGGAGGTAACTGCATGCTGGGACAAGCTGGGACTCAAATAGGACAAACTGGCAGGTGTTACAACCGATGGTGTCCAAATCTGACAGGGACAAGTGTCGGACTTTTGAAGCGGATGCAAGATAAAGTGAGGGAAATTAACCCAGTAATTAAATTGCTATTGTTGCATTGTATTCAGGGTTCTTTCATTTACGTTGAGTTTTAATTAATTCATATGATTTTAAAATAAATACGCTCAAAATATAAGGAGGCAGACTCTCACATTCTAATTGAAAAGTTCGGTGGGGAAGCATCTTGCATTTGCTGTTGATGTCACTGCATTAATGAATGAGCTAAATACCAAACTGCTAGGCAAGGGCCTGTTTGCAGATGAAATGTACAGCCTGGTGAAAGTCGCAGTTTCTGTCAAGCCAGTTGGAGGCAAACATTCTCAACCACGTCAACACTGAAAGAAGCCCCACCATCAGTTCATCACCTCCGCAGGTACACTGCTGGCAGAGCACGAGTCAGTATCACTGCTGGAGTTTTATTCTTCTCTCAAAGAGGAGAACTTTGCATACATGAAGAGGTATGCTCATAAGATGTTGGTTCTCTTTGGATCTACTTACATATGTGAACAAACATTTTCTGTGATGAAGTTTAACAAATCCAGATACAACCCTCTCTCACTGATGATCACCTGTCAGCTGTCCTTCACATATCCACCTCAGATATTCAACCTGACTTCAGTGCACTTGTTCAAGCCCAAAACAGACTGGATTTCTCTCACTTAACAATAAAGAAATACCACAAACCCTGCAAAGGGGGTGATTAGACTATATGCAAATAGTAATAGCACTTTGTATAAAGTTAATTTAAAGCTGATCTTTGGAATTCTGCAAAAAATGTGCATATTTTGTTCACAACTTGTAAATGTTGATTAAAGTGTGATATAATGTTTGCGTTATTACTTTGCCTGCCTCACTTTTTCATTGCCTAACCATAACCTTTACTCTTACCTGTAGAAGCTTATCAAATTAATATGAGTAGAATTGAGTTCAGCTTATTGGTCCGGCCCTCCACAACTGTCCATGTTTCTCATGTGGCCCCTCGGGAAAATTAATTGCCCACCCCTGATATAGGGGCAGCCTCCGCCTGAGACGGGCTCTAGTTAAAAGGAGTTGACACTCGGAAGGAAGCCATACATCAACCTGTTACAATTTTTGGTAGTGGGGCTGGGGAGTCAGTAATGCTACGGTCGCCATTTATCAAACGACAGGGCTACTGCGGCTCCGGATCGACGGGTTGCAGTCGCCGCAAAACAAACAAGAAAAAAAAAGTGGCTGGAAACAACCAGGCTGCCCGCTGGGAACAGAGACGGAAGGCAAAGGAGGGTGGGGGGGGGGACATGAGAGCTGTGTGTCTCTGACAGAAAAGCAAAACCCTGACGCCAAAAAAGAAGCAACACACTGTGGCGTCTCTCTCTCTCTCTCTCTGTCGCTGTCTCTCTCTCCACAGGTGGCAACATTAATACACATCTATAATATATATATATATATATATATTTTTACATAACATGACAACAACACACGCCTCTGTAAATAGATCATTGTGCGTTGGACATCAATCGCTCGCAGAGTACCTGGTACCTGGTTTTGTACCGAGGGGTTCCCAATCTCCATATTAACTTAATTATGTAGCGTTCGTGTCGGAGCGGGGAGAATCTGATAACAGGTACTTGAAAATTCCATTAGTTCCGTCTGTGGTGGTAAATCAAAGAGGAAACCAGGCGGGTTCAGGGGAAGGGCTTCTTCCTGTCACATCATTACACAAGGTGCACGGTGCGGTTCACATTGGAACCACATTCAAATGAACAAACAACACATTCAACTTTATCGGGAAGAATAACACACGTGTGCGATTCTACGTTCACAACACAAAGGACGAGATCAGAGGAAGATGTCGCCAAATACATCTGAAAGCTCATGTGTGTCATATTTGTCGACACGTGCGTCACAAGAGGCATTTTGCTGAATTGTTCTCAAAAGCTTCTTAAACTTAACGACCACTACAACGGCTCTCAGTTAGAGCGCAGGCCTCAGCCAAGAACCTCTCCTCACGATGCTACATTTGCATTCGCCAGATCCAGCCTTTTATTTGGATCCGCACCAAAGTGCACACACTCATAAATATCAGTCCCCCCTAAATGTGCTTGACTTTCTAAAAACTTCCAAAAAATGAATTATCCCCTGAGAAATAAGCAAAAGTGGCGACATGGTGAAGAAAGAAACGCTACAGAAGGTAAAAAATGGATCCAACCCCTTGATCCAGATCTGCACCTAAATACTGTTGGTTCTTGCTCAGGTCATGTCCCACCCCCGCCAAAGGAACACATGGAAATCAGCTGGGTAACTTTTGCGTAAATTCTGCAAACAAACAAACAAACACAGACATATAAGACGGCCTCCTTGGTGGAGGTTATCACATCTATGTCTCGACCAAGTTAAGAAGGTTGTATAATTCCAGTTTTTCCAATTTAATTTCAAAGATCCTGCTTTTCCTGCTAGATTTCTGCATCACCCTGGATTGGATCAAATGCCACTGCTATAGGAGTATTACTGGTTCTGATACAGACTCTGACCTCGCTGCATTGGCTTCCTGTTTGTTTCAGCATTGACTTCAAGATTGTATTGATGACTTTTAAGGCTTTGCGCAAACAAGCCCCCTGTGTATGTCATGTATTTAATTCCCCAAATGAGCCTGCACGCCGATCTTTGATAGGATAGCGGATACTTGTGGGTAGTGGTCAGAGTCTGATTGTAACAGCCCCTGCACCAAAACTCTGCAATGACTAAGCAGCTGAGATCAGAAATGCTGAATTAAAAAATATCCGAAAAATATCTGGAATATGATGAAATGTCCTTTCCAACAACTTTCATCCCTGTGTGGATTTCATTTTTGTGGAAGAGCTATTGAATTTGTGTCTTTGTAAGTGTTACACAATTAAAGCTCATTATTATGATTATCATCTCCATAACATAAGAATGTCCACGGGCTGGTTTAAAAAAAGAAAGCAAGGAGTGGGCCTGTTTGTTAAGCAGATGGCACTGGGGTTGCACTTTTTAAAAAAGCTTTAAAAAAGTCAACTCAACACAGGCTGGACAGTAGGAGTGTTAACCGAGAGGCTGATCAAACCAGAAAGTCCCTGATAATCTCTAACAAATCGTTTTTTCCCTGAACAAACAAAAGTAAACATGTTTATTTATGTCTTATGCTTGATATAGGACACCGGCATCGTACGTTTAGCTCAAGCGGGGGCACTTGACTGTCGCGACACGAGGAAAACACTTCTTGCATAATGCACTTTGACCGTATAATAATCCGGTGTCCTCACACAATGATCCCACACTTCAGATTTACACAATATTCCACAGGAACAAACACTATGCCGCACTGGAGGCTGCAGCAACAGAGACCGGGAGAATGAAAAGTGATCAGTAATCACAGCCACGTGGGTCTTCGGCGAGGAGAAGGTGTTGGTGGTGCGGCGGTAAATGTCGGTTGAGTGCTGATGAACATTTGAGCATTCCTGCCTGCCTGAAGGAATTCCATTAACCACTCTGATTAAAGCAATCATTGGAGCCATCGGTGCCTGTCAGATGCCATCCCTGCCCTCTCAATTACCCAGATCTCCTTGAGCTCAATTGCTCACATCAACGTGGAGACCGGGTGGTGGGTGGGCACGGGGGCGGGGGGGCGGGTGGTGAGGACGAGGTTTCTCCGGCAGGGGGGTAAGTGAGGCAACGCTTGAGCATATGTAAGGTATCCAACCCCTATATCTGTCTCAATCTACAGTATTACTCTCTAATTATGACTCCCATACACGGTTGCTGTGTTGGGTGGTTCAAGGGGATTAGGTGTATAGGAACAGTAGAGCCGTTTAATCTCGATGAGCCACAGTATACGATTCCCACCCAGAGCCGCAGCCAACAGTTGCTTTCGTTGTTGATTAGCCGATGGTTATTGTCCATATTAATGTATCAAAGACAAATAATCTTGCCTTTGATGTGTCCAAATCCGAAAGAGATTAAGTTCAGTGTCACACAGAGACAGAGAACAAAAAAAAAGGCAAATCGTGACTAAGCATTTGACGTGGGTCAAATTGTTTCTTTAGTTTTAACAACCAATCAATTAGAAGTCAATCTGCTGCACCTGATTGTGTACATGCATCTCAGTGTAAATATTTGCTTTTGAAAGTTTAATAATGTAAGTTGAACCATCCAACCACAGAATAAACAATAAACAAGGGATGAGGGCGGCACAGTGGCTCCTTTTGCTTTTGGTCTAATCTTGCAAACCCCCTATCTTGCACAGGTAAACTCAAAATCTTGAGCTTTTCAGATTGTGCATACAACAAAATAAATCAAATTCTCAAGATATTCTCCCAGCACTTTAATGCAACAGGTACAGGGAGATACAGGCATCAAATCGGGTCCTGCATCTTATTTTCTGACCCAGGGCGTCTTCACAGCCTTATCTGGCCCCGTTCATGTTCTGCATCGAGATGATTTCACTAACCGTAAACACAACATTCCACCAGCGCTATCTGATCTTATTCTGCTAAATTGAACCCAGAAAAGAAAAAAGCTTAATTAGCCTGGTATTTTCAGTCTTCGGAAAAGAGAATTGCCTCCAAGTAAAACTCAGCGTGCTGAAAATAGCCTGAGTGCTGCTTCACGCGCTCCGCCATTCCACATTGATTAACTCCATCAAACGGCGGCAAGTGAATGAGAACACTGGAGCGAAGAAGCGTCCGTCAATGTCTCCCAACCCTTTTGTTTTAAGCCAAACAAACTCGGATTACGTGTTGTGCCTTTTTCCCGAGCACAGAGCCTCAAAGAGAAAACAAGACTATCAAAAAATCCCCCCCTCGCCTCACGAAGAGCAGAGCACGAGAGAGTAACGGCAACTGCAACAACATCACGCCTCGTGTTGCGTCACCCTGCGCCCACGCGTCAGATTCTGCACAACGGGTCTAGCCATAAATCAGGGAGGCCTCTAGTGTAGCATGAGGCAAGACGCTGTGAGTTATTTCACCTCCTCAACTTTCCTCCTCTCCTGAATGCAGATGTTCCACCGCTGCAGATGGCTCAATGTATATTTTGCGTCATCCCGACAGAAAGCTGCATAGTCGGAGAGAAGCCGTTCATCATGTAAAAAACCAGGAGGCCATTCAAAAATCTGCCCAACTGTAAGGCTCCCATTTCTTTTTGGACATTAAGAACCCATTGGCTGATTAAATGCATCATTTCAAGTGGCAGGAGTCCCTTGCTGTCTGCACACACACACACACACTACACACACACACACACACACACCAAAATGTCCACTTGGGATGCGTCATGCACCCATCACTGTGGGACAGGGTGCCGGGCCATAATTGTATTAAAGGTCAATAATGGGAGTTTGGGTGGGAGAGATGTGCAGCACACACACACACACACAGTTACACACACATACAGTAATAACAATCCCATTTGGATCTGCATGATTCAGTGATTATGTAATTGTGCTCAAGCAGTTTTTTGCTTTTCCCTCTGGAGCTCTGTGAATTTAGCCAAATCATCCTGAAAAGAATCCAACATTCAAGGAAGGTAAATAAATAATTTCGCATTTGTCGCACCTCTACGGATGGTTCCTTGTTGTCATGTGGTCAGGGGAAGAATATAAGGGGTGAATCCATGTAAGAAAGTGTCAACACTGCGCAGTCCCACTGGCCCCCGATGCCGGGAGACCGCACTCACACACACACACACACTTCTTGGCTATGATTCACATCGCCTGCTACATGTATGACACATCCACAGGCACACTCGGTTCCAAGGCGCCTCATCTCCCCAAATGGTGCCTTCTGTTCTCATCCCGGGCTTCTCTGAAGAAAGATCCCGCAGAAGTTTCCATTTTCTACATTATTGCCATTGAGAAAAAAAAAGCTTGCATACAGCAGTTATTGTAAATAAGCGCAAATCAATAATGATTGTGATAATCATTGCCTCTGAATGAACAATCGAGGGAGAGATTCAGATTCGGGAGAGTTTTCCGCCTCCTCTCCGAAAAGAGATCCCTGCCAGTTAAGGAACATTGAATTCCTAAATGGTGACGCACGCTGCACACTGGAAATGGTGGCGCGGTGCGTCCTCTGCATTTTTATAGACCTACTTTGCATATTGTAGTTAAGTGGGTCAAGTTAGGAGTGTCCTAAGTGTCCTAAGAGGTGTTGACACGTGATATAAACCAATAAAAAATGAGGAAAGAAGCAGAAATGTGAAAACAAACCCAATCCAGCAGCTGCACGTCTCAATCCACATCCGAGTTTTCACCCCTGATATTGTCCCAATGCTAAAATGGCCTTTTTATTTCAAATCCCAAGCTCTAATTTTGTTTAAATAAATAACCAAATCATCACTTGCCAGGGCGTCAATGGGAACGCCGCCGTTATGGTATAATTGCGAAGGGGACAGCCTCGGATAATGCTCATTGATTGAATCCTCCCCGAGACACTAGTCGCCCCTCGGAGTGAAGCACATGCATAGTGTTCCTGGATCTGCTCTGATTGAGTCCACAACACGGCCAATTGTCATCAGCCCCGGAGTGTGCGTTGTTATTTGATTACGAAAAACGAAATAACTTCCCAGCCCTGTTTTTCGGATGATTGTTTCAGCCCCCTGTCAGAAAGTGAAACTCAAACCCATCCAAAAATAAAGAATCATAAAAATCGCAAGGTTCCGCCATCATATCAACCAGCAACAGCTTCAATGGTCCTCATGAGCACATTATGTGAACCTGACATCATGTTTTATTCGATGACAATAACATAGTTTGGTCAATATAGTGCAATAAGTGCAAAGCAATCAAAACAAACTAAAAATCGATAAGGGATAGAGAATCTGCGAACGCTTGTATAAAAATAGGTGTTACATTGATTAAAATATCAGTATTACACAACATAATTAATACTTCAAATATCCTTTATGAATTTTGCTTTTGATAACATATCAATTCTACATCTTGAAAATGAATACCCATATTCATTTTTAATATAATAATCTCCTTTATGAGACTCATTTGAAGGCTTACTCGCCTTCCAATTCCAAAAAAGTGCAGAAAGCATACAAAGACACTTTTTTTTATCATCTTCTTCAAATGAGGCAGTCATTTTTTTTTACTTTTCTTTTTTCTTAACATTGGGGGTGTGCCACTTTTTCAAAATAAGCCACTTTTACAATGCAGAGCTACAGTAAATGAAACTACAAACATAAGCTTTTTCCAGAGGGTTCATGGAGAATGATGACACAGGTAATATTGATGTAGAATCAAAAGTTTTGAAAAGACATGGCAGATTATATCAATAAATACTTACTTACAGTCTACAGCAGAAAATAGTCCTACACAGTTCTCGATGATCTGCTGTACAGTGTTTTTTTGTCCGGGAGTGATTTTTTATAAACATTTTTTTCTCTTTTCATCTGATTCACAATAAACCGTATGCATGGTTATATTCCTGAAAATGAAGTTGGGTAAGATTTACCTGTACACTTACATTTCTGTGTGTTATTTCGATCTTCACCATAGAAAAATAGACTTTTGCATCATCAGTTAAGTGGAGCAACTTTGTTCAATCCGTGTTTCAGAAAGCTGTATCCGTTTTCCTGTAATGTCATGTTTCAGAAATAAGAATAAGATTGTTCGGCACACCCCGTTTTTTTTTATTTTGTTTTAAACTCCATTTCGCCTTCGCTTGTTTGTGTCGTGCCAAGGCACCCCTATAAACCGAGCCACTGTGTCAAGGAGGGTCACGAGAGCTAAAATGCTTCATTACATTAATGACTCTGCTGCTGCTCAGAACTGGCTAAAGGTGGTCTGTTTCTCCAGAACTTCGAGGTAATCGGGCTCAGACTGCAGTTTAGCTTTTAGCTCCAAGTACTCATTCCGATTGGGCTCGACATAGACAGTACTGGGTGCCGTGCCGTAGAGCACTGTTTCTCTTATCCTCTCCGGGTGCAAGAACTGACGCCTGACATCGAAATTGGGGTTGTACGTGTACGACACCGGCCCCGTGTACTTGAACTCCAAATTGGCGCCCGCGGGGAGGGACGGGATGGACTGATGGGGCGACTGCTTATCCGCCTCCAGGATGCCCCGGAAGAAATGGTCCACATCCTGGACGGGGGAGGGGTTGTCCCGGGGCTCGATGGTGCTCACGCTGTACGTCGGGCTCCTCATCGTGCCGCCGTCCCTCTCGTCATCTGTGGTACTCCTGTATGTGACCTTGAGCTCGTGGAGGTCACGGTAATCCTCCACTGTGTTGCCCTCCCGGGACCTGTAAATGGGGTTCTTGCACATGTGGCCCATGGGGTGGGGAATATACTCATAGACGTGGCTGGCCGGGGCCTTCACTTTCGGGCAAGAGCGGTTGCTGTAGAGGCTGTACTGCAGGTTGAAGGAGCTGACGTCGGAATTGTTGGTGCTAGTGCGGTCGCTCTGGGACTTTTTGCGCTTTTTCATCACCACAACAAACAGCCCCGCGGCCACAAAGACGGACATGATGAAAACAAGCAGGAGGCTGAGGATGAGGACAGAGAGGGGGGACAGTGCTGCTCGGGGTGTTGAACTTCTGCGGGGCCGCCGTGGTCACGACCTGCTCGTCCATGGGCTCGTCCGTCGGGGTACTCGACGAAACGTACGCGTCAGAGTAGTCCGGGCAGAGCTGCTCCGACTGGATTGAGCGCAGGTCCATCGCCGTGTGGCGCTTGGGGGTCTCGCACACGACCTCGTTAACCACCGTGCCGGCGCTGAGCTGCTCCAGCCATATCTTCATCCCCACTATGTCACAGGAGCAGTCCCAGGGGTTTTCAAACAGGTCTATCTGCAACAGCAGCTTCAGCTGATCTAACACACCGCTCACAGGCAGGTTCTGGAAATGGTTGTTCCGCAGATTCAGCCGAGACAGGGAGAGGCTGGAAAAGATGCCCACAGGTAAGGTTTTCAGGAGGTTATTGTTGAGGAAAAGCAGCTGGAGATTCGGGAGGTAGCGGAAAGCGCCCTCATCAACCTCCTTGATTTTGTTGTACTCTAAATAAAGATACTGCAAGTTCTGCAAACCAAAAAACATCTCTCCTGTAAGCCTGTCCATGAGATTACCGTTCAAATACAGCCTACGCAGGTTGGTTAAATCCCCAAAAGCCCGGTCGTGGATCTGTGTTATCCTGTTGTTTCCCAGGTGAAGCAAATCCAATCCAGTGGCATCGACAAAATCTGATCTCCGCACCACGGGGATGTAATTTCCAGTGAGATACATTTTTTTGGGATTGTATGGCTTGGGTTTGAGATCTGAAATGCTTTCAATCTTTCTCTCTTGGCAGTTGACATTTAGCCCAATTTCAGATATCTGCAGATTACATGTGCAGGTGGTGGGGCAGTCCAAAGGCACGGGGGATTTGGTCTGAAAAGCAATGATGGGGCCATAGTTGTGAGGGTTGCCGCCGGATAATCGGGACGTGGGCTTTACCCTAGTTCTGTTAAATTGCCGCGTGCCCTTGGTGGGCCTGGAGGAGGACCTGAAAACAGCCGAGGAGGTGGCGGAGGCGGTGACAGCAGCAGGCGTGGTCTGGTAATATCCATTAGTGCTGCTAGGGGGCGCGGGCCTGGCCGTGTCTTCCGGGGGTCTCCTCGGGCAGAGCTCCTGCTTCGACACCTCGTCCAGGTCCCGGCCGTGGAGCCTGAACGGCGTCTCACACACCACCTCCCCCACCAGGGCCGTGTACGCTATACTCTCCAGCCAGGCCTTCAGAGCGATGAGCTCGCAGGAGCAATTCCACGGGTTCTCCTCCAGCTGTAATTCCACAACCTTGTCCATGTGCTCCAGGAGGCCGATGTAAGGGAACATTTTTAACCGGTTTCCCCTCAGGTCCAAGTGTGTCAGGGGAACATTCCGAAAGATGTTCGGAGGCAGGGCAAAGAGCAGGTTGTCGTTCAGGATCATAACTGTCAGTTGGTGCAGCCTGCTCAAGGCATTGGGATCTATGTTGGTGATGTAATTGTAATCAATCTGTAGGTATTCCAAACTCTCCAGTCCTGCCAAGGTGTCGTCCCGAAGGATCTCGATCTTGTTGTTATTCAGGTGCAACCTTTTTAATCCCTGGAGCCCGTTGAAGGCGCCGGACTCCACCTCGGAGATGTCATTGTTCCCCAGGTGCAGGATGGTCACCCCGGTGTAATTGATGAAGTCGTTGACCGACAGCTTCTTCAGGAGGTTCCCCGTCAGCAGGAGGTGGTACATGGAGAAGCGGACGGGGCTGATCTCCGTCAGTCGGATGATCCCCCGGTTCTCGCAGCTCACCGTCAGGATCCCTTCCTTCTCCTCGCACGTGCACAGGCTTCGACAGATCTCCCCATAATTGTCATACATCTCAACCAGCCTCAGAGATGATGCAATCAGAAGGATTATTTTTAGGATCCAGATATGCATGTTTCCTGGGAGAGGGTGCCCCAGCTCACTCAAGTGCGGTGCCAATATGAGGAGTCATCTGAGGAAGGGGGAAAGAAAATAGACGGGTTCTGTTTTACATAGATCATGTGAATTACATATGTGAAAACATGAATTTACAAAAAAATGCATATAAAAGTGATTCACCCCCTACAGGAGCCGAATCCCTGAAGAACAAACACAAGACATTCATAACAAACACGGAGGCAAAGACAAGTGGGCCTGTAGATGTGTGTTCATTATGCAGATGTGCTATGTCGGCATCCGTTTGGTTCGTGACGGTGTCAGAAAACAAGTGACCCAGATGATTCTTTTTTTTTGTTTATACTCGCGCACCTAAACGGTAATATAATCCAGTTGATAAAACAACTCCCCGCGGTGGATGGCCACTGCGCATTTTGATAGCTCGCCTGAATTCCAATTCATCTTGGGAGGAAGAAGAAGAAGAAGAAAAAAAAAGAAGCTTCGCCATCCACCGTGTGCGGACTAATAGATCTGCTCTTTCCTAATGCAATCTCAAGAGAATCCCCCCCCCCAAAAACACACAAAAAAAACAGAAGCCTCACTATCAAGATGTCTCAACAAACGTCGCTTTGCGTAAACGGACGATGTGGCGTCTCGTTGTTTCTTCGCGATTGAATCTTTTTCCGATCTCTAACATTCCAAATCCGGGAGATGAACTCCCTCGCTCTCCTGCCCACAAACATCTCTCACTCACCCCGCATAGCCGACGACTTGGTAACAGTGGAGGGAAACTGTCGGATCCCTTTTCTCCAGCTCCGTCCAAACAACATAAGGACGGGGGTGTTGGGGGGGGGGATCTATTCGCATGCTATGGTTAAAATAATCTTGGGTGAAACGAAAACGCCGGCTCTCACTAACGAGTCGAGAAGGCAGCCAGTGCACATCTTAAATCCGGCCTGCGATAGAACAAATATATATGTGTGAAAACCAGCCTATACAAGGCGACAGTCGCAGCCCTTCTTCTGCCCACGGGTGGAGGAAAAGAAAAAGAGAGGAGTTGATCAGAGGCGAATGAGCAAGTGTGTGTGGGGGGTGATCTAATGGCGGGTCTCGGATCGAAAATGCATTTCGACATGGAGCAAATAATTCCATAATCAGGTATTCTGTATGGCATCTGCTATATAAAAGGTTACAGATAGTCGCCCCCCTCTCCCTCTCTCTCTCTCTCTCTCTCTCTCTCTCTCTCTCCGCCAGATACGCGTGAGCGCGCGTGCACACATACACACACACTAACAAACACACGCACACGCACACACACACACACACACACACAGACACATGCACATTCGGTCCGTTTCTTAAAAAGAACACACAAGCCTACACACATCGACCCACTAAATCAACCCAAAATGCGCGCGTACGAACATGCAAAGATATGCTGCCCATGCACGGGCTGGTCATGTCTACATTCGTTATCGTGTCTTCCATTTGAGTTTATTCTCACCACCTTCAAGAAATGCCCGTCGCCTGTGCGTGTATAACGAAGACGGCTTGAAAGCGCAGTGGCGGTGGGTGCTGTGACTCGGAGCGAACGGGAAACTGTGGTGGTGTATTTGCGGGCAGAGACACGCAGGCTCCGCGGGGCTCGTTGCGGCCACAGCAGCCGCAGACACGTCGCTCGACAGCATCTTGGGAAAAAAAAACTAAAAAAAAATCTGGATTCAACTTTGCGACTGGCGAGAAAACAGCGATTTCAGCACCACGGAGAGCTCCCCGTCAAATAACGTGATGGAAGCGGCGATTTCAGTACCGCGGACAGCTCCCCACTCGAATAAATATGTTAAAGCATGTAATGTCGACAAGAGACAGAAGAGAGAGGGAAAGAGATAGATAGATAGATAGATAGAGAGAGAGAGCATTGTCCTCTTACCGTGTTGATCCCGGTGAACGCCAAAGCATCCCGAAAAAAATCACGGCTGTGCCCCTTCTCTTCCCTCCAGCCTCTGTGGAAACATGGGTTTCGTGGTTCCACCTTGCGTCAGGCGTCGGGAAAATAAAATAAGAATGATACAACAAAAAAAAAGAAGGGAAGAATCCTCAAAGTCAAGTCTCCTCTGCGTTTAGCTCCATGAACCGGGCATCGACGGGCGCATGTACGCGGGTCTCGCTCACGCCGAGGACGTGACGGCAAAGGGGGGCTCCCGTGTTCTTCCAGCGGCGGCCGAAATTAGCGGTGTCATGTCGGAGGAGAGAGCCGCGGCCAAAGTTCGCAAACGCGTCGTAATCCCACATCAGACGCGTCCTGCCGCATGCATTTTAACTGTGACTTTCATCCATGCGCACTGGCGGAGCGCGGAGGAGAAGAGACGGCACGGATGTTTCCCCCCCCTCGTCCGTGTGCCAGTGGTGCGGCTGGTACCAGTTAATGTTCAGCTCTGCCCAAGGTCTCTTTTTTATTTCGGCTGCCAGACACATCGACCGCACATCGGTGGCTGGCGTTCCTCCGGCTTTCTCTCCTGCACCTTCGGACGCGAGAATCCGATCCGCCGTCTCCAGTCCCGCATGGGTCACGAGATATCCCGCGTATGTGCACACACAACGCGCAACACACAAGCTTTATCGCCCACCCCCACCACCACCACCACCAACGTTTCAACTAGTGGAACTTGATCTGGGTTGCTGCAAACCAGCGCATCCCCTACAGCGATGGACGTGTTATGACACAATTACCATCGTACGACAGCGGAAATCACTCGTGGAAAAAAGACGCATAAATCCCCCAATCTCTGCACTGTTCTCGGCGCAGAAATGAAAAGCAATTTAATGCGTGCAATGGTCTTTAAGGGGGTATGGTAATGTGGAGGCGGTGGGCTTGGGTAGGAGGAGGACGAGGAGGAGGAGGCGGCGGAGAGGAAGGGGAGGTGGGGAAGAGAAAAGAATAAGGGAGGCTGGATGTGGACCCGTAGAGGGCAGCACAATGATGAAAAAAGGCATCTTGGCCGCCTCGCATGATTCAGGCTCCTCTGTGTGCGTCAGTGGATTTGAATTCAACAGCAACAACCATTAGATTTGTCAATCAACATCTTTGTTTTCACCCCAACACGTTTGAAAGCCACAACTGGACAGGACATGCTCCCCTTCCCCTTAATACTGGCAGTACTCACCAAGGAGCCTTTTGATTTCCACAGGGGAGAAAGGGGGGAAACAGATGTGTATTGGCCTGACACTCATCCTGGATCTATCATGTCTCTTCATTATCCCGTCTGGGAAAGATATTCCTCCAGACAAGCCGACTGGAAGTCATTTTTCTTATTAGCAGATTGTTTGCATTCCCCTCCCTCACATTGTGTGAGCTCCTGCTGTGACAATGTGCGCTGTGGAAACACAAAAATAATCATTCCGTGTATCACTGTTGCTCAAAGATGACCTTCGATCTCCTTTACAGCTCAGAGGTGGGATTAAAGTTGCATCAGACAAATAAGGTCAGGCCAAACAATCATTTATATACCTTAAATCTCTTTATGGACGCTTCAAAGTGCAAAGATTACGCCTATAGACCAAGGAGGCACGTTATTTAAAAAGATCTGCATTGAAAGAAATGAATTTACTGCAGGATTAGGCGTAATCCAGTTTCGCTGCGTTTTAGCCTCCTAATGCTGCCATGTAGCTGCAGGCGCTCTGTATTTTTACCAAATCGTGGCTTATCTGCCCCCCCCCTTTGAAAAAGCAAATCAAGTCAAAGCCACAGCTGCCCTCTTACCCTCTCTGCTGTGGGACAAGACAAACTTTAGAAGCCCTCGACTAAAGCCCGAAACAGTAAATCGAATTAAATCCAGCATATGGTGGACCGCCATGTCCAAAGAGATTTCCCACTTAGTCAGTATTGTGTGGTAATAAGTCAAATCTTAGGCTCTCTTTTGCATGCAGGGAGCGGCAGTAAGCAGATGTGGCATCCGTGCGAAAATGAGCCGTGCAGTTGCATTGAATTATCTTAAAGTCTCTCGCTCTGTAATCGTATTAGCAGTGGGCTATCCTGTGGGGACAAATCGGTATCTGTGGAACCCCCGGCTGGAATACAAAATCCAGCCGGGTGTTCGCTCCCCGGGAGGAGAAAGTGGCTGGTTCCCCCCGAGAGGCATCGAGGCATCAAAGAGAAGAGAGTAGCTGTCCGAACTCATTTGGTGCCTTAGAAGACTACGCCGGAGTGCCGATGTGACAGGTAGATGCCCTTAATAGAGTAAAAACCTGAATGGTGACAGCCGGGGTGTGTTTGTGCAAAGGTTTATAGATATTACTTTGGGTTGTCGAAGTTCTTTACACTGGTATCTGTGTATGTGTGTGTGTCTGGGGAATGTTTCCCATATAAGGCCACGTGCATGCATGTGCACACAAATTGGAGGTTTGTGTGCATGACAATGAATCTGCCCTTCGCAAAGGCTAATGGGTTCAATCAAACATGAAAGATATTCACCCAGATTAGCTGCAGAACAGATAGCATTATAATCATTATAATTTGAGGATGTTCTGGGTATTAAATAGCAATGGAAGTTAATATTTGAGGGAGTTGAGTCATCAGAATAACAGCTATTATGTTGAGGAGAGAATGTATTTATTTATTCATAAAAAAAAACACACACTTGCCTTCTAAAAGCAGCATCTTCTCAGCAACATCTTCTCCAAACATTGCGGTTTCCGCCCCCTGCTCCAAGAGCATCATGGGTAATGTAGTGCTTTCGATACAATTCAAACATCTGGCCCTCTTAATTATCGCTGGTGGTTCCCGAATTAAACACTCATCAACAGTAGTTCAATCCAGTGACGTGACAACATCATCTTATAAAGTTAGAAACCTGTAGCGTTTTCTGTGATCCGTGTTTTCCTAGCTCTCCAGCCTTGCTTCTTGTTTCTCTGCCTGATTCCTGTTCTGAACTGCCCTCTGTGATCCTGGATTCCTTTTTTTTTCCTGCTCCCTATAGGATTTGTTTGCCCCCTCGTTGACTGTCTGCCTGGAGCTGAGAGACGTTCTGTGGCCGTAGCTTGGTTCATTTCTAGCGCTAGTCCATTTCTAAATGTCTTTGTAATGTCGTCTAATGCAGGGGTCTTCAACGTTTTTCAGGCCAAGGCCCCCAAAATGGTGGAGAGATTGAGCAGGGACCCCCGGGCCCCTACTATATATTGTTTAAAATTGTGTTTTATATAAACTGGGCCTAGTGCCATGTATAAACATAGCTACCCTGTTATTGTGCATTCAATACTAAGCTATTCAAATATTACCCATTTATAAACATCTTTCATACAACACTGAGCTTTTAAAGTAATTCACAGCTTCATGTTTTTATTTTAAACATACATGTAGAAGAGACAGGGAATCCTCAAGCCATCTATGGATGCCACACATACTCCCACATTAGTGAGATGTCAGACCCTGATGGGAAGCACACAACTTATCTAACCTTGGACGGATGGAGGTTGTCAGACAGAGGTTTAAATCAGCCTCTCAATATGTTGGATACATGTTAATGTGTATTTGAAGACATTTAAATTTGTGGGAAAAAATTGGGTACGAAAAAAAAGAAAAATATAAAAAATATTAAAAAAAATTCTCATCAACAAGCATTTCGCGACCCCCCTGCAGTACCCCCTGTTGAAGACCTCTGGTCTAATGGGATGAACGTGTGCTGGCCCGGTGGCTTCATTTGGTAGCGTTGACATGGTAACTGCACGGTGCGACTCTGCCAGATGAGCACGACAAACCAGAACAAAAGGATTTTTATCCAGGTACCAGAATTAGAGCAAGCTCCGTCTCCACATCACGCGCTTTCCAGGAATTGAAGAATCATTTTTTTTACCGTTCCTGTTTGAAACCGATAAGGCCGTTCGAAGCGGGTCAGTCCGCCGTGTTCGTGAACTTCCCCTCGGCGACACACATCGGTCGGAGCATGCTGTTCTGGAGTCAGTTGTGATGGCATTCTCATCCAAAGTCTGGAGTTTTGGGACTCGGCTGTCTGTGCTATCCAAGGAATCGCCTTCTGGTAGACAGGCCATGAGCCAAAAGCAGTGAGCAGGGGAAATAATTAACAACAAAAGAGACGTTCACCACAAACCCTGCGCTAGTGATTCATTTTTTGAAATTAATTTGAAAATGGTATATTTAGAATCAATCTTCCCCTGCATTTAATTGTACAGCTCTGCTTGATGAATTGAGTTCAGTGAGGGGCTTAGTGTGCCACTTTGAGCTTGTCGCGAATAAAACAGGATAGATGTGTCTACCGGACCTTTATCCATACGTGTGATGAGCAGATTTACCACAAATCAGGCACATATTTTCCTACTGCACCTATTTTGACTTAATATTGCTTCTAAATGGTAGAATTTGGATGTATCATCATGCAGGAGGTGTATTGGAAACTCTCGCTGCCTTAATGGAAGGCAAATTATTTTGTCAGCATGGCCTGACTCGCATTGTGCTATGATTAACTCGTGGGGTCTCATTTGGCTTGTGTGTGTCCAGAGGCCAATTGTGGTGCTGCTAGCAATTTCCGTCATAACCCGGTAGGTCTCCAACAGGTCTCCGGGGGGCAGGATCCATTCAAAAGCGCTGATAATATGGAATTAGAAAAACAATTTTGGTTTGACAGCAGAGATCCGACCAGGACACATCTTTTTTCCCCGGCTGTTAACGAGATGCGGGGAAGAATCGCGGGGAATTTTTCTCAGTAGAGAAATTGCTCTACATAAACAATGACTAAACCCTGGAAGCCTTATTGGCCCCTGTAATGAAATGAAGGCCGATGAGACAAAGCGAGGATGGATCAGACTGGAGAGTGGAAGCGTTCTGTTGCTCCGCGCTGGTGTCACTCCACCAATCATTCCCCCTCGATTGATTTGGCCCTTGCGGTGCCACATTTAATGTGACTATCATAAAAGCCGATACAATATGGGCTTATTAGCTGCGTTTCATTTTGACAACTCAATTAAACATGTACAAATAACTATCAACACTAATAATCTGTGACTTTTTATTCCCAGAATGCCTCCCTGCTCCCCCTTGCATTGTCAGATTGGTGATATATAGTTTAACAGAAAAATGCCAAAGATATAAGCTTCCTGCTGCCAACAATTTTTTCCCACATGTGAAATAGATCTCTCTAAGACCTTGAGGTGGAAAGTCAGTGGGATCCCCCCCCCTTAGGCTTAATATTTCATGCCTTTCTGTCAATGTAAGAATTCTGTTCACCTCCAACTCTTTTCTCAGCCAGGAAGAGAGGAATTCACACTAAGAGAATTTAAGAGTTTCTAATACAAGTTGGAAGTTTCCCTTTATTGATATGTCAGGTATAATTTCGACAATAAGGCCTCTGCATTGTTGTATCGAGGTGATTTGGCCAGTTGCAACATCCTAAGTTATCCCCCAAAGTTATAAGTTATTGGGCTACATCTCGAAATATGAGAATGACACCCAGTAGTATTTTGTGTGCAGAATAATTCGAAGGTTGGAAACAGGAATACAAAAAAACGTTCAATCTTGAAGATAATCGAAATAAAGCATGGCATGGAAACATATATCTGTTTTTGCACGGGGCCTAGACAAGTCCTACATCAGTGATGGAGCCATGATCCCATTACAAAGGACACACTCACGCTTGATAATCGGCCTTTTGCTTTTTGTCATGATGCTACCTGTCGAAGGCATGGCCTCTAATCCGGAAGCACCGCAGCAAAAGCCCGTGCATTCATCACAGCAGCGGATGATGTAGAGCTCTGGGTGTGATGCCCCACCACATAAACAGAGCGGGAGCACAGCTGCTGTGACAGCCATGATTGATGGTCAGGGCAGGACGAGAGGGGTTGTGCGGGGAGCCCTCACCTACTTTTAGTTTTTTTTTCCTCCGCCGTGACTTGGCCCGAGCGAGGTAATTTAAAACTGGTGAATCGGTAACATGCAAACTCAACCGGGGCTTTAATTAAACGAGTCGCTGACAACACGACAAGTACATCCTCGCCGTATATCTCAGCCGAGTGGACGGGATTGACGTGTTAGCTCAGGGAATAAAAAGCGGTGAACCGTAACCATCTCATGGTCCATTCATTTGACTGTAGTCAGCGAGCATGACTAGGCTTTTAAGGTTATGAGTGCACTTGAGGGCAAACAGGTACGTCTTCTGTAAGTTTAACTAACCAACCGGCCCGGTAATCATCCTGTCGGGGAATAGACCATTGAGAGAACTAAATCTATGTCGGTGCTTTTAAGAGTCATTATTTAAATCCACTCTCACAGGCTGGATACAAGGAACCTGATGTGTATAAATGAGCGTTGAGGCTTTAAGCATGTCTGAAAGGACTGCTGTGACCAGTTCCTTTAGAAGCAAGACAAGAACAATGGGGGAAAACGGACACCATGGAGTAAATGGTCGAGATTTAAGTAAAATTTGAATCCGACCAAAGACCAGATGTCACATCCTCTGTGCAAACAAAATATTCTGTGCAACTGTGAAGGCAACCTGGCCATGAAGGTCTAATGTGGGTAGGAAATGCTTTCAGATTGTGGCTTGTAGGTGTTTTAAATTCATCCATGTAGATAAAACCCCCCATTAAAGGGGACTGGGAATCATTTCTACTGTCCGTCACTTCCCATCTCGGAAAACCCTGTCAGTAAACCTGCCACACACACACACACACTCACACACACTCACACACATACACAATTGGATAAATTAAAATTCTCCCAATCAGGTGCAGAGCTGCTTCGTGCTGAACTGCTCTGAAAGCCTCGGTGGAATATAAAATGATCACCACTTAGTGGGACTTCACAGACGCCCTTCAGGCTGGAAAAACAACAGGTAAAAGAAGTGGATGACAGGTCACACGTGGATCTGTGTTAGCTGGCAGGTTCGTTTTTTTCAATCCTCACATATATCTGAACAAGCTCTGAAAATAGCTATTTTCAGTGTATTCACCTTCTTTTCTCTCGTTGCACTTTCAAACATCTCGTCCGCCGTTCGCTGAAATCTTCACAAACAACCCGAAACTGTGCGGAGTGCAACGCTCAAACAGGATTATTAGTTCCATTTAGTCATCCGAACTGAACTTTCACCAATTTCAAATTAAAAATCACAGCTAGATCTTAATCGTTGAGCGAACAAGTCGGGGGAAGGGTGGAGGGGTGGGGTGAGGCTCACCGAGCCAATTAGGCGAGCGATAATGGATTTACAAGTCACTAGAGGAACCATTTGCCCTCTATTTAAAATAGTCAAGATAATTAAAGTATATTCAAAGGGATCCGAATGAGAATATCAGTGTGTACGAATCAATTTAGCCAGCCGGCTTCTTCTATATTTGTCAAATCAATCAGTGAGTCGGGCCGGGTGACGGAGACGTCTCTCTGTTTGCAGCTTCAGACTTTCTCCTGCTTAGAGGCAGAATGGGAATCTCTGTCAAACCTTCTGACACGACCTCAGAAAACAATATTTCTCAACAATTAGCAGGGTGGTGGAGCTCCAGTGTTTGATATAACGCTCCTATACAGTGTGAAAAAGGACAAGGGTTCATAAATCCAATCCAAACAGTTATTTTTAATTAAAGGAGAATCTTTACAATGACATTAAACATTTAACATGTCAACAACAACATTTAAGAACTTTTGGGAGGACATGTCAAAACATGAACCACATGACAGCTTAAATAAAAAGTTATGCCGCTGTCCCACTGTATATTTAAACTTTTGGTTCAACTTTGGTCCACCTTTAGAGCACTAGTCTACAAACTTCTTGTGGAGTTTGAGCATTATTTAGCTGTTGCCTCTTTTACTAAAATAAATGTTTTTTTTATTTTGTTTTTATTATTGCTAATTTTTTGTTGTTTATTTATTCATACCCTGCAAAAAAAAGGCACAACAAAATACATTTATTTTGAATTGGTTTCTTTTATTTTGAAAAGGCTTCTGGCAGGTGTGGCTCGCTGTTGGATACTGTTTACCACTGCAGTGAGAATTGCCTTGCGCATTGAACTATGTTTTTTTTTAACTCAGTAATGGATGTAATTTCCATTGTAGCTAAGTACAATACTTCAGTCAAAATCAACTTAAGTAAAAGTAAAATTACCCGTTTCAAAAACTACTCAAAAAATTACAAAGTACACAAAAAAAACTACTCAATTACAGCACGAGAGGAAATGTAATTCGTTACTTTACACCTCTGTCTCTCATGCCACCTTTCGGCTCATATATCTTGAGCCACATTAAAACAGGGGTGCTGTGTTCCACGATCCTTTCTAAACCCCTGTGCCGGTCTCTCAGACAGTGGGAAGTACTGGAGGCTTCTCGGCAGCAAGTGAAGGTTGAGAGATTGTGCGGAAGCTGGGCAGGGCCTGACAGTCTGGGCACTGGATCAGTCAGTGGATTTGGGGGGGCTAGTGGCTGGTGGCTGAAGCTATCCCCTAGGTGCACTGACAGAGCAACTTGCCTCATACTGGAAGCGAGCTTGTGTGTGTGTGTGTGTTTGTGTGTGTTTTGTGAGTGTGTGAGTCTCTCCATATATCTGGAATCAGGATTTGTCTAGCCTCTGGTGCACTCCCTGATGGCCTAGATGGAGAGTCAAAACAAGCCGAAGATGCCTATGGCCTAGAAAAACAGATTTCACACAGTCAGTGCTACACTGACAAGATTACATGAATGCTGCATTGTGTTAATACATCATTACATGATTACCAGTATGTGGAAGACACCTGCATTACAGCTTCACCATCTTTCTTGTTGGCTGTTTCCTTTGGACTAGCAATTATTCACAGAACAATAGTCACGTAAAACAGCAAGGCATTATCTCGGTATTTCCTGTGAATCTTTTACAAAGGTGGATGCAGCAAGGTCGAGTGAAAGAGATAACTCTGGAGGGAACGAGCACACACTGGTGGGCAGATTTAAATGTGTGGAAAATACGACAAGAGATTTTAAAAATGACAACAGGCTACCCCAGCAGCTACTATATACACCGTTACATAATGTTTTGTGTCAATTGATAGGTAACTTAACCTTGTGAAACATACTGGGGGGGGAAGGTTCATTCAAGATCCATTGTTGTGCGTCATTTTTGATAGCTTGAATCCGATTTGTGCGAGAAAATAGAAACATCAATAAAAGTTTTAAATCAACACGGACTCCCCGACACTTGTTTCTCTCTACATGAAAGTCAACAATCAATGTTCCTGATACAAAAACCCTTAGGCCCAAAAAGTAGAATAGTGTCACACCTTATACTGGATTCATAAGCAACACAATAGATAACACTTGGCAACACAAGAGGGGGGGAGTGGGTGGTTTAAGAAAAAAGTGTTGATTTTATTTTTGGTCCTTTTTGTTAGGGGTGAGTCATACCATTAGCATGAAAATTACTCTTTCCTCTTCTTTCAGGTCTCCACAGTCTCACTCCTCAAGAGGGACCTGTCACACCGATAAGGGAGTAATGTGCATCATAAGTCAGCGTCAGCTTCAATCATTCAGGTGAGGGGAGATTGCAGCTCGCGTCGAGAGACTGAATGTCACGTTACCTGACATGTGGAGAGGAACGCAGCGAGTGTGTGCGTGTGTGTGTGTGTGTGTGTGTGTGTGTGTGTGTGTGTGTGTGTGTGTGTGCAAAAGAGGCAGAGAACTGGGGAGACCCCTGTGATACTTTCAAACAATGCTGATAGAACGCCTGCATTATTTATAGCGGTGAGACGACAGGAACCTTATCTGATGCAAACAGGAAATGTGTTACAGGGGAAGCATTTGTTTTTATTTGCTTTTCTTCTTAGTCATTGCATCAAATATTAAAAGTCACCCAGAGTTAAGGTCAACGAAAATAATATGCCATGCTATTAGACTGATAAAAAGAAATTGCGCTTTCCTATCATTTAGTCACATGTATCGTTAATATAGTTTAATATAGACAGTTATTCTGAATCATTATGTGATAAACCGGAACGCCTCCCGTCCTCTGACACGGCATCAAAATGCTTGTGGCTGAAAAGGAGGACATTTTTTATCCGTACAAAAACGAGCTAGCTTTGCAACTTCGTGAAAATGCTACGAATCAAATAAATGCCAATAATGTATTATACTGTGCTAAGAAAAATAGTGCTAAATAACCTGAACTGACCTTTTGCCACATATGCACCTGATTTCGATGCAATAACGTGGGGGTGGAGCCCCGGGAGCAAGACTCCGCCCTCCGCTGTTTCAACCCACATTCATAGCATCAAATAGATAATTTAACCAAACTAAGCGGACAACGTTGCTACTAAAATATACACGAGTGTGATAAGAATGACAACTGGTAGTACTAGAACTACTTTGACCTTTTAGTGTGGGCCTGATCCCATCCACTAACATGGAGGTGAGACTTACAACCTATACTGCAGCCAGTCACAAGGAGGATTGTGAAACGGTGGTCAGGAAAGTGTTATGACCATGATGAAGATAAGCGTGAATGCAATCCGTGCTCTTTTGAGTAGCATGAGGAAGATCTTACATATAATCAGCTACAAACCAGAGAGATGGTTCCTTTTGAACGCGAGGTACACCGGGCGTCCTTGACAGAGCGCTGAATGTGTCTAGCCGACTGTGTGAGTGACCGGTGCACAGATTCACAAAGGAGAGGCAGCACAGACGGTGACGCAAGCCGCCTTGTCCATCACCCCCCCCCACACACACACACACACACACAAACGCGGGACTGTTGAGCTTGCACCGGGTTGCCGCGGCCAGCTCGGTTGCACGCCGTTACACCATAATAGCGGGAGAGTGACGCCAACGGTTGGAGGGGGGTGTTTGCTGAAAAGTCCTTTCAGTGGAACCACCGATGCAGCGGGGGTGGCTTTTTTTTCCGACCTCCAAGTTCTCAAAAGGCGAATAGCACCAAGTTCTCGACAGTCTTTGTGAAAGAATCTCATGTGATGACAACATTGTGGATCGCGTGTCAGTGTAATGGCTCATCGCACAACAGCCGTCCCTCCAGGGCGGAATTTTGACGAATCCGACAACTATTGTTCTCCTTATTAATTTGGGATCTCCCCCCGAAATCCATCCACTCCTCCGGTTCCCGAGCTAAGTAGAGCGTCTGTGTATTGTGCTCCCCCCCGCTCCGTCTGCGCTCTGTCAGGGAAAAAAAAATAAAAAGAAGCAACAATTAGCCAGTGCACAGTATATGTCCTTCGGGGGGGAGCGTTGTCTTGGACACACTATAGACAAAAGTATGTCGCTTTCAGTCCCGCGTGGACAAGACACTATCAGGCCGGAGCAGCTGTTTATCCTGGAAGCTAGGTGGAGGACGGGGGCTGTCATGACGTTCCAAGACCAGTAGCTGGTTCTCGACTGTTTGCCGTGGCAGACAATGTGTTTTCAGACAAAGACACAGTGGAAAAAAAAACACACAATGACCCCTGGACAGCTGTTTTGGCAGGAGAAGGGATCATGCAAATGTCCCTTCCAAAGCAGAGAGTATATGGTCAGAGTTCCCGGGGGGTTTGGCTGTGACCGCAGATTGGCCTCTGGAAGTAAAACAACCCAAAGGAAGGGGATGAAAAGTCTAAAAACAATCCACATAAATTATACCTTTGGTAATTTAACAGAAAGCAATAATCAATATAACTCGGCAACAATGTTTATAACTCCCTGCATGTCTCAAAATACCCATGATTCATGTCCAGTTTTCGATCACGTAGATGTGAAATTAATCTCGAGTTCCCGCTCAGTGAATCAGAGAGCTTCTCCGATATCTTGTGCCGGAGCCGACTGGAACGAAAAGTATCTCCCAGTAAATGTTTGGTGGCGCTTGATGAAATCGCGATAAGCACGAGGGAATTCGTACAAATCTAATTACCTGAGATAAAATGCATTGTGTGAAGATGAGGGTGGAACAAAAGGAAAAAACATGGATTCGGTTTCAAATTTTAAAAAGCAATCACAATCCTGCTCTGTGCTTCAAGGTGGACATTTTTAATCACAGACTTTTTCAAATTCATTTCAAAGAACTAATTGATTTTTGTAGACATGTTTAACTTAAAATGTCCAAATCCTCTGCGTGATTTGGAGTGATATGGTCAATATTAATAAACTGTGAATAAACAGGTGACCAGTACTCAGTTTGAACTGGTCTCCATTCTCCAGCTTATTCCTCAACCTTTCCTTCACCCCATCCCTTTCATCCACCTGAGTGAGCACTGCCTGAGTAAACGGGAAAAGTGCCACCATTAAGTACTTTTAAAAGAAAGCTAAATGAGTTGTTCGACTTCTCAAAATGAAAGAGGCACGGTGACGGCCTCTCACTACCAGTGTCTGTTTTCCTCCCCTGGTAAATAAAGAGAGGTTAAAGAGAGAGAACTAAAAAGATGAGGACCGAGGGTGTTTCTCCCTCCCGGAGGTAATTACATATTGATCCGAGTCACCGAGGATCCAAAACTGTGACACTGTGTAGTTTTATCTTAAAAAAGGGAACCGGCCAATGCTTTTATTTTTGTCTTCCTTTCTTCGCCCCCCTCCCCTTAAATTCTACAGTGTCTGAGAGTGAAGAGGAATGATATTCATCTAATTACATTTTCTCGGGAGCCGTTCCTCTTCCCTTGTCTCCCGCTTTCAGGTCCCCGTTGTTATGGACTCACAATTACTCGATAATTAAATGGCGGAGGTCTTTCAACTTGACTGTTTGGAAAGTCCTTTATTCGTTCTACGGGGGGGGGGAAGGGGGGGGGGACACTTTCTAAATTATCCAGTCACTCCCTTCCTCTCGCCTCCTCACTCTCCTCACTCTCCTCCTCTCAGACGCAGACTATCCACTGATCCGAGAACAGCCTCCGGTCACTGATTAATCAAATGTGTTCCTTTGGTATTCAAGGAAGATTCAAATAAAAAAAAATATGTATATTATTTCTTTGTAGAAAGTGACTGACTTTTTTTTTCTGAGCATGCCAGAAGTGATGAGCGATATTAACAAAACATTAACAAAAATGGCATCTCAAGGCCAATTGCGTTTTGTGTAAAGAATGCACTTTGAAAGCTGAAATAAATAAATAAATACAAAAACTTTAAGATGATTAAGCATTCATGTCACGGATAAAGCTTTTTGCGATTTGTTCCGAGAGCTGCTGACAATTTTCATTTGGCCATATCAGCTGAGGAGAGAGAAAATGAAAGGAAGTTCTTTAAAAAAAAAGAACTTTCTTCTTTTTAGTACCGCCAACAAAGCGAGCCCTTCTCGACCCTCTTTTATTGTCAAATTTAAAATCTGTGTTTTATCTAGCGCGGCTGTTTCGCAACACACACTTCTTCAGGGGTCTGGTTCAGAGTCTCCCCACTCTGTCTGACTCACTCAGAGTTTTTCAGCCGAGCAGATCGAGGTGTTGCATCACAAAGGCCCCGGAGTGTGCCTAAGTAGGAAAGCATTTATCCCTTCAGTTCTGACTCTCGCACAGTTTTTTAAAAACCGCAGGACACATCAATATCCGCAGGTGCTTTATCCCATTCTTCTTTCCTGTGTCACTAAACCGATCGACGGACAATGCCATCGCCCTGACAACACACACCACCCTCTCCCACCTGGAAAAGGCTAACACATATGTGAGGATGCTGTTCGTGGACTACAGCTCCGCGTTCAACACAATTGTGCCTGCCAAACTCGTCCCCAAGCTCAGGAGCCTGGGTCTTAAAACCCCCCTGTGCAACTGGATCTTGGACTTCCTGACGAGCAGACCCCAGGTGGTGAGAATCGGTAACTACACCTCCTCCTCACTGACCCTGAGCACCGGGGCCCCTCAGGGCTGCGTGCTCAGTCCCCTCCTGTACTCCCTGTACACACATGACTGTGTGGCAACACACAGTCCAAACATGATCCTGAAGTTTGCAGATGACACCACCATCCTTGGTCTCATCTCCAACAACGACGAGACCGCCTACAGAGATGAGGTCAGAGGCTTGGAAACATGGTGCCAGGAGAACAACCTGTCTCTCAACGTCTGCAAGACCAAGGAGATGATCGTGGACTTCAGGAAGCTGCAGAGGGGGGGTCACGGCCCGTTACACATCAATGGAGCTGTTGTGGAGAGAGTCTCTGAGTTCAAGTTCCTCGGTGTGCTCATCACAGATGACCTGACCTGGTCCAAACAAGCGGACTCTGTGGTCAAAACTGCACAAAAGCGTTTATACTTCCTGAGGAGACTCAAGAAGTTTGGCATGGCTGCAAAAACACTAACAAACTTTTACAGGTGCATCATTGAGAGCATCCTCTCAAGCTGCACTACTGCCTGGTTTGGTAACTGCTCCGCTGCTGATCACAAGGCCCTGCAGAGGGTGGTGAAGACAGTGGAGCGCATCATCTGCTGCCATCTCCCTTCCGTGAAACTCATCTACAACACAAGATGTCTGAGAAAAGCACGGAAGATCATCAAGGACCACAGCCATCCAGGCTGTGAACTTCTCACACTGCTGCCGTCAGGCAGAGGTTACCGGAGCATCCGAGCACGGACTACCAGACTCACTAACAGCTTTTACCCCCAGGCCATCAGGCTCCTGAACAATCAACACTGACCCCCTGAACAGTCACCATGTACATTCTGCTCCCACACTCATACCAATACACTTACTCCACATACATTCATTTTATTTAATATTCCCCACTTCTTCACCCTGAAAACTGTTGCTGCATTTGAATTTATTTGACTGCTTCATTTAACCTTTACTTTAATTTGACTGTTATATGTTATACATATATTCATATTACTTAATTTAATATTCACTTGACTGTGTTATATGTTATTTGTTACGATGTTATGTTATATGTTGTAAAGTCATCTACTGCGTAGAAGTTGCCTGCCATGTCTTAAAAATGTCACTGCTCCGATGACGCTGTCATTGGTGCATGTGACAATAAACTTTGATTTGATTTGATTTGATTTGATTGGTTATTGTGAGATTAGAAACAACAGCAGCGTTAGACAGAGTGCAAAACTCTCCTTCAGGGCTTTATGATTGGATTTGCTCGATTTGTACGATACCGATAATGTTGTTGAGGATCCGTACGTGCGTGCTTTACATAGGGCTTTCATTTATAAATCATGTTGTTTGATAAGTATATTACAGAAGCATATTATCAATGATGAATAGAACAGGAGAATGACATAAGCGGCATTTTCTGAATTAACAAAAATTACATCTTAGTTGTAAAGTAACCAGATTCCGCTGAATCCTACCTACCTGCCTATTTGGACATATTGGGGGTAGTGTCCCCCTCTCCCCCCCCCATACAAGCCTACTGGGTATAGATGGCATTGTTATTAGTTTGTTAAGGATTTTGAGCTCTACATTCGCCTCTGTAGTGTATTGTTTTTCTTATTTGATTAACAGGAGCCCTGTCTTCCTCTCTGGGTTTAATGCCAGGCAGTCTCTATCTGATCTTAAAGCACTCCCTTTAAGAACTATGACACAATGTGAATACTTAGCTCGTTAAGCCCCATTCCGACGCCTCAGCCGAGCCCTGAGCCTCCTTCTCATCTCCTTTACGCACTCCATCTCCATCTCCTTTCTCTCTCTTTTACGAGAAGCCCATTGAACGTCTTTGAAACAGCCTCGTATCATTCTACCTTCACTTTCCCTGCTCATCTGCCTGCTCTATCATTTCCAGGGGGCTGGAGGGCCAAATTGAGCAATATTCACTTGCATTAAAGTAAATGAAAGTGCCTAATTTGCCCCAAATTGGACCGTTTTTTTTCTGAAGGTATCACAGGTGTCTCGAAATAGAGAGAGCAATTTTCGAACATGTATTTCACCAGACTGCAAGACATCATTTACTGGTTGTTTCAAGGAGAACCTTCCCAAATTGCACGCCCAGCTCGCGGATAATCAGCCTAATCTAGTCCGGCCTTACTTACTACTCTTTCATCAGCGCTGGAGGACATAGTTTCTCTTATGAAGATACATATATAGAGAAATCAGGTGTTTTTCCTGATGTCTTATAGACTATTTGGCAGCCACTGCTCAATGCAAATTCAATTATATCCACTTTTTGTTGTAACGGGGGACGCTAATGCGTGTTAACAGGACGCTGTCAAATGGGAATCTGGATTTTATAGATCTATTTCATTGGATTCTTGACTGCTTTGCCTAATCATGTAATTAAAAAGTATACTAAGAGGCGTAATTGCAAGCGTTCAAGACTTTGCGAGCTGCCGTTTGGCTTCTACTGTACATCTGTCAGCAGAAAGATTTGAGCGGGACGTGTTGGGTTGAACAGTGACGGCACTGAGGCGCTCGGGCAGTGAGGGAGGCCAGTTGAAAAAAATGCCACATGGCTGGAGTGTAGACTATGAACCCCTGCCTCCTCTGTGTTAGTGGACGGGACACGGAGCAACCTGAAAAGTCAAAGTGCAGAGTTCTCAAAGAACACTAGACACGCGCCGTTTCTCTTTATAGCGAATTGCAATCATCCTTAATTGACCAAAAACTGGTGAGGACAGATGCTCACTTGACTCAACCTGCTTCATGTCCCCCCCCCCGCTCTGATATCCAAGCACTCGCGCCCGTGCAACACTTACATCACACGGGTAACTGTATTGAGAAGACATTTTACTGGAGTTTTCTTTTTTTAACTTCCCACTTCTCTGACATGTACATGAATAACCTCTCAGCCCCACAGTAATTGCTGGATATAAAATAAATGTCATTTCAACCCTCTGAGGTGTCAGGATTCTGCAGAGGGTATAGTTTGGGCGCCTCAGAGAAGCAGCAGCAAGGGGTGGGGGGGAAATATCTTCCCCTCGCACTGGGAATTATGGTACAACCGAGCTACTGCTTGGAAGTGCCATCCTTTTGCCTCTGAGGACCAAAATGAAACCTCAGAAGTCGCAGTGAGATTCCTCTCTCTATTTTCTTAGAGATGCACGGATGAGCATTAAAGGACAAGCGAGGCTGATGAAGAGAGTCGAAAACACGTGCGGCCACTTGTGAAGCACGCTGTGAAACGATCAAACTGGTCTAGGGAAAAGAAAAAAAAGGCTTAATGTTTTCCAGTAGATGTCGGACTGTGGTTTTAGCTGCATGCTCAGCAGGAGCAGCCGCTGCACGCCCTCGACACCGATGCATATGAAAAGAGTCGAGTAAGCCTTTCTGTGAGCCAGAATGGCCAACTGAGCAGGGGCAGAGGCTGCTATTGTCTGTGTAGCTTGAGACACACACTGGGCATACTGGAAAAACACCCTGCAACACTTAGATACAGACTCAACTAGAGAGTGCAGAGTCTTTTGTCCGTATACTGCTTTCAACTCCGACCGTTTGAGCATTTAAAGATGACTGCAAGGACAAAACAGTAAAAATGGAGCGGCACCTCAAGAAAAGGTTCGAGCAAGACGATCATGGGACGCGAGGAAGAAATATCAACAATGGCAACGTGCAGCAAAACCCTCAGCTTAACAACAATGCCAACGTGAAGGACGCACGGCCTTGTGTGTGGGCAGCGATGGCCACATCTTCATCAAACTAGACTTACTTATTTTTGCGAATAAAAGGAGCATAAATGAGCCGGGTGGGCGTGTGGAGGAGGCCTTGGACCCCACTGACAACCGCAAAAATGTCGAGGGCATATCGTAGATAATGTGCCATTTAGAAAAAGAACTGAAAAAAAGGTCCGGTGTTAAATTCCCATCTGCCAGAAGGGTGCACAGCCAGATGGGGTAAAAGATCTATGCTCTGTGGCGCCGAGCAGATATCTGCCCTTGCCCGGCCCCCACCTCGCCTGCATGAACGGGAAGAAAAGTTCTCCATAGTATATTTAATGAGCTTATTATATCCTGACTGGGCCATTCTATAGATTAAAAGGACTAAAAGGAGTCAAACCCGATGTGTGGCGTACTTAATAAAAACCTAGGGATCGACATTTTATGCAAATATGCTTCATCAGTGCAATATGCTTTGTGCAGGTTGCAGCTGAGTGAAAGTTAAATCATTGAGAACAGTTGCTTCTTGGTTTTTTGTATATTTCTGGAAGGGATTTGATTCCCCAAAGGGGTCGGGGCAATTTCAAGTGTGAGTTTCTGCTCATTAAATGTTATTCCCATCTGGATCGGCCGTGTTTTTCTGCGCTTTCGCTTTCTTACCATGACGGATTTGTAACATCAGTCAGTTGATTTTTTTTCTCTCCTCTGGACAGACATCAGACTTATTTTTACACCCGTCAAAACATGTTGGTTTCCACACTTTCCCGTTCAAAGTGCGTGTTATATTACATGGCTGAATGCTAATCTGGGTTTCCCATGTGGGCAAAACATCCCCAAACCAATGAGGAGTCCGTTTTAAAGAGTTTTTTTTTCTCCTGGCTTCCCCCCATGCTCCCAGCTCCGTGTTAAGCTGCACCATAACAAATTTAAAATGCAGGTTCCCAATGTGGCAAATCAGACTTGCACGCAGTCAGCCACATGCGGGGGATGCCTTCCCCGGCCAAGTCGCACATGTGTGTTCCCAAAAACCTCCCGGATCGGCCACTCTGGCACACGCAGATAAGGAAATTGAAGAAATTATGTGAAGTAATGTAATGTAGTGCTAATCCCACCCAATTGGTATGTGCAATGCTGTAAAAAAAAACGTCTCCAGATATCCTGTCGAGATCCCTCAAATGCAGTTAATTATGCCCACATTGATTCCCTTTAAATCCGTCACGCACCGACTCTTGCGCACTGACCGGCGAGAGAAAAAAGATATTACTTTGCAAGTCGTGCGCAATACAGCCTAAATATGTCACGACAGGTTTGATGAGGTCCTTCTTGTATCTCTCACACACACACACACACCCTTTTCTTCTTGTCGTTCTCCCCACCACCAGCCCCCTTGTCTGTGGAGGGCTCTAAAAATAAGAAATCCCTTTCCGCAGATATAATTAATCACTCCGGGCAGAACAGGCGTGTAATTATTTAGGTTACCACAGAACCTCCTCCACCCCCCCCCCACCCCCACACCTCACTCTACATCGAAGTGAGGCTTTTTAGGGAGACACATAACCAAACCGAACACAGCAGCTGGTATTTTGCCAAGCCGTTTTTTGTTTTTTTTTGACAAATCCACGGTCACCATGCAGAACACAGTGACAGAGGATGTGATACAAACCTGCATCGGAGCTGTTGATATGTAGTGGGTAGCAGGTGACGTCCTTTCATTGCTTATTTTTTTTTGTAGGGCCAATATTAGATTTGCATGATTTCTTGTTCAATCGAGGGATTTCACTGGAAAAGGGAGAGATATATGAAGGTGAGACTTTCACAGAGTCTGATAAATCAGGGACGGTGACGATACCGGTGACGTCTATCGCTGATTATAACCCATCCAGACAAGATAACCTTTCTACTGTTTTCACACTGGAGGGATACACAAAAAGAGCTGGCCAGACAACAGTATATGTGTTGAGCATGAGTGAGATAGGGAAAGAGAGAGGTGGGACTGTCTCGCCTCCTCTCGCCTCGCCTCCCCACACTCACTCTCTCTCTCTCTCTCACAAGGCAATTATACATCCACCCCCTTGCTGATAAAGAGTTCAGCATCAGTTCACCAAAAGATTAATACGGCACGATGAACACCCCCTTTGGAATGGTCCTGCCCGATTCAGAATTAGACAGATTAGAGGGGACCTCAGCTACCCCCCACCCCCCCGCGCAGAATACTCCGGCAGCCCAGAGAAACTTGCTGTTGTGCTGCGTCAGCGGGTTTTACTCAAGCAGCCAGAAAGGGGGGGGGGAAGGCAGGCCAGTGATATGAGCAATGCCAATTGGATAGCACGGATGTCCAAATGAGAGATGGCACCACTTGTCAGGACGGTGATTGAGCCATGCCTCCCAAAGGGAGGGGAGCTTTGCGCATGGTGCAATGCCCCAGAGGCAGGGAGTGTTATAAGGTTCAAACCAGACCTCAACATATATTGGGCAAGGTAAGAGTAAATATTTATTCTAATATCAAACTGCAAATTTTGAAGTAGTAAGTGTTCGGGAGGTTGTCAACGACCAAAAGAGACAGAGTCCAGGATATCAGCTCTATGAGCATGTGCCTGAAGAACAGTTTAAAGATAATGCTAACATTTATAAGCTAATATGCTCAAAATGACAATGCAAACATGAAACATTTATACGAAAGGTGTGTTTCTCATGTTTAACATCTTAGTTTAGTATGTTATGAATGGTGATATACGTCATTTGCACTGGATTTCTGAGGATCACAAGGGGTTGATTCTCAGGGTATGTATGTGCAACATGACATGATAATCTCCTGTATCTAATAGTTGTCAAGGTACTTCACAATAAATCTAAACCAATTCAGCGAATCAACAAAGTCAGAACAGTTGAAGGTATGTGGAGACTGTGGACATACTCGATTTTGCCCAAAGTGGCGATTCAAGCGAACCGGCACCAACATTGCAATCTGCTCAGGTCTCCAACATCAACCGAGGTGCAGCAGAAGTGTCTACATCTCCAAAGAGCCCTGTCAGCTTCGCGGTGTAAAGGGGGGGAGGCGATAAATCTCCCAAACCCAACTGCAGTAAATCCAGGATTATTGATGAGAGCGTCAAAACGAGGAAGAAACCCCGAGAAATGTATTGAGTGACAGTGACTCTGGCGGCCGGTGTGATTTTTTTCTGAATTTTAATCTAATCAGCTGCGCTTCACGGATGGCACCGTCACCGAGTTTGCGAGATAACATGAATAAATGCTTGTGTACGCACAGGCTGCCGGGCGAGGATTTTTAAAATCTTATCAGCGTGTGCGAGCCACCCTAATAAATTCTGTTTACATTTGGGATCTTCTTTTTCTTTGGCGGGGAGGCGTGTTATCGTGCTTGTGTGTTATGGAAACACAGATGTAATCCAATGCACTCCCCCCTCTCCCACCCATCCCTGTCTTTCAGTCCTCTCCCACACACCGTCACTCGCTTCAGTGGCGGTTCTGAAGTGACTACCACTTAAAAAAAAGTCCCCATAGCCGGCGGGGGACAGACTGTCAAGCTAAAATTATACGTGGGGAAGATCTTTCGTTATCATCGTGATTGTTGTCATTTGCCTTCCCTCAGATAAAAAAAATTTAAATTCTAAATAAACTGTAACTTTGGGGACGGAATAAAAACAATAGAGTTTGGCTGCAATAATTTTTTTGTTATAATAACCAAAAACGTTTGAAAGTATCTTTTTGAAAACTGCCAATCATGTTCTTTGGACGTTGCAAGCACCTTTTCTGTCCCCTCTTTTTTTGCTTTATCAAATTTACTCAAGTCCAACCCAAATGTGGTTCTCAGTCATAATCACCATCTACTTTTAGACCAATGAGGAGTTTTCACAAAGCCAAACAGAGGTCGAAAGCCTTGCTGACGCGCACCTTATCACATTTTTTTTGGAATCCGGAATCTCCTCATCAAGTCATTTAAAGCAGCGGAGCCTCTCTAGTCGGCCTCTCTGTTCTGCTGATCGTGCACCTGATAATCGGCCCATTAAAAAGAACTTCCAGGCAGGCAAACTATTCGACAGCACTCAGCGCTTGAACTGGGTCTTAAAGCGTTGCCTTTGTGTCCTGGTGAAAAGCCACTTCCCATCTTGAAAAGGGGGGGTTTCTCTTTAAAATGTGATAATACCCTGGAGACGACGCCGACAGGGGTCAGAACTCAGGCGGAACAAAGTACTGGTATTATGCCGTGTGGTCTTTGTGTTTTCTATGGAGCACCGTCAAGTGACACTTTGGCCTCTTTTTAACAATTCATGCTTTGGATATTTTTATCTCCTGCAAAAGGGCCCGAGCTAAGCTGTGTTGATGTCCTGCCCTTTTCGAAAGGAGTCGGCGTCCAGGCAGGTCGAAGCTTTACTTTTTCCTTGTTGTGCAGTTGTCTCCTCATTCAGTGTTTAGGTACACAAACGTGCATTCAGAGCAGCCTCTATAAATGTCATCCCTCCCAAACCCGTTTGCAGACGCCCAGTGTCACAGTGGTGGTCCTGGCCCCAGATCCACTACCGAACTTGCTGGACCACCATCCGATCCAAACCATTTTATTTGGCTTTCATCTGACCGAGAGGGAGGTGCTGCCAACAGTCGTTAGTCTCCCTTTTCCTGCTCGTTGGCAAAGTTGAATCTTGTGGTTTGTTGCCGTTTTGTGAGTTTTTTTTCTTCTTGGATCGGGGACGTGGAGATCGACACGCGGTGTCCTTCACGCCGTCTGATCGGTGACTGGAACACCAGCTTCCACGGATACTCCGTCTGCCAAGTCACAAGCACTTACCCATCTGTTTTTCAAACGCAAGGTCACGTAAATAGCAAATTGTGCGCAGGGGCCTTTTCGAGGTCGGACGCTGTGATTGGTACCACTGCTGCAACTGGGATTTGGCTCAGGTTCAGAAACCCACTGATGCTCTTTTACCTGCCTGTTGTTTTTGATCTCCAACTAAATGTCAGTTTCGAAAAAATTACAATGACTACTTTGATCAGTAGTAATTACTATGGATCCCAATCAACCTCGGACACTATTTTACTTTGACTGGGAAATTGAAATTGTTGTTTTTTTGCTTTTCACCCTCAGCAGGGTATTGATACCTGACGTCCAACGGTGATAATGCGGTTTTGTTTTGCCAAGTGACACACTGAGCAACAGAGGGCAATGGAGCAGGCTTCATATCAGTGATTATTAAGATTAATTTGACTTTGCACGGGCAAGGGACGGCACAAAAGCCCGGAAGGTTGTTTGAAAAATAAAACATTTCAGTTTAAAGTTGGCTGCCTGTACCTCAGAAATGGTTGTTTGTGTTTTCTACGATCAAATATGGACTGATCAAAGGAAACAGCGGTTTATTCTGCCATTGAGGTAGGTCAGACTGTTATTTCATAAAGTCTGCGTCATGTAAGAGAAAAGTTGAGAGCAGGAAAGAGTTTCCAGGACTAGACGGGGGCCTTGGACGGAGGTTAAACGTTTTCGAGAAAGAAGATGATAAGCGAGGGTCGTCTTACAGAGTGAGAGGAACAAATAGAGACGGAGGATGTGAGGAGAAGGACGATAGAAAACAACAAAATGCGCCATTTCCTTTTATGGGATCTTGAGTGGGGGAAAGGTGAACTGAATACGGGCGCCATATAAGGAGGGGAACGTTCATTCAATACCCGGCCAGTGTTATTTTTAAGGTCTCGGCCTCGGTATCGGCGGATTGTTTTACAGGTGAGCGAGCCGAGGTTGGAAAGTGAGATTTAAGGTCATCACACAGAGTGCCCCGCTCATTCCTGCACCACGAGTCTGTTGGTAGATCTCGAGGGACTGGAGCCGTCCCGTGGATATAGAGTTACAAGTCCAGATCTGGAATAAAGTGTATGAGAGTTAATCTATACAGATCACTACTGCTGTTTCATTTCATTGACTTTTTCTTGTTACATTGACTTTGACTCAACTCTTACAAAAAAGAAAAAAAAAGGTCTTAAAATAGGAGAGAAGTGAAGGAAACCCGAGCCTGCGATCGAAAAGGACAACCGTCTGGAGCCCGACTCGACAGTCTGCCATGGGACCCCTCTTCTACTGGAAGCTCCTGATTGGTGCTATTATCCAAAAGGGCATTGAGTCTTTTTTTTGTAACTTTTAATGACATTTTTCTTTTTACAGCTCGCCCCTAAACCAACAATTAGATTGGAACCTGCATAGTGTCTCTTTTGTTGAGCCTGTGAATTGCTGGCCGGACGCGGTGGTCGAATCCACAGCGCTGGGCAGGCTGTGCCACTTTTTTTGGGCAGCGGCAGCCGCTTGTAATTGACAGTCGACCAAATAGTCTTTGGCAGGTCCACTCAGCCATTCACAGCAGTTTCTCAGCCTGTCAACAGCCCCCGCGGAAAACCAAATTGCCGCGTTGCCTTCTGATGATAAGAACGGCATCACATGAAACGACACCAAAAAAGGGCTGATTGGGCTTTGTACAATTTCCTCACGATAGTTTTCCTCCCTTTGCATTTTCCTTCCTTGTATTGCATCCCGTGAGTATTTCAGGAGTAAAGTCACATGGGAAGGTAGAACAATGCCAGAGGTTATTTTCTTCAAGGAGAGAAAAGGTTCAGGAAGGACACTTTTGTGCTCTCTCCTGCTTTCCTTACACACTCTGCAACTCCACACTCTCGTAAAACTAAAAACGTAAAGACTATTAGAAAGTGTGCCAACCATGTTTTAATTATGAGGCCAACTCAATCGCGGTACACACGCAGAGAGAAACATGAATTTAAAACAATAAAAAGCTTTTGACAGGGAAAAAGCCAAGACATGTTGGATACAGCGTTGGAAAATTGATTTATCCCGCGTCTCAGTGGGTTTTCATTGAATCGCTCTGTTTAGAAAGACCAGAGAGGAAGACAGAGAGAGGGGCAGGCATTATCAGAGCGGCGCTTCTGCTGAGATTTATCTCTCCCCTCTGTAACACTGCCTCCGAGTTCCCTCTGTACACAGTGGGCTCGGAACCGCTCGCTCCTCCTCGCCCTCGACGCTCCCGCTCCTTTCTGATTACCGCGTCTAAATTCCAGCAGAATGCTAATTGAGCAAGTAAATGGGAACACGTTACTCCGAGTGGGGTTCAAGACCTGGGCTAATTTGGTTCAGCATCAGAGTGGAACCGAGTTTAATAGGTCTCGAGTACACGCGGAATTAAAAAGAGGCACACTTGGTGCATACGTGTGTTTTCGGACATGAATATACACATATCATATTCTGAACATCTAAATGTATGTGAGATCACAGGATCTGATGAGCACCTTCTCACCGCACTTAAAGAAGTTTAAATAAAAATGCATGGAAAGGGCATTTGTTCGGTATCACAATCAGCATCAGACAAAATAACTATCAAACCAGTTTCCATGACATGCTATTGAAGGATGGCGCACGACCCAAGGAAGAACCCATATTTTACTGGGAATCATTAATTCTCTTTGAATTTATCTTTCTTGCATGTTAAGGTGATGGATGTTTATGAATTTTAGCAATTTTATGCATATCTGAATTAAAATGTGGATTTACCATATTAAATGCAATTTCCCATGGGGACATTTTGGCCTTTTATTAGGCATGCACTGTTTTCATTATTGTTTAACTATGTCTCAGTCTGTTAGCAGGATTACACAAAAATTACACAACCGATTTTCTTGCTTTTTGGTGAAAGGGTGAGGTATGGGTTAAGGAAACACCCATTCACTTTTGGAATGGACTCAATTAAGATGGTGGCCTTCTACAAAAGCTGAAAGCTTGCTGGATCCCGTTTATCCATTAAAAATGTACACCAGTTTGAAAAGGACAATTTATTTGCACATGGCCCATAACCAATGTTAGATTCTCTCCCCCCACCCCCCGTCACTCTTTACTGTTTGGAAAAAAGTAAAGACTCTTTTTAACGTACCTCCATAAACACTAATTTCTGCAGGGGGTTCAATGAGACTCACCAGCCTGGGCTAAAAACCTATTAGCATTTGGTCTGTAGGTGGTGTTCATCTCATCTCTCACGTGACACTAAACCTTAGAGACCTAATCAAAGTCCACGTTGCATTTACCATTACCTCTCTCACGGCGCCATTTAGCGCGGCTGAACTGTCCAATGATTAATTGTTCTTGACAGCACATCTTCAAAAGGTCTCCGGCAAACGGTGAAGTAATTCCCCTCACGGTTAACTGCGGGGTTATTCTCAGACAGTCTTTGACATTTGATTCTTGTATTTCATCACACCGTACACTGGTATCCTCCCAGTACGGTGAGGTTTCGTTGCAGCATGAAATATAGGACTTGATAAAAGGACAATTTCCCCCAGCGAGGGACACACTTCTTGCGTTGTTATGCAACCCCCTCAGGGTACGCTCAGCAAAGGTTGGCCCTGCGGATATCAAAATGCCATCCGCAGCAATTGAGCGGGCCTCGTTTTAGGGAAGGCCAGGGGAGGATTTTAATTATGAATTGACCCGTGGAAATCTAAGGATCCGGAATCGAACAGAGTTAAGGGGGAACACTAAAGAAAAAGCAGGTCTTCTGGAGGAGAGGGGCAGCGGCCTAAATCAGCTGTCAAAATAATGTCAAACCAGTTCAGAAGCAAGCAACAGACAGGTACACCAGTCTATAGCATTGGTTTCAGAGGGTTGCATAAGCATGATGGCTTTACTTCAATGTTTCCCCCTGATTTCAGCAACAGTCATTGATGGGTATAACCCTGTCCTTACAAAATAGCACTGTGGAGAAACCATAACTATACGACTGGCATGTACGTGCCAGTGAAAACAGGGAGCGGACATTCTTTTCTGTTTGTTATTTAGAGAAACTACTTCCCCAAAATAATGTATTCGATTTTTCAACAAAAAGGAACTGTTACTGACAGACCGAGTTGCGACCCACGTCATTGTTACCAAAAACTCTTTGTTTCTACCCGTCCACACAACGCAACTTGTATTTTTGTCTAATTAAAACGGAGCCGGCAGCATTTCCAAACTTTTTTTGGTGGACGCCAGGCATCAAGAGAGACACAGTAATGAGTTTTAAAACTAAAAAATGAAGTAACGTGAATAAAGCCAATGCAATGAAGCCCAACAGACATCAAGACAAATCCTGGTTGCTGCTGAAAGCCATTTGAGCTGCCAGACTTTTGAGCAACTGGTCTCCATGTGGTTGATGGGACACGTTATCCACACTCCAGGATGGACATGGTGGAAACTATATCTTCTCGCTCTGGCCTCTGAGATCTTCCAACCAATTTCTGCCACTCTCAAGAGTCGGGGCTCTACAGCTTTTGTGTAAAAGTTAATCTACGCATCGATTAAAAATGTCCCGAACAACCACTAATATACTCATCTGTTATTAAATCTATCAGTACCATGCACAGGGAACTCAATAGGCTTTTCTTCAAGAGCAATGGTTTCTTTACTGCCACAGCACAACACTACAAACACCCAGAAAAAAACAACAAATAAACACTAGCAATCAATCATTTAAGGAGGTGTCAAGCGAATGCAGTATAGAATAAAATGTCCCGCATCTAATATCACTTAATGGAGAAGTTGAACTGGAATAGTGTCTTTTTGAACACAGACCCTGTATATTCCTTATATAAGGGGTTACAGCATTGTTGGGGTTTTATTGTGGACTTGTAGTTATTCTAGACTTAGTTGTGTGGAAATCAGTCCTGTAAATGTGATGAAACAAACTTTTGGCGGAGGTAAAATACAATGACAGTTATCTGAGCAAATACTAAATTTAAATGTTACTCAATAGAGCAGCGTTCATTGTTTTGCATGTCTGAGTCCTTCTGACTGTTTGTCCGTGAAATGTTACCAAACCATCCAAACTACAGCAATCAAGCTCCTTTCAGCATATAAATCATATTCATATGCTATATGTAAACACATGAACTATACATTAACTTGAATAAGAATTACTGTATGGTGTCAAAAAGTCAAATGTAAAGTCAAAAGCTGCCCACCCCCACTTTATTTGTCCTGGCAACTCTACAGCGGTGACTAAGTAATCCCAAAAGCCAGTTGAGGGGGACCACGTACAGCAAAAGCAGACCTAAGAGCTGCACCCCTTGGTATCAGCGCTAAGTCAAGGTGAAATTATGCAATCTGTTACCCGGGGCCCTTTCTTTTCTGAGCCCCTGTTGTGCTTTTTTTTATGGCAAACTTTCTCCGTGCACTTTTGGTTCCCTTAAGGTAAGCCAAGAGCAAGAGAGATGATAAGTATCCCCCCTCTGGAAATGTACCGGTGTTGGCAAGCGAAAAGGTAATTTTTAGACGCTTTGCAAACGCAAACAGGATGAACGGAATATAACGAGGATCCCAAAAGCCCAATCAGATGCAAGGACCTGATTCTTCCTCTCTGCTCAGTGTGGTTCCTTTGCAGTCGTTCCTTCATACTTTGAACGGTAATAATGGTTTATTTGAAATTTGGTTTGCGTAACAACACAAGTCACACCGAACCAAATTGTCCCCGAGCAAAAGACGGCACTCTTTTAAATTTTTGTCATTATCTTAATAGACTCTGGTCCAATCAAACCAGCTCAGTCAAAAGGCAATCTAATCCCCCATCATGGGGTTTTCTTTGAATTAGATTTTCGAACATTCGCTCCCCCATCTAATCTTTCCACCGCTCCCCAGCTAGGCTCCGTGAATGCGTCAGATGATAAAACAACAAATGTTAATTTTTTTTCCTTGCACCTTCAGCACAGTGGAGTTTGGCAACGCCTGTTCCATTGCAGCCGGAGCGATACGATTTTGATTTTTAAGCCTTTGTCACCCTCTGTAAAAAAAGATATCTGTACCATCTGTTTGAACACACATCCCCATTAGTACCCCGGGGTGACAGCTATATCTTCTTGATAAAGTTTGTCCGCGTATGTTTGTGTTTGTCAGAGCTTTCAAGGTTTGATTAAAATGGTGTAGAAATGAAATAACAATCCACTAAAGTTTTGGCAGAGAGTGGCTGAATGAATTCACGGCTCCGTCACTCTCCGGCGCTACATTTTGAGTCTGACTCAAAAACACCGAGCTACAAGAGACAAACAGTTGCGCACCTTGTAATCATTCATTTTGAGAGCAACAAAAAAACGATTGCGTACTCCGCATACGCAGCAAATTAAAAGCCCACTAAAATATAGGAAATTGTAAACTCTAGTTTCACTGCAAAAAATCATTCAACATCGACTTTCACTCCGGTTGCATTAACACATTATATCATATCATATTATATTATACTGCATTACATTGCATATTGCAATCGGACACTGTTTAATGTTTTGCATTTTGCATTTCACTTTTTACTTCACTTTTTAAATCTTTTATCTTCTATATATTTTTATTCAGAAATGTTTATGTCAAAATAAATGTTACTTTGTATAAATATTGGAAAAAAGTGAGTAAATAAGAAGTAAACAGTGAGTAAATATATACTGGTTTTCTATTTTTTATTGTCTTTCCTATGTAGGTTGTATTTATTGCCTTTTTATGTTATTGCGTTTATATGTTCTATGTTCATAGTATGCAAATTCCTTGTAGGTGTAAACCTACTTGGCAATAAAATACTTCTGATTCTGATTCTGATTCTGATAAGACGCATCTCTCCTCCAAGAAATGAAGCCTGAGATTGTAAATGTCATGTGCGGGAAAACATCAGCATGTAGCATCGCCACTGTGAGGAAGGCTGTTGGCAGTTCTACAGCCTCACAGAGAGGGCAATGGACTACATTCGGTCTCTTGGACGTAGATGTGTAAGGTTGATTTTCCAAAAGCAAACTCTCAAGGCTCTCATGGTTTAGTAGGTCAGATATCGTCCCTGCTTCTGAATCGGGGGCACAGTTTGCAAGGGGGTTTCTTTCACGGGGGAACTTTTAGTGGGTTATTTTCTTTTTTACACGGCCAGGGAGATTTCAGTTTGGTCTCCCCCAGGGACGACTGACAGACTGAGGCATGAGCGAGAGCTGCTAATGGCTGCACCGGACGATTATGTGAGCGAATGCTGATTATTTTGGCGTCTGGGTCGGGAGTGCAGATGGAATGAGATGTTTGTGTGTCTGTTTGTGTCGGTGTGTGCGTGAACCGTGAGCAATTCGAAGTTACCCTGGGAATTCCCAGGTTAAAATTAACTCGGAATTTACAGATGGCAGCAACATTCTTGTCTTCTTAGTGTGTGGATCTTCAGGACCATGTCCTTACCTCTGCTTTTTGATGCAGGATTCCTGCACTTATATGGGTGGATTCAGTAATATAGCGTCCCATTAGTGTTAAGAACAATTTCATTATCATGAGTCAAAGGCAGATTATTGGCTTTTTGTTATAATTCAGCCTCTATTATTCCTAGAATGTAAAAATTCCAAAAAAAGATGATTTGCTTAATTCAGAAATATGTCAATTGTGTTTCCCTGTGTCAGTAATATGAAGATCCCAGTTGTATGCATGTCAACAGAGAAACTAAACAGCTTGCACATCTCACCAACAACTTAGATGGGAATATGTTAACTACTTTATGATATTATTTATATACTAGAATAAACTTTTTGTGTTGTGAACATTTGACTGTACACACCATTTAGTAGTTCCTAGCACAGCTCCTCATAATCTATAATACGATGATTGATGCCACGATAGGTGACTGGGGCTGCTTTGTCTTTTTCAAAATAAAAGCATTGCTTTTAATCACGCAATACCAACAGAAGGATATGAGGTTACCGTTTCAAAACTAGGACAAAAAGCACTCAAGATATCCCCTAGGCCTGCTGTAACAGTAACTTCAAACCTCATGCACAACTAAATAACCATGAAATATAAAGCGAGATCCTGAAAACACTCAGAAACAAATGTCCCCGGTCTGATTTTCATGAAAATGCAAAAATCTCACAATGTTAGAGAAAGTGAAATCCTGGATCCACCATCTGAGCCTCACCAAAATTGTCATGGGTTTCTTTCCTGACCTTTTACCACATCCCTCCCAGCTAGAGTCAGAGTTTCATTCTGTTTCAATTAAATGTCGGGAGATTGTAGCATTCATTTGTACCTTTTGTAAAAGGTCGCCAGGGACACGGGTCAAAGTTGAAGTATGGCACCAAATTGTTACATGCACTTAATTTTAATTTGATGTAATCTAAAATAGAGTTTTTTGGTATTGCTGTGCCATTACACAGCCTTTCGCTGGATGTCAAATGACACATGTACAGGGATCTGCATGCATGTGTTCGTGCATCAGTGTGTTTCCTTATGAGAAAAAGGTCAACATGCAGAATGCGTCGATCCAGGCAATCTCCTAAAGTCCAATCTGGCTGAGCAATATATACTTCTACAATGGAAGGTACTGCGTTTCCACGTGCACGGATGATGAAGACCGCAAAGGCTGTTTGAAAATGGCTGTCAAAGCATTCTATATGAATTATAATCGCCATTATTAGAAGCCTTTACAGAAAAGAAGCAAGACATTACACATCTATACAACACTTCATGTTTAAAGACGTCAGTTCAAGGTGATTTAAAGTAACGCTGTAAAAACTCATATAACTGAAAGGGAAAGAAGGTAGTACATGATGTCAGCAGGAGCTGGATCTGTGGAAGGGAGTTCAGTGAAGTGTTATAAAACTTGAATCACCACCCTGAGGTTGTAGGCCTCCACCAGCCGCTGCAGTCTCAGTCCCTCCTTGGGGTTCCTCATGTTGTACTCACAATAATGAGGTCACCATGACCTTTAACCTTTGAAATTGAATCGGTTCCTCTTGGAGTTCAATTAACTCCAGGACAAAATATGAAGAAATGAGCCAAAATTTCATGAAATCCCTGGAAGGCGATCTTGTGATTTCACGTTCACAAGAAGAACTTGCTTCTGTGTGACTGGTCTTACTGGTAAATCCTGAGGGGTCCAGTGCAGAAAAGAATTGCTCGGTCAGACCTCGTGTTTGCTTGTAACTTTTTTCTCAAACTTCTTTAAAAAAGAAAAACTCACTCGATAATGCATTTGCTTTACAAACCATTTATACATAATATTATCCCTCGTTTGCGGGGGCTCCCATTGGAAGTAACACAATTTAAAACTAGCTTTGCCTTTTTATTGCCCGGCTAAGATGAGATAGAGGAAGAGACAACAAGCTGCACAGTTTATGAGCCCATAATGTCACCGATCTGTAGCATTCACCTTAGCCCATTGAAGCTGGAAGTGTTTTCCCATACCATTAAATACTGCTCGGTTCCTTGCCTGTGGATACATTGTTGTCCGATCTACACACACACACACACACAGACACACAAATGGGAAGATCAAGCTTAAGGTGACCCAGCCGAGCAAGAGGATGGAATTACGCTTCTCATGCAGCCCTTGGCCCCGTGCCTGGTCAAAGCGATTGTCCCCGACGAGAGGCTGGTCTGCAAGAGTCCCGGAGAAAAGAAAAAAAAAGGGTAGAGTAGGGGAAAGAGATCCACCTGCATTGAATATCAAGTAAATTAATTATTTTCCCGCCCCCGTGCAGGAGAAAAAAAAGAGGAGACGGCGGAATTAATCGGAGGAGCCAGCTGTCTTTGTACCCCGTGCACTTCGCTGATGATGTATTCTCCCCCGTCTGAAAGGCGATGGAGATGAGTAAGTGAGAGGCTCCCTCTTAATGTTATCCACAACAAAAACAATTTCCTTTTTTTTTGCAGCGAGGACGCTCGATGGGAAAGGGGGAGAAGGTCGAACAGGGCTGGATGTTTGATCGGTGGGGGAAAGGATTTGTGTTTGTGATAGCACGGTTAAAGCTCCAACAGTATATTGGAGGAGTGAGAATATTTTCTTTAACGTTTTCTGTAGAATCCCTTAAATATTTAAGGTGCAATGAGGCAATAGTTTCAGCACTTTTCACCGATGATGCTTACTGTTAACACTATATATATATATATTCAATATTTGATGACTACTTGTAAGCAAAGCCAACCCCCCCACAGCTCGGGCTGGTCCAGCAGGTCGAATCTAAAAAGCTTTCTCAGCGCTGTAGTAACAGTACTTCAAACGTGGCTGCACCACTGCAGCCGATGGAGTCAACTTCATGAAAGGGCATAATTCAAGCTTTGAAAAAGTGCCGCAAAAATCTCAAGTGACAAAAATGTGAGTCGGCATGTTTATTATGCAAGTGTGAAGAAGAAACGCTGGGGCATTTCATTTTAAAGCCATCTTTAGAGTGATCGGAGGTGAATTGGACGGCGTCATGGCGGGTTGTAGGAAGGCCGGGGGTGCAAAATCAGAGCCTGCTCGGGGGCTTCGGGGGCACGAGACGACATAGACTTCCTTGATCTGTGCAGAGTGGGAAGTGGTCTCAACATTTTTAGCGAGTTTAAGAAATATACAGCTTTAAAAAAATAAAAATAAACATGCCAGAGGGAAGTAGCCTTATCTGCAAAGCTGTAAACAATTCTGAAGTTGAACATTGAAGCACACTTATGTATTTTACCTCCTCGGCCACATCAAGAGCCCTATTCTGAGTGTCTATTGGAGTTTTGTGGGACAGCCGGGTCAGACAGGGGGTTTGCTTCCCCCGAGGCTACGGACTGAACCAGCAGACAAAAGAGAGGAGGCCGCACATGGCAGAGGACTGACTGGAGCAGATAGGGAAACTTGGGAGGACATAAACAAAAACATGGAACCGTGAGAAAACGTGAGGAAACTCCAGAGTTGTTCTTGATGTCCCCACAAAGTGTCGGAGGAGTGAAAGACCAGACTCCCGGGTACACAAGTGTCGATTTCGATAATTGTCGGCTCTTTCAAACAAGAAAAAGAAAAAGAAGAAGAAGAAGAAGAAGAAAAAGAAGAAGAAGAAGGCAAGAAAATGTGGTGGAATTCTACTTCAAATAAGCTCAATTATCAGCCGACACAACAAAGAAATTCCACCAGATTTTTTGAAACCATACGCTTGAAACATTTAAAACATTAAAAGAAACTCCGCGACAGGATGGCATATCCTTTCCGACAGGCGTGTTTATCACCTTGCTCTAATGTTTTTGTTATATTTTCTAACCCAGGTCCCCCTGATCTCGTTGTGCATCTCTTCCCTTTTCAAAGCTGATGAAGCTCCGATTGATGGCGTCTTTTTGTTTTTTTCCGTCTGTGTCATTGATGAAAAGTAAACAGTTGGTGTGTGTGTGTGGGGCAATTTATATTTATATGCAAATGTTACGGGGAATCTTCAAGGAAAATCAAAAACACACAGGGATCATTTCAAGATGCATCTCAACCAATTACCCGAAGTGAATCGTGAATAGTGTTTAAATTCTCATTAAAGCTTCACCGAGCGATGGATGGAATTTATGTGACCATGTTCACTATGAAACTAACTAAGCTATCGATCAGATGTCTGAAGATTGAGGCCGATTATCTACAAGTTGGGCATGAGGAAAACTCAGTATCATGCTTTCACAGCACACACACAGACACACACCCACACGCAAGCGAGCAGAAAGTATAGGCAATTATTCAGACTTTTGTACGACTACAAAACTCAGACAAAAAGGAAAAAAGATATTTGAAATACAGGAATACAATGGTGCGAGATGTGGTGACCTCGTACCACATCTCGCACCATTGAAATTAAAAATAAACCTTTTGTGATAGTGTTTTAATATACTTTTTAAGCAGTGACCCCCTCATTTCAAACCTTTGTAATCAAAGCCAACCCGACACCAGCAACGCCTGAGATTCCTCTCTTCCGAAACCGTCACCTGGAAAACTGCTTGGTATTCATCAAAGTGCATATCTGAAGTTTTGTTTTCGTAAAGTGTGGCTCCGCATCTGTGATTGTTTTTCAATTTAGCCGAGGTTCAACTTTTTAATTCCCTTCCGCCATGAAACGTGCTTTGTTTGTTCTATATCATGTTTTTATATCCATCTTGTTAAAAAGAATGAGCTAGCGTGGTCTTTCTTTGAGTTGCTGCAGCCTGTTAAGAAGTCTGTAAGTTAGTTTTAATCAGTTTTCATATTCATATTAAAGTTATTGTAATTATCGCAAATGTTATATATGTCTGCCTCCTGTAATTTATGTCCCCTTAACAATAAACGTGTCCTTTCAGTGTTAAATAAGTCCATAATCTTATAGTACTATAAAGCTGAGTTGGCTATGAGACAAAGAATTTCTGTTATCGAGTATGTTACGATAAAAATCTTGAAATCTAGAAATCCGTCGACCACATCAACCAGTGCTTTCCTCCAGCTGGTCCCAGCCTATTTCCACATCACAGAACCTCCTCCCACACATGTACACCTGCTCCCCATCTCCTCATCAGCTGTCTCCTACTTATATCAGCCCGGCTGCCCTCGTTCTGTTTGCTCTGTTTGTTTGTGAATGAGGCTCCTGTTTTTTTTAGATTCAGAAGGTTTTTTTGGGGGGGGGGAATCTATGACTAAGGGAACTTCACACCTCTTTGCTGATATACCGCTCCACTGAGATGACCTAAGTATGGTCAAATACTTTTGTAATAAATAATATATAAAAAAAAACAAAAAAAACAAGAGAATGGGAAGCTCAATGAAAATGTATTTGAGCTTTAGCCCAAACATGAATATATTATAATATATTACAGTGCAACGGACAGTAAAAGTGAAATGACCTCACCTTGCTGTGTTTTCTGTCCATCGCAGAGTTTGCTCCAGAGTCTTGAAAAGTGCAGCGGCTCATCTCACGATCAAAGAAGCAAGTGAGGTTTGGACATAGAGAAGATTAATATATAGTCCTGATCAGATCAATGGATCAATGGATCAATGGATCAAAGGATCATAGGATCATAGGATCATAGGATCATAGGATCATAGGATCAAAGATTCCTATGATCCATGACCACTAACACTGTCACAGCAGGAGTGGAGTTGTTTGTTTACGGCTCAGCATCAAAGGATTCATATTCCATGTATGTCCGCGACACAGAACATCTTGTTTTATTGACGTGTAATCAAACTTTGACGCCACGCCACGGTCACACCAAGTGACAAAAAAATCTATCTTTGAGTTAGTTTGTATCTCCATCTTGTTGTTATGAAACTCATCTCAATTCGAAATTGATTTTTTGTTTATCCTCAAAAAGCCTCTTCATTTATCGAAGGAAGAACCTTCGCCGTACCTCAGTGTTTACAAGGTTTGAGGAAATGTCCAATTCTGAGAGAGAGAAAGAGAGATTGAGATGTCACCTTTGCAAGACATAAATATTCCTTTGATCTTTGAACACTGACACTGCAGGAGTGGAGTTGTTTATTTACGGCTCAGCATCAAAGGATTCATGGTCTAGATCAACTTGTTTTTAATGGCTTGTAATCAAACTTTGATGTGATGGTCACGTCGTGTGACGAAAAACCGTTCTTTCCTGTTGTTTAAGGCTTTTTTTATGATGAGTCACGATACACCTGTGTCCCGATTTTAGTGAAAATGGAAACATAAGGGCTGGGTTCCAGGTGGCGCTGTTTAGCCATTTTGCCACGCCCAATTCTCAAGAATATGTACATTTTTACCACTTTATAATTTATTGCAAACTTTAAAAGATTTTTGGGCACGTTGAAGCCCTCAAAAAGTCCAATTCATTGGGGGTAGAATAATAATAATGAGAAAAATGACTTCAATTTCAACAGGGCCTCCCACTGTCAGTGCTCAGGCCCTAAATAGGTCTTAATTTTGAAATAGTGTCACAATTTGTCCCTGCACTGAACTGAGAGCTAAAATATAAAAGGGCCCCACTCTGCAAATATCTTATCTCAGAAAAAAGGAATACCCACACGTCTTTTGTTTCATAATTGAATTAATCCCTTCTATATCTGCAGGGTAACAGATATTTGGGGTATTTACCTCGGATGAACATCGTACTTTTTCCAACGTGAACGCCGCACCTGTCAGACAGCTGGCGGGGCTCAGAGGGGCGTTCAGAATAAGGTCGGGCTCTGTTGAAACAGTGAATACGATACTTGCAGATTTTTAAATCTTGCATGATGCCCACTTCGAGATTCAACCGCAGGGACGTGGAGCTCGAGACAAACAAAAAGTGATCGAGTGGGAAAAGGAGCAACACAAATGTGTTCTAATTGAAAACAACAAAGGAAAAACTGTAAATCACCGAGCCAACTAAGACTGGGGACATATTGTGTAAGGGAACACTCTCAACATCTCCGGCAATATGTCACCGTGAGCCTGAGCAGAGCTCAACGTGCCTTCGTGCTCAGTTACAGATCAGTCATTCTGCCTTTGGCTGTGGAACCTAGATGCCTCCATTTAGTCTCAGTCAAGAACAAAGTGTCTCCTGTGTGATTTTCTTTTTGGGGACGCTTGGATGTCTCCTGCTTTGAGTGTCTGCTGGAAATTCAAGTCAGTTTGATATGACCTATTGATATAGGCTATTTACGTATGTGTTAAACATGTGACACGGCTATAACCTCTCATATATATTTATATATATAGCACTCAGTCAACACAAACACTAAGAACAGGTGCAAATATGTTTCTTTTTTACATATTCAAAAGACAGACATTGAAAGTGTGGTGAAAGATCATTTTCAGTGTAATAGGTTAGATCACAATTTCATAAAAAGAGCAGGATGGCTTCTGTAACCTGATAAAATGGGCCCTGAAATGAAAAATCAAGAATCAAGATACTTCCAAGTTGGGTTGTTTTGTATATCCTAAAAATTCGACGTGGTTTATATATTATGTTCAGTAAATAAAGGGCAGCAACATGCAGGTAAACACAGGTGGCCTATGAGAAAAATAAATCATCATTCTTCATCATTTACATGGTGTTTATCTCTTTATGTATATGAAAAGCTAAAATCTCGGCAACCAATCCTTTATTCTGATTTGAGGCAATTGTTACATTAAGCATTTGCCGTTTCGGCTTTTAAATCAATGGTCATTGGAATAACATACAAGGATTTAACTCAAAGAGGGGTTGTTCCGTTTAGGGTTCAATCTAAATTAACTGACTAAATCTACATTTGTGCTGGGTACATGAAAATCAATATTCAAGTCCCAAATATTTCTCTTAATAAATGCCGAGGGAAATATAGCGTAGATACCTTATCGGGTCATGGTCATGTTTTTACTGCTGGACTGGTCCAATCCCACACAGCTCAATTACAGCAGCATTTGTACTATTTTGAATCCCTTCTTTATTCACCCTTCAGGAAACATTGGTCCGACTGTGTTTTCCAACAAATGCATACGATTTAATAACGCGCTCTTGTTGTGATCTACAACATCAGAGTGCTGGTTGCCTAGATATTAATATTGAATATATTGTAGGTACAAACCGCACTAAATTCAACAACGCACTTCCTTGGGCCCTTAAGAACACTCTTGCCAAGAAACCGATAAACCTTTCTTGAGGTATGCGTTTAACATGCAGACAGTTCTAGAACAATTACGTAGGGTGTATCCAAATCGCTGCCCTATTTGTCATTCCTTACAGAGTTAAATCCCTGATCTCACAATTTAGATTTCTCACAATACAATTGAGCCGTTGTTCTAAGTACAGAAGACAGAAAACAGTCAGAATGTCTTCTGATTACCCGATTATTTATTTAATCACTGCTCATCTATTTCTTGCATAAAACCGCAATGCTTTCTCTATTACATGATGATGACACAGGGCGGGCTTGTCTCCTGAATACACTTGGTTCAGAGCCAAATGTGCCGTAAAAGGTCTGTAGCTCGTTTGCATTGACCTGTTCTCCTGCACGTTCGCTCGGCGGGGAGCCGGCAGGAAGCACAGATGAGCCAAAGGAGGCAGCCGTTCGAATGGCTGGATAAAATTAGTCAGGTGTTGGCGCCGCATGGGGGCCCCCGGCAATAGCCGCCACCAGGCCTCCCACCATCCCCCTCTGCCCCCACCTTTCGTCTCTCTCTCTACAGTAACACGAGGGGAACAAATGCAGCTGACTAAAGACTCATCATTCCATCCAGATGATATTTGCTGAAAGCCTAACGACTGTACCCGTCTAAATTTAGCCCGCTCCTTTTCAAAACCTTCGATGCGCCGCGCAACACAATGCAAGTACACGCGCTCTTCCACTTCCCCCCCCTAAAGAAACTTTCAACCAATTAGCTGCACTTTAAGCGAGAGAAGAACAGAAAGCAATGTCAAAGCAACCTCTTTCTCTATAGTTTCCCACTATATGAGGACATTTTCTTTCAGTAGAATTCGCCTTTTTCCAGGTGTTGAATCACATGTGTATAGGTTAAGACTGAGGATTGAATGCATGTGACCGGATAATCTGCGTTGACCTATAATTAGTGTTTCTCTCTTCCGCTGCCCTGTTCGTTGTTTGAATCACGACCCCTCTGAGTAACTGTTATTCCAGCTGAATCGTTATTTTCTCTGACAGATTTCTCTCAGAAATCTTTTCAATCAAAAGCCTGCTGAAAGACACATATTGACGATCCTGTGCGCTCGGAAAACTTGTCAAACATCTGCAACTTTTTGGGGGAAATAAAAAATAAATCACAGACTACATTCATAAAAGCAAAAGCAGCATTGGTAATTTGCTGAAATACAAAATTTGACCTATGAAAACCCCGACAAGGGATCTCAGGCATTCATGTATCTGTCAGTTACACTCACTGATTCTATTTATGTCTGTCCAAATAAAAAATGAAGCACTATGGTAACATTAAGTAATATTAAGGGAACTATATTTGTCTTGCTTATGTGTGTAAACCTAGAATATAGGGTATTCCATTCTGTCGATATAGCCAAATAGAAAATGTTGACCAGGGTTACAGTTCTTGGCAATCTCTAACACGTTTGTGTACAGTATGCATGACACACAGATTCACCCGATATGTGACGTGAGGACAGTCTTGATTTATTTTTATTTTTCTCAGGAGGAGGAAAGAAAAAGCATTTCAAAAAGCCGAGGGAAGGGGACGGTTGCTGACAACAGCTGGCAGACAACAATGCATCTCCTGCAAGTCTTCATTGCAGGACTGACGGATGATGGGGGGAGATGGAGTGGTGTGGCATGGCAGCTGTTCTCAATTTTTATCTCTGTCGTTTTTACACACGACTCCATTTCTCGGGTTTACGCAACGCTGAGCGCGTCCTCGGTTCAACTGCGCCCTTATGATCATGAGAAGAATATTACCCATTTCACGATAGCCCTACATCTCTGCCGTGTCCTATCATCAGTGATTTTTGTTTTTTTAATCCCCTATGTCTCTTCGTATGGTCTTCACCGAGACACAAACGTATTCCGGTGAATCAGTTCTGAATCTATTTATACTTCTAATAGTGTTATTGGATTGTTTATGGCAGTGGTTTAAGAAAATCTACTGACCCTGTGAGGGGAAATCAATACAAGGATGTCATGGTGACCGTTGCAACTCAAAAACGTGACTTGCAAACCCTTAAAATCACTTCCGACCCATCGCCGACACGGGACACATGTCAATAACGGCCTCAGCTCCATTTCTACGGACTTGTCCATTAAACCACTGGACAGTTAATTCAGCATTAATGATTACGCTGCTTCTTTTGTTGCCCGACATCGGGAATAACATTGTCAATAACTGGGGTCGGCTCCGATTGACAGTCCGTGAGTGATGACGCAGTCCGGAGCGTGACCGCACGAGTCCATTTTGATGTGTGTGGAATCCATAGTCACAAGGCATATTTCAAATCCATCGCTTTTGAGTCAGCAGGATTTGTCATAATGGAGCTCGGAGTAATAATCATTCCAGGTAGTGAATGACAGACGACAGCCCCGGGGGAACTCGTCTAAATAATATCGCACTCTTGTTTGAGGGGCCCTCTGTATTGGAACTGCTCACACACTGGGTTGCCACCTCGGTAAAACAACAGGGTGTTATATTAGCGGAATTCATTGTCACGAGAGTAAAAGGGAAATGATTGTATATGGGCATGTTTCTATTTTCAGAGATCTAAGATGATCGATCAAGCAGATGATGGCAGATTAATCAATATTGAAAATTAACAATATATCAATTTATTGCACGATATCATCTGCATAGAAATAACGATAAATCAGATGCCCTCAAAACAGTAGAAATGGAAAATAAAATCTGTTTAAGCTTTTTAAGCTGTATATCCAAACACTTCATGCATTTAGATAAGATTTAAGATGTTGTACTTGTTTAAATATAAATAGTTGCCAAAAAAAATGAATTAAAGAGGATGGCTTTTGCGTTGAAAAGTAGAATAATATTGTTTTTGATTTTGGGTTACAACATCAACAAGCTGTGTATCTTCTAATTGGGGAATATAAATCCGATTTAAATCCTTGTCTACGTTGGGTAGAGCAACAAAAAAACTGTGAGTCCCAACACGCAAAAACAAGCAGAATTCTTTGCCGGGGGGGGCTGTTGGAACAGCCGGTGAGGCTGGGTGGGTGGAAAAGTAGTGAGGCAGAGGCTGAGATCCTGAGGGAATCAATGATCACAGTGGACAGTGGCAGACATGGCAGCACGAGTGATGTGCAGCTTAAGAGAACTCCTCCCGCCTCGGCCGCCTTCTTTTCTCTTCCTTTTAATTAGGAACAACCGAGATCAATAAATAAGCAGCTCATTGAACCCGCTGTCATCGAGCGGCCTTTTTCCACACACAGGGACGGTGTGGGCCTCGCCGCTCGGTGCATCACGTCATGGTAAAACGGACCCTTTGATGGCGTGGGATGTTTAATGGTGCGACAATGAGCCACTAATGGCATTACATCAGGCCAAGTGGAGCTGCATTATGTGGTTAATGGCTAGCTACATGTGTGGCTCATTCCAGTTAAAGTTATCTTTTCATTATCTTTTATTTCCTCTACAGTTTAATCCCTCCCGAATGTTTCTTTCACTTGGCTGTTCAAAGTATCGTTTCAGCAGTAGCGGTTAGTCTCTCTGGTCTCTAGTGGTTCATTCAATGGTCAAAAAAAATTATTTTTTATGCTCTGGTTGGGCTATGATGGATTTAAAGTGGACATTTCGGATCTCTTGTGTATTTCCGTGCTGTGTGTGGTGGATCTGTCTGTTTATAGGGAGCTGTAAAGACTAATCTCTGAAACCGCTCGTTTTTTTGGGATGTGGCGTTCTTTTCCGGGAAATTGTCTGAAGAGTTGTAACGTCAGTTCTCACTCTTGAGCTGTGTATACACTCCTCTGGGTAAAAACCAAGCAGATGATGGCAGATTAATCAATATGAAATAATGAAAATGAACGATATATCAATTTATTGCGTGATATCATCTGCATAGAAATAACGATAAATCAGATGCTCTCAAAACAGTAGAAATGGAAAATTAAAATCTGTTTAAGCTTTTAGCTGTATAACTGACTCAGACCCTTCACTCATGTGCCAACTGCATCATACCTCATGCAAACGTATCTTACACTATTGTTAATGAGACTTATCAGTGGAGATTCTATGAAAGTTGTTTTCTTTCTTTGTTGTTTTAATGTTTACATTTTTTCCAATGATTCTATGTCACAGGCATTTAAAAAGGCTTTTATTTATTTTATGAATGTGTCCTTCATTGTTTGTGTTTCCGTAGCCACCAGCGAGAAATTTAAATTTACCGTGAAGCTGTGCAATGTCATTAGAAAACTGGCAACAGCATTGTTTCTATTCGTGCAGTTTGGCATGTAGAAATCCAAAAGAAACAAGGATATGTCCAAACCATAACAGAAAAATGGTTTTAGACAGTTGGATCCACAATGCCACATCGAAGTGAAGTTGCACAAATGATTCGATGAGTTGCTAATTCAGAGAAAGTGGGGAAACGGTGCATAAACAGTGGATACCTGTTTTTTTTCTCAGGACAAAAAATGTGGCTACACAGCTAACTGCCGAGCTGCAAACAGCCCTCGAGCTCTCAATTAACTCCCTCAATTATCCAAAGTCTTATTGGGAAAGTGCAAACCCCATAGTCATGCTTAAATGCACTGGTCTCCTGCACTGGACGACAGGGGTCTCGACTCCTTATTGCCTTTTTGTCTTGTCTGCAGTGAGCGCAAGCGTGCAGTGTTTGTCCCCCTCCCCTCCTGTGTAATTACCTCTCCTCCGTGATCCCTTAATACCTCCAAGTGGGCAAAGACACCTCCAGGGTGTCTGCGAGTGTGTGTGTGTTTGTGTTTTGTGCGCACGTGCCTGCCCATTCCCACGTGAGTCGAGTTTGAACTGTGTGTGTACGTGAGAGAGTCCTCGGGGGCTCCTTGTGTGCTAGATAAATAATGATGAATTACAGATTGATTACCCAGGAGTGAACGCTCTGGTATTAAAGTTATTCTGAAACACTGCAACCTGTGAGCTGTGTGTGTGTGTGTGCACGTGCACAGGAGACTGCCCTCAGCTCCTGCCTGGCTCATAATTAAGGGAGTAATATTTCTGGGTCATAAACACAAGGATTGGCAGCATAGGGTTTTTAAACTATATCGATCGGATATGTTGCCATGGCTCAGGGGGAGGCGGCAGCTTTGCAGAGCATCGATATTCTACCTGTGTGCTTCACACAGACACATTGAGTGGCTCGTGGAACTGATGTTTACAGCCGATTGCAGAGTAATAACTTGTCGACCCGCGTTTTTGGCAAAATGATAAATGCGCTGCGTTTATGTTCAGACACATTGGTGAATGGCACAATTGAGCTCTCAAGAAAGCCAACCTCTCAAGCAACATGTAAACACACGCCGTTGTGGCTGCCACGGTGTTGTTGTTGATTGCCCCGCAGAAATCAATTACTTTTTTTTTGTTTACTACTTTCACACAACTAATGGCGTCAGAGAGGATGGATGGCGGAAACTGGAGTGATCCAATGCTAACGAGCCGTGAGATCTCGCGTCATCACTGCAGTTGTGCGATTACAGAAATGGTTGCATCCATATGTGGTGAAGCTTTCAAAGCTATAACTCAGGCAGTTTATTATAAATTTCACAAATGTGTTGGGGGTTGGGTCAAGACCGACCCTATTGGTTTTTACAAATCTGTCAAAGGTCAAGGTCACAGAATCGAATCAAAGTTTTAGCGTTGTGCTAATGCATGAGAAATACTCTGAGAGCATATTGACAAGCCCACATAATATACAAGTGAATATATTATTAAATATTAATACATAAACCACAATACATATGCCATGATCAACCGCTTTTACAATCTTATTTGTCAATTATTGATTTTGTCAATGAATACAATTTAAATATGACTAAAAGTCACATCTTTGATACGTTAGCATTTTAACAAACTAGCCCTGACAATATAACTATTTCAATTCAAATTTAGGCTTAAATGCATCATTGGCTGATTGAAGGCATCTGTGTAATTGCCATGTACGTCCCTATTGGAATGTATAATAGTTACTTTGTCCTGATTCAGTGAGATACCAGAAGAAGCCAAAGGATTCGACAGGTTTGCCAAAAAAATAAAAAAAATCCATTATGATTTCACAAGAGCTTATTTTATTTATTTTTTAACAGTGGCCGGTTTAGAATAAATGAGTATTGATGCTAGCAACAATAGGCCGGGAGCAAAACAAGAGGGACATTTATACTAATGGGTATTGTGTTCCAGATTATTATAGCTGCTGAGTGAAATCAATGCAAAATAAAATTGAGAGTTTATGTATCGTTGGTTTGCAGGGATACACTGAAGGTGAAGCTCCATATGTGGATATATGGATACAAATAGGGTTTCTGGGATCATTCTTCCGTCTGAAATCAGTCGACACATGATTCGTGACAGGGCAGTGTTGTCCCAAATCAAACACAACCTTTGTGCACACCCACCAGAAATGACATTTGCAACACGCGACCACAGTTGTCCGCCAAAATATGAAGATATTTGACAATTGCTTCGGTCACTTGACTTTCCTATGTGCCATCGCTCCTCTTCCTCAATGTGGCCCAGATGGATGTCCAGCATTTCACACTCAACCTTGACCGTGCCCCATCTGGATGCTTACAGTGCCTTGCATGTTGCCATACTCGTCAGTTTGAACACACTCAGAACAACGAGTGCGATACGGACGTATGCAAATTGAGCGACGGATTTAGTTTCAGGTTCAATACCCCAGAGAACTGGAAGTAGCTCTGAGTAGAGCCGATGGTCCTCTAGGTCTGATTTGAATGTCTCCTGGACGGCCCCCTTTGGAGGGATTCTCAACGAGGAGAAGACCCCAGAGTCATGTGCACACACGCTGGGGGGGGATTACATATCCCTATCTGGTCTGTGGAAAGCCCCAGGAACACCCTGGGGGAGGTGGTAGCGCATGGCTGGAGGGGATCTCGCCTTGACTGCTTACACTGCTGATAAAGTGGGACGGATAAAATCACACTCTTTGAGCTGCTGCTCCAGAACAATGTTGAAGAGGGTTTTTTGTCTGAATCCGATGGTCCCTTGTAAGATTAACCCTGGATTTTTTTATTTGACATTTCCGAGCAACCGCTTAAATGTGCAGCGTTTAACAGTCCGTCCCGTATTTCATGTGTCATTTGTTTTAATGCTGCAATAGCTGTGCAAGATAGGTGTCCCGGCTCACATATTAAATGATGTTGGGGAGATGACTGCTGTGTCGGAGGGAGAATGAAACGTGTGATGACTGGCAAAAGTGTTGCTAACTGTTAAAAAGTTGTCTGTATTCCTTATTCAGATTTATCTTCAATTGAACATCATGAAGTATTTGACTACTGCATAAGTAGTAAGTCATCCACAAACTACAAAACAGTGGTTATGTTACATGCCATAACCCCCACTTGTGTCCTCCACTGGACAAACAAGAGATTTCCCAGATTAGCACCTTCCTGATTTAACAAATACAATGTTTCACTCCATATGATTCAAAACAATACCAATTAACCAAAGCAATATTGTATGACTTTGCCTTACAAGCTTAATCAAGTGGAAGTTGGCAACCAAGTAACAAGTATTAATGCTTCACAAATCAAATCAAATCAAAATAACTTTATTCCCCGCGAGTAGCTTCATCAGTGCGGTAAACAAAGGAGACAAATGCGACCGTCACCGATGATCTTAGCACAATAAGGACCATGATTAGTCGATTGTGCGCTTCCACGAGACATAGCATTCACCAAATTAAGACACATTCATTCATTAGCTGTGCTGCCGCTCCTCGAAGGCTCGGGGGGGGGCCGGAGCCAATCCCGTCTGACATTGGGCGAGAAGCGGTGCGCTCACCCTGAACAGGTCGACAGTCTATCAAAGGGAAATTAAGATGCACAGAATAAAAAGCCAGGGGCAGTGACAATGCTGGCGCCTGTGCGTGTGTGCATGCCGGTGGGGGAGCCAGTCAGTTTCCTGGAGAGGGGTCGGTTGTTAATCAGTCTGTCGGAGGATGGGGAAGGTAAAGTGGCTGCAGGGGGTAAGGCGGTCGTCCTCCAACCAGAAGGTCCACAAATTGCCCCCTAATAGATCCAGATTCTGAAGCATGTGCAAAAGACGGAAGAAGACAGATAGAGGTAAGCACAAAACGAGTCGTGGCCCTAGGACATACATCTGTGGAGGGCATGAGGCTGTTGTAGTTACTAAGGGTACGTGAGGCCTCCTGTATTCTCCAATGCTCCTGTCGCCCCCCCCACCCCAATGATCCTTCGGCTGATCTTTAAAATCCCGTTGAGGGCTTTCAGGTTGAGGGAACTCATCCCTCCAAACCACGCAGCAATATTGAAGCGTCAGCACGGATTCCCCGAAGGATCTGCAGGAGTGATGGGCCTCCTCGTGTTCCCTGTGTCAGAACAGGAATTGTTGGCGTTTGGAGATGTACCCGCTAACCGTTGGCCTAGGAGGTGAGCCTGTGATCGACACGCAAGTGCCAAAGTATTTAAACTACTTGCCTCCAGAGCCCGGGGCAGTGGGATGCCCAAACTTGAAATTGAAAAGACGATTTCGGCTTCAATTTTGAGATTGTTCTGCTAATCATTCCTATATGTCTACACAATATTGTTTTATACTTGAAGAGAAAAGGGCTATTTTATTATTTGTGCTATGATCGAGACATGGAAAATCGCTGCATTTTTCCACCGGAACATGTAGAAACATTCGCACCACGGGGAGCAGATGTTGTAAAAATGGCATCATCTTCTTGCTGCTGCAGTATAATCATGCCAAGCAATAATAAAACCACACGGCCCCCTAATAAGCTCAGATTTAGCTTTCATGCTAACTGTTAGCAACTGTGAAAATTATCCGTTTCCCTTAAAAGAAGGAAATAAAAAGAAAGTTGCTGGCCCACTTAAAACTCCCAGGATGCAGAGTTGTGCTCATTACTCGAGGAATCAAACCTTTTTTCTTTTTACCTAACTGCATATTGTGTGCTTCAGCTATGGCATCTTAACAAACATTTGATTGTAAGAGGTGCACAGCCAGATTCTTCCGTGTTATTCCCTGCCTCTGCAATTTGTGCGATTTAGCAACCGCAACTTTAATATCTTCCCTGTCTCTAGGTGCACTTTGGCTCACAACTCCATCCAACAGTTTGTTCAGTAGCTCCCTCTGTTTTGCTCGGCATATGTTTCCTTTCTTTAACTCCGCTGCCAAACAAAAAAAATTAATAGTTTTTCTGGCCAATGCACCTGTAACTCACTCGGTGGCCTCTTTTGAAACTCCTGCTGCCGCCGCGATGCTGTGTAAAGTGGCATTAAAAGAAATTATCGTCAGACCTCTTAATCAAAACAATATTGCTGACTGCTGTTACAAATTAATGACTCTCCTGTGCATTTGGAATAGTCATTCACCTGCTTCAAAGATGAAAACCCTTCTGTCAAGTGGCATTTTCTTATTTTGTCCACTTATTTCCCATCAAGAACTCACTGTGTGTGTGTGTATCCAGTATGTGTTGTGCACATTCACATTTATGTCTTTCGTGCTCAATAAGGCAGTTAGGCAATTTGCTTCAATAAATGCCGTTACCCGCCGAAGCCAACTATTTCATTCTTTATAGGACAGTGGGCAGTCCGGTCTCCCTCAAGCATCCTCGCTTCATTGAAATGGTACAAATGACACTCTGGGAAAACGGTGATGGAAACACATAAAGCGGAGGCAGGAGGCAGTAGCGTCCACAAGCAGAGTGACGCACACTTTTTTATTGTGGATGCCCCAGGGCCCCCCGAGCTGATAGAGGACCAATGAGAACCTTGCAAACTCCGGAAACTTCAGCGCCACTAGTTCCATGAATGTTGTCTGATGATTTCTTTTCAACTTGGTGCAGTAATTATTAGCTCTAAATAGCTGATGAACACTAATTAGTTTCCGGAGTTTTAGTATTTCCTCCTTCAGTAATAGTTAGACGAGCTTAATGATTATACTGAGAATCAAACGTTTGCATTTGTTTTGCACCAATCGAACATCTAAATATTTCATTTCAAGTGTATGAAAAAATAAATGAATTATACTGTATGATTTATTAACCAGTGTAATACAGTATATTATTCATAAACCCCATTTTTTACTGACTTCCATTTGCCGTGACAACACCATATGTCATGTGTCCTAACTCAATAAATCTGCAACTGTTGGACATGTCTGTAAATGTGTTCCTTGGTTTAAATTTGAGCGATGACCTTATTTATATGGCACTGGTTTTACAAAACGCTACATAAAAAAAACAGCATATTACGGAAAATAGTGCAAAAGCTCAAAATTATATAACTTTCAATTTCCAGGTAGAGCACAGGAGAAAAGAGTGAAAAAGAGAAGAGCTTATAAAGAGTCACTGGAACAGTGAGACCCCTGCCCAAGACATTCAGTCAGGATTATGTCAAATTCAGACTGCAGGACTTCTAAAGTACTTTGATCCCTGTGCAGTTCATACTACATGACAGACTGGGCAACAGGGGGTCAGAACATTACACGATCCTTCACCAGAAGAAACCCCAGACTAGTATATGTCTGGACTCCACACTGCATTTGATCATGGACACGTGCAAGAATTGTACACGGTCGGCAAGAATGCTCCGGCTCACAGAGTGAAACATCAAAGCCTGAAAAAGAGGTGAGGTGGAAATGGTCTCTCCACTCGTGTCTCTAAAAAGTTGTCACTCAGCGAGTGGGGATGCGATGCAGGGCTTTTGTCTACGAGTTCCAAAAAGTGTCAGAAAATCTGGGTAAATCCAGGTGTAATGTAAACTACGCACTAGAACACACGACAGACAATGATGGTGTTGATTTACAGAGTCCTGGTAACAAGAGAAACATATTTTCAGAAAAAAAAACGTATGTAACTCATATATTTGAGTGCAGTTCACCTGAAGTTGACCTGAGTCCACCGTGCCATGCAGTGTAAAGTGTTGCGATGAGACTGCCCCCTCTTTGATGGACGGATGCAGAATTGCGAGGACATTCAGTTTGCCCCCCCCCCGCTGCCCTGTCAGACCACAGTGAAAGGTGGGTGAGGGGGGGCTTCATGGCTGACACCGTGCTGGCGCGTTAGCATTAGAACGCTTTCAACAGCCCGAGTGTGTGCGAGCCGAGGCCCCCCCCGCTAGGCAACTTCAGTATTTTAAGCCCGCCACACTTTCTGCGTGTCGTCTTATTAAGAGAGCTGTCAGGAGAGTGCAGGCAGGACAAAAAGAATAGCACACACAAGTTAATATTAGGTAATGATATGGCATGATGAGTTCATGTGTTAAGTTATTGCAGAACACTAATGTCATGTAACAGCGCTATTCCCACCTTTTAAGATGCATCTAGATGTAGTTCATTATAAAACAAAGCTTGTTCTTTTTGTGCTAAATATGAACAGGCTGCAACTACTGCACATTTCACACAGACGGTCTTTCTCTCTCGTATCATGAGAGTTTTTTAACGACTCGGACCAGATAGCACTGAAGCTAACAAAGGGGAACTCAGGTTCCTGTCAAATTAGCTCCTGCATCAACAAGACCCAATGGGAGGGTGGAATCTCTCTTTTTTCTCTCGACACTTCGGTTTCTATAATTTGCTCATTCAGCACGTTCAAGCCTGTGGCATCGCACCGATAACGGTGAAATGCAACCAAGTCCTTGAAATAAGATATGATGTGATAAGGACGTGTATTGATCCAATGCTGGAGAAATGCACTTGTTGCGTTGACAGTCAAAACTGGGGCAGACAAGAGATAAATATAAAATTCATTACAGACAAAGAGAAACCCACTTGTGTAAGATGGAACAGCCTAATGTTTAATAAATAAATGTTTTCATATACGCACATATAGGTTGAACGGTATTCGATATGAATAGGAGTTGTTTGTGTTTATACATATATAAATGGGTAGGATTTCACTGTAAAAACACTTACTCTCTTACAAAAAAAAACATTAAACTATATATAGTATAACTAATTAAAGATATGTGTGTATATACTGTTCATGAATAGGTACGGATTCACAATAGTAAACTAAAAGATATTCATAAAACAACAAACAATGGGTTTTTTCATATTAAAATCAAGTTATGTCAGATACTAGAAAAGTACCTTTGATCCATCAAGGAGATTTTGCCCAACAATCGTACAAAAGGTATTTTGCCTGAATGTTGCGGCATATTTATACACATTAGTCATGCTAGTGAGTTTTCAATACTACGCGAAGTTGAAGAACATTTTACCCGGTGCAACATGTGTTTTTAAAAACTCTTGGTGAACACTCGATTCAGGGGGAAAAAAAGTATTTTGTTTACTCCGGCAGAAAACAGATGCTCCATGTCAATGTTTCCAAACGCCAGCTTTAATTTTTTTAACGACTGCAAAACAGCCTCGAATGTTTTCCTACCTCTCGCTCCAATTTTCAGTCCCACTGTCCCACTTCGAGATTAGGTGCGACGGTTATGCTAATGCATCCCCCTACGCCCTGGCAGTTTATGCCGAGACCCAAACTATCAGACAGACTGTTTGATTTAATTAATTGTGGGGGGGGGTGGGGCCTCAGGCTGATGCCTTTTGTGATGATGGACTTGACGGACATGTCGGCGTGTCAGCTGACCAGAAGGCAGAGAATTAGCATTTGACGTTTGTAGCAGGTTTCGGTGCAGATAAATACACATTCACGCACGTACCCTTGCTTTCCCTCCATCTCTCTCCAACACAGACACACACACACACACACACACACACACACACACACACACACACACACACACACACACATACACTGTAGTCAGGACTGTCGCATGGCTCTATCCCCAGGGAGACATCCACTGCCTTGAAGTCGGCTGCACCACCAATCGCAATCTTCCAAGGCGGCGAGAACAGAACGACTGCACCCTGCTGTATCTAAATATCACTGCCACTGCTGGACTGTGTGTGTGTGTGTGTGTGTGTGTGTGTGTGTCTGTGTGTTAGTCTCACAGGGAAGCTGACGAATGATTAATTATTTTCCCTCCATTATTTATTTTTTGCATTAGTCCTTCTTATTAACATCACTCACGCCATCCCAGACAACGCCAGCTAGCCGCGCCGCTTTCACCTAGCAGCACTCAAGACAAGCCCCCCCCACACACACACACACTTCCCCCCGGATAGATAGATCACACCACAGCAGATATGCATCAAGATGCACGTGCACGTATCGTATGTGGCCGCAATAAGGCTTGCTGATATCTTCCCCAGCCCAACCCCCCCCCCACACGATCCGATCAAAACAAAGCGAGAACAAGGCGAGTTGCGGAATTCAAAGGAGGCGAGCGAGACAAGGAGAGAGAGAGGAGAGAAAACCGACAAAATGAGAGGGAGTGGAAGACTGGAGATGAAACGGAGGAGAGGAGAGGGGAAGCAGTCTGACTAGGCAAGACGAGCCTGTTATGAAACAGCAATAGGCTGCGTACCGGCTGGCTTCTGGGATTGATTTATAAATGTGAGCCGACAGCTGAAGACAAGTGAAAACAAACTTTCTGGTTTTGCTGCCAACACTCGTCAGAGGCTCGCAGGCGTATTACTCACTGTCATGTGACGCAAGTTGTAACAGTGATTTTGGCTCCCAGTGGATTTGTCTGAATAAAATCAAACAGGGTTTTTCCTTACATTGAGCTGTTTACTCTTTTTTTTTATACACATAAAAAGAAGATATATTGTTTTGTTTCTTATTTCTTCAGGACGAGAAATATTGTGTAATCATTGTGAAACACTGGTCTTCAATTATGCCTTACCTTTCCAAAATTAAAAATAATAAAAAGTTAACATTTTGCATCCATATATATATATATATATATATATATTTATATGAATGAATACAGCATTTTGATGACTTGACCATTTTGAATTAAAAATGGATGACTTGACACTCCCCCAAAAAGTGAAAACAAAACTATTGATTGCCACCTGGTGGCTGGCCACGTTATAGATGATAAATCCTGTCTCCTCCATGTGAATGGAGGGGACATGAGCCAAACTAAAAGGTCAGGTTGTATCAAATGTTCTCAAAATTGGTTTCTTGCATTTAAGATATTATCTCACTGAATAGCAATAATAATAATAATAATAATAATAATTATAATAACAAAAGCTTACATATCACCTTTCAAGGAAACATAGGCCATTTACAGAGTAAGGAAAAGCTGAAGGTCCAAGTCATGGTTTTTCCTAATAAGTTTTAAGGTTTTGATTAATAACTTGATGCTATGAAAACAGTCTGAAACGCATTGATTGACAGTAAAGATTGACTTACATATGGTTGATCGTATGTATCGGCAGGACCCAGCTACCGCGATTGTAGCCCCCGGATCAGCTCTGGTTCCAAATGCACAAGATGGCAGCGGTTCTGTGATTTAGGGGAGGAGCAAAACCCAGACGCAGACTTTTAAAACAAAAGGTAATTTTAATTAAACAAGTTCTTTTAACAAACACAGAACAAAACATTAATACTAACAGGAGAAGGAAAAACACAAGGAAGCTTACACAGGGGATTCAGAAGTGCACAGGCCCAGGAGATCAGGACAGGACATCACCATGGAGCATCAACAACAACAACAAACAAGAACAAAGGGAAGCACAGAGGCTTATATACACACCGGGCAGGCAGGGGCAATTAAACACAGGTGTAACACATGAGGACTGGGGCAGGCAATCACAGACAGGAAGTGAAGACAGAAACAACACACCAGGAACAGAGACCACAAAATAAAACAGGAAACAGAAACACAGAGTGCGAAAACATGAAAACACTTTGAACATAAACAACAGAAATCTAAAAGATTAACAGAAAACCCTTTCATTATTCAGACTGCAAAATATAAACTAAAGTGCCAGATCATGACAGGATCCAGGGGGGAGGTTGAGACGCTATTTCTCTTCTGTCCAGTGGACGTTTTAGATAATGTTTCACGGTGATATTTAGCATATTGCTTCTTTCAGTACTGCAACTTTTCACCCACAGCTAAGCGCATAAATGTTATCAATATTTAGCCTTTTAGAAACATGCTACATATCCTTTAAATTGTTTAATTTTGCATTGATACAGAAATGAAAGATATCCTGGCTGAAGAAGCATCAAATTGAATCCTAGCAGCTCTGCCCCAAAACATACATTGAGTAAAATTGAGACATAAATAGCCTGTAACACTTCAGATGAAAAAATTAAGACCAAGACCTGATCGATAGCTTTTAATGCTTGACCTGATTAAACCTGACTGCTTTTATTCTAATAGGTAAGAGCCACATGCTTATAGATTAGCTCCAGTGAGGGCGTTGCACATCTGTGATCCATGATACCCACCACAGCAGAGAGAGATTAAGATATGCCTCTTCCTTCTCTCTGTCATAGCCAAACAACAAACCCAAACTTGTGTTATTAAAACATTTCACATCTCACTCACTCGGGCCAAGTCATATTACTTAAGTGTGCGCGCGTTGCCAAACAAATGTCAACTGGATTTACTCCCCCCTCCAGGCTACACACACACACACCCACACACTCTCTCTCTCTTTCTCTTACTCCACCTCACGCTCGCTCGCTCCGCGGGAGACTGATGCAGTGGCTGATTGTGTGGGAAGTTCCTCTGTCATCATTAGCCGGGTTGGAGGCACTTGTCAGGGGCCACATTAAAGGAGTCTCCCACGGACTCGCCTTTGCCTCGCCTGTCACGGAGGAAACGCCGAGAGGGGTCAGCGGCGCACCCGTCTTATTGTAGGGGATGGAGGTTGAAGACTGCTCCACCAGCAAGCTGGGATGTCTCATTCTACAATGCATGGGTCTATTAGCCATTTTTATTTCCTTATAAGAGTGGCAACGACAATCTCTTTCATGAAAACACTCAAAATGAACAGGCACCTGAACCAAAATATATCGTCATCTACTGGAAATGGACCGATCACGAATACATTTCAATTTGTTTGGGTTTAGATGCAGGCATATGCTTATGCAAATTGTTATTCTATATATTTTTCCCTGCATTATTCTCATATTTTCCCGCAATTAAGTGTAAAGAAGAAGGTTTGTGTATTTAGCTTTTAATATTTCCTGTATAGAATCAAGTGAAATGTGATTAATTAAAGCGGAATCGAACTTAAACTAGTTACTTAACGAGTTTAAAAGATAAAACTGGCCAATTGTACTCTCACATTGAGCAGCCACTGATTTGCATCAAGTTGCAAAACAGGCAACCAGTCGGCAGCGGATCCACAATCAAATTGAAAAGCAACAATGTCAATAAAGGTGAAAAATAAATGGTATTAACAAGGATAAAAGGGGTTAGGGAAAAAGTTCAGAAAAAAGATGACCTACACCCTGCTTTTTAGCTTTGGCCCCCAAAAACATTTGCATACAGTGAAAGCAAAAAGGAAGTGACTGCCCTCATTTAGAGCAACGAGATACTGCGATACTCTTGAGCAAGGCAGTGTGCGGTTAATCGCAGCAGAGGCCCCGAAGTGCAAATCAACGTTCTGCTGAGCCAGCAGCAAAAAAAAATGACCGGACCATGCAAAAAACAAAAAGCGGCTCAAAACTTCAGAGGAAGCCGAGAAGAAAAGAAACAAGAACCTGCCGAAGAGAGAGATGATATCAAGATGTGATCCGTACATCACGCAGCAACAGGAGATTAAATGCAATAATGGAGAGGGGTGTCAGGGGTAACCATATACCTTGATGGCGATGGCTTTGTGTCATCTTAAAAACTGCTCAATCGCCCCCGGAGCTCAAGAGGCGTGGATGATCGTATCATAACATTATAAACACAAGCCTCGCGGCGCGCACACACATCACACACACACACACACACGCACACACTCGGGCCAATGAACGGCTGTGTTTTTATCAGATCGGATTTCCCACCTGAATTCAAAATACTGATGCTGAAGGACGACAAACTAGTACTACTGCTACCAATGTGAGATGTGAATCAAAGTCCTCGTAAACAGGGGCGTATCCATGTTTTTGTGACGGGGGGCGTTGGGGATTATTATTGTGTTTACATGTTTGGGGCACGGATGAGGACACGGAATCAGATTAAGCCTTTTTCCTGCATTGCTTAAAAAATGAATAAATACATAAGTTCTTGCAAAGGATCAAAACACTAACACGTGAGCGTGTCTTTACGAACATACAGGAAAGGAATCACCCCATCATTGTTTCTTTGTGGGTTTTACGCTCTTCAACTTTAACAGCGTGCCGGCATTTGTCGTGTAGTTACAACTTTTGAGCGTGGCCCCCCCGAGGGCAGAAAAATCTGTGAATTACTGCAGGTTTTAAATTAGTAAGTTAAAAGAATATTGCTGGAACCATTTCACTTTATTCTGCTGGTTTGTTTTATGCTGCAGGATGCTATGCATGACTGTTAACTGCTGTTTTTTTTTGATTAGCATCTTCACTGTGGAATTACAACACCACATTTAACAGCACAGAGCATTGATATGGTGTACTTGTACTCTGCCTGTACTTCATTTGGACATGCGTATTCCTGAATGTTTGTACTTTGTGTATGCATGTGTATGTATGTGTGTGTGTGTGAACTAATCTTTGGGAGAGTGTAGCTTCAGATAGATAGAGAGCCTCTGAATGAGTGAGTGTTTTCGAGCCAAAGCTCCGCACGTCAAGGAGATTAATGTGCTGCTATTGTCTCCGGCTCTCATCAGAACACTTTTATCTGCAGAAAATGACAGAGCTTGCACTTTTCATTATGCACGTTAGCTAGCGAGCCCCCCCCCTCCACTTTCCCTTTCAAAACAAGGATTGCTTCGGGTGGTGTGGTGCGGACGTGCTGCGCGCCCGTGTTTGTGTGTCTGAGGCAAAGAGGAGAGGAGCAAGGAGAAGGGGGATGAGATTGCACGAGTACAGTTTCACGCGTGACCCCCCCCCCGTGTGCTCGCACTTGTGTGTAGCCAGGGCCTCATTTGTACGCCCTACTTGTCATTCCCGACTTCTGAATACAATTGGACACGACAATTGATGTTTTGTGTCTCGCAAACACGGACACGGAGAATATGTATTACTCCGGAGACGGCACTGATTGTTTAAAGTGTCTCTGAAAAACCGGGAGGACAACGGTAGAACCAGAGTGTGTGCGTGTGTGTGTTTGGTGTCTTTGTTCTTCCCTCCAAAGTCCCTCAAGCCGAGTGGCTAGTTTGTGTTTGCGTGTGAAATTAGTGGAATATAACACTCCCGGGCTCTGTTGAGCCAATCATCGGATGAAAGAGCCGCAATACCTTCGTGCACGTCCCCACTCGCACAAGCCGAGGCGCCCGTGGCCTTTTTTCCTCCGATTTGAAAGTATAATTAGGTTTTAGACTGTTAGTGCTCGGCCCCGGACATCACTCACTTTCTGAAACGTCTACTTCTTTGCTTTGTGGAGGGAGATGTAAACAATATCATCGAGGACGAAAGCCCTTTCGAACTAAATGTATTTAACCATCTGATGGCTCTTTTTTTATTTATTTTTTTTCGTTCAGCTTCTAGTTAGTTTGCTTCAAAGTGCTGCGACTGCCACAGAAGGGGAAACAAGTCCAGTACACAAAGTGTGAGGGGTACGAAACTTTAGATAAATGGCGTCGACCGCGTGTTGTGAGTTGTTATTCAATTCTTCCTTTCTAAAAGAGTGCTTTTAATGAGACTTTCAGAAATAACTCAAATTACCTTTCATTTCACGGCGGCTGTTTTGCCGCGGTGGCTCACACTTAAGTTCAGCTTCAATTTGCTTGACAGGGAAAGAGCTGGCAATATTGTATCCTCAATTTTCAACAGAAAATAAATAAAGTTTTATTCGGACTCAGGTTTTTCTGAGTGATGGAGTTACTTCCCTGCTTTTATATTATTGTTACTTACTACTAAGGTTGTGTCATGAGGGGATTGGGGAGGATGTGTAACAACGACTGGGTCATCTAAAGGTACGGATTCTGTGATTTAACCTTCAACCACCATCTTTGTTTTTGTGCCTGAACTGAGCGGCACCCCACCGTGACGTCAGGTACTGCTTTGTGAGCTGAGGCTGAGGCTTTGAAGCCTCGTGGAGAGCGAGCCCGATGTACCTGAAAACCCTTGCTGTCATGGTAACAATGCCAATTGTAGGAACTAATGGTTCCACCACTAATTGTATTAATGGTGTAATTATAAACTACTTGTACAGCCCCCCCATTCAAAATGACATTAAGTGATGCTCGGCAGATGGATGGGTTGAAATGATTTGATAGCACAAAATGATGTATTGTAATTTAATAATTTACATCGTATGACATGTATTGACTGGAACATAAAAGTATAAATCCAACAAAATGTTCCAAAGGTAAAATGAAGTCCATGCATACCTTGTTGCACACTTGAGATATATATTTATTTTATAGGTAGATTCAGGCTGCAGCCGCGTGTGACTGCTACTTTGGCGATGAAGAAATCCCCGTGTGCAAAACCCCTCATATGTGGATAATAACATGCGGCCTCCCCCCACGTCTCTCCGACAAAGAATCCCTTTGCTGCGTTGTACCTGCAGCGGAATTAATCACTTCTCCCATTTGACTGGCGCTTCGGTTAAGGCGGTGTCGTGGCAGGGCCGGTAATAGATCCATTTGGTAATTATTTAGCGATGGAGAGGGAGACGGAGAGCAAGAGAGGCGCATGGGGAGCCAGAAGTGGACTCCAGATGTAAATCTGTTGATAATTACATGTTGCTTGATCCTTAAAGAATGCACCAGGCAGCATGAGTGAGACGCCACTGATTACAAAAAACAACAAATTTGAAGGGTTACGATTTGTGTGTTCAACTTTTCCACCATTGAGCGCAACAGTGCACATCACAGACATTAGCAGTCTCGACACTGACACGCAAACAGCAACAGCAGCAGCGCCATTACGGCCATTTTGAATACCGGCAGCCATAACGGGACCTGATTCGATTTGGGAGTGACAGTGCATATGTCTTCCTCCAGCCCCAGCAGCGTAGAAATTGAATTGGGTGGAGAAGTGGACTAAACTCAGTGTCTTATTGACATCGGGCGGGTCTATATCTGAGGGGGAGTATACATTGTAATGTAATAATAACACAAATCGAAAACAGCTTCTTTTTTTTTGCTATAGGTCTTGCAGTATTTTGGATTAAAATATGATTTATTTAAACATAAGTTGGAATTGTATGTTCAAGGCAGCCCCAAGTAAAAGGACTGAGTAGTAAAGAGACGGCCAAGAAGAAAATCCTCTGCCATTGCTGATGATTATAGAGAGCCGCTTACTGCTATTATTATTATTATTATTGATAGTATAATATAATTTATTACTGCTTTTTTCACTTAGGATGTGCTTTGAGAACAAATTGACATATTCACATATATTTAACACGTGGTCACTATCTCAACTAAACAATACATTTATATGTATATATATACAGAAATATACTCATATACTGTATGTGTACACACATATCTATATAAACATATAGTATATATATAGATATGTATATATGTATGTATGTACACATCTTTATGTTTAAATTAAATTAAATCCATGATATCCACTGTATTTGTATTTTCAAAACACTTTCAAAGGTCATATTTAAGTAAGTCATAAAAAAGAAGTAATAGTACATGAATCCCACTTAGTATTTCTTTACTAAATCTTAATTCGGTTTCTTAAATCTCCCCTCATATATACTTTTTACGTTTGACGATCAGCCAGTGTCTGAGGGAGAGTTTCAGAACCCAGTGGAACAGCTGCTGATAGGTGTGCTCCAACAGATGGTGCACTGACAGACAACTGAATCGTCTTCGTCTTTGTGCGTCTCATGACTTGTCGAGTCCCTTTCACTGTCGACAGTACCTCTGTGTTTAGCTCCGAGCGTGTGCGGTGCACTTCTTAGTTGTTGCGGGGATGAGAGCGGAGGAGAAGGCAGCAGAGGAAGCCTTCTTAGCTTATTGCCGTTGTTTAATTAATTAATTCCAATTTATCACGCCCTGTCATGGGTTACATAATAATGAATCACCCGTGCCAATTAGTCCGAACCAACTGCTGAGTAGGGGCAATAAATGGTTCACTTTATATCTCAGTGCATCCCGTTTTACCAACAAACACGAGCCAGACCCCCGTGCGCCTCCCGCTTTATTTACACATACGGAGACCGTGATTGGATGCGGCACGACAGCTCAGCTCCGTAATCCGAGGCGGAGAGTGAAGTGTTGGGGTTGATCAGCCTGACGGACACTGCCAGGCTCCTGATGCGGTGCGGGCCCGGCTAATCAGGAGGATGGGGAGGGATCCCAGCAGGCCCCCCGGTTGGACCGGTCTGGATGGAACAGATTTATAAAGTGACCAGGTTGACTTTGCTCACTGCCGGTGGTCCATATGGCAGCCTGTCGTTTTCTCTGTGTGTGTCCGGCTGGCAGGCGCACATAGACACACACGGCACACACTGCGACTGCAACGGACCCGACAAACACACCAGATTCAGACTGCTGCCGCTTTTTGGTGGACAAGCACAGGTTTGTTGTTCAATCTTGCAACTGAAGCAGAAAAACAAGAAATGGTGCCAGTGACGAGGCAGAATCATTAAAGTATGTCAAGAGAGTAGTCCTGAAATTTGCATTATCATCATATCGACGATAATAATTTGTATCTAAAACAGAAATTGTGACTTTGTAACTATTCCCAGTTTTGGAAAGGATCCTGTAGAGCCCCGCCTCTCGCCTAATGTCAGCTGGGATTGGCTCCAGCCCCCCCACCCCCGGGACTGTCCGAGTATAAGCAGTATAGATAATATACAGATAGATTTTGGGTAGGAAGTTTATTAACAGTGCTGGCTCTTTATATTATAATTTTGGCAGATTCTAAGTTCCCCCCCCCATTGCATTTCAAATTAAAATGTGATACATCACTGCTATGGCCCAAGCTGTCATTGGAAAGACTGACTTACTGCTCATTAATTATGACAACATTGTTAACTGTACAGAATTAAAAAGCCTGCTGAATGTTCCCTTGTGTGTCTTTGTCTGACAGGTAGCCAGTGGGTGTAAGGGCCAAATGTAAGAATGATTTACTCTCATGCTTATTAATTCGAGAGTATATCACGTTCTCATAATTAAAGGAGACATATTCAGGTTCATCATTTTTACTCGATTTGAGGTTTTGGTTGTTTGGCTCCTGTCCCTTTAAGGCGAGTCTGCTCTGATTGGCCAGCTGGCCCACTGTTGTGATTGGTCGACCGCCTCCAGCACAGGTAGTAAAGGGCAGCCTCAGCTCTCGCATTATCTGGCTGTTTTAGGTGTGGGGAATGCCAGACTAGACTGAAGGCGTGCAATATGCAAATGTGCGTGATGTAATCTGACAACAGAGGAGGAGAAGGGGTGTTTTTTTTTATTTTGCAGAACTTTTATATAAAACGTCATCCTGTGTACGTAGGAGTTTTTATCCCACATCTGACATCTGTGGTAAAACAAGTTTGACACATAAACTGGCTTAATACCTTTGTGTGCAGAGAAAACAGTAGCGTGCGGCGCGCTAATGTCGGTAACTGAAAATAGGGGAAATTGATTGAAAAGACAAGCTTTACAAGGGCATACATTTCACAGCTGCCCGGATGAGCGGCCTCCGAGGAGCCGTCGAACCCTGAAATGGGATTTCTCCCATTTAACCCACGTTCGGAGTTAAATCCATCGCGAAAAAATGCAGAAACGCATTTAAATAACATGCAGATTACAGCGAGCTAACCGCTTCAGGAGCGCGCCGAGCCACAAGACGAATGCTCATTTCCGCCGCTGTTTTGAAGAAGGCAAATTCGCCGTGGAGATTCTAAGCTGGACGTAGTTGTTTGTCTGTGAAGTAGCACACGCAGCACATTTCTTTGTGTCTTCCGCATGCACCGCACACACTTCAGCTCAGGTCCAGGCACTGAACAGATGCATCCACTGATTCAATCAGAGAGCTGCATGGGACAAGTGTATCTAATCCCCCCACGGTAAATTGGATCTACTTGAAGATACAAGGCCAGCGAGTTATTAATTGTCATCCCAAAAAAAGCGTGTTGAACTCCCACCACCACTCGGGATGTCTCCACGGAGGGGCGAGATAGGGAACTGGCCAAATGAAGACACGGGGTGTTTTAACGAGTATCCCTCGATGCAGGAAGGGAGTTCAGTCCGGGTCTCCAGGGAGCTAAGTGGATCACAGTCTTTTTCCGAGGTGTCGTTGGATTCTGAGCGACCGCGGGGGGACCTCCATTTAAGGGAAGGAGCCATTCAGGGCAGAGCTTGTGGGATTGAGAGAGGGAAAAAAAGAAATGAAAGGAACCCAGGAGGACAGAACCATGCATTTTGAGGCAAAACATTTTTTTTTACAAGTTTCAGAAAAATAATTTTCTTGTTTTGTAGCCGGGAGCTGTGTTTACAAGAATGTCCTCTGTCGGGAAACAACGAAAGGCCCTGTTGTGGATGACACCTGAGCAAAAGAGCTCTGACAGAAATAGCCTCACGCCAGGAAACATCTCTCTTTTCCTCTCCAGGGTTCAAAGCATCTTTGTTAAGCACGTGTTTGTTTTTTTGTGATTTTTTTTTAATGTCAAAGCGTACAAGGCTTCCTCCCCCAGCTTTTGAAAAATGTGCGCCTCCTACTTGGAACACGAGATGCTCCGGGAAGGTAAAGGGTGCATGCAGCTCAGCTCCTTTTTTTTTCCGGTGATGCATAATACAGTACAGAATCTGATCCTTTCTCCTTTATCTCTATTGCTATTTTTATCCACTTTTTGATCAGAGATGCTCAGCTTTTTAAAAGATGAGCAGGAACAGGAGAATTTTTAGGTGAGAGTGACACGTCGGTATAGACGGCTCTGGATGAAAGGGCTTCTTGAATATTGAAGCAAACATCGCAGTGAAGGGGAGAATGTTGAAGGAGGTTCTTTAATGACGAATCTTAAATTTCCCATGGGATTAATAAAGTATCCATTTATCTATTTATCTATCTATCTGAATCTATCTTTTTACTGATGTCTTTTTGACAGGATGGGCACTGAACCCTGCCGAGGGGGCCTCCCCGCTCAGTGGTTGATAGACAGGGTTCACGTGTTTGGACTAGGGATGGAACAAAGTGGGAAAATGTATGAGTTGGTCTGTTTTAGTGATTAAAAAGATTAAGATCCATTTATTTATCTCAAACACATGCAGAGACAGACACACTCAAGCAGTTTTAGGAAATGTAGCCTCTGCTTTTAACCCATCTGGTGCAGGACACACAGAGCAGTGAGCTGCCATGTACAGCGCCCGGGGAGCAGATGTTGAGGGAGTAAGGTGCCTTGCTCAGGGGCACTATACAGGGTAGGGAGAATCCTCTTGGATTTTTGGACAAATCAATCTAGGTTCGTCTTTTGTTTTTACTCCGTGGAGTCGAACCAGAGACCTTTTCTGCCCATAGTCCAAGTTTCTGCCACTAGTCCACCGCCTCTCTTAGTGCCTTGCTTTGTGGAAATTGGGAGGATTATCGTTGTGTGACTAGACATCGCTTCATTTTGCATCCAACACTCTTCTTCGTTCCCCCATCATATGTGCTTCAAAACACCAAATTACTTGGTAAGTACTCTACTGAGTGCCATTCAAGTCTTCAAATGTAATCCTCAAGATTGTCTGAAATAAGAACCACGCTTTCGTAAAACAATAAAATCCGACATCATTTGCAGCAAGTAAACAGACCTATTCATCACATTCACAATGCTGTCCCGTCTGGATTATTATAGTGTTGACTTATGTCAGTGCAAAACAGTTGCCGAGAGGAAACACAAATTGCGTGTCTGTGTCTTTGTGCGCACACACACACACACAAACACCTGTGGCTTGTTTGTGTCTGGTACCCCGGATCCAAATCTCCAGTTAATCAGACAGAAGTAATTAGGAATTGTTTGCGCAGGCGGAGAGCAATTGTTTGCCCAGATGGAGAGCGCCCAACCTCCCAAGGTGTTACCTGCGCGGCGTGGACACGGCGCCTGCTTTGAAATTCCATCACAAATTAAATCTTTGGTTTGTGATATATCTCGTTCCTTTCGACTCGTCTTATCTCCCTGTTCCCACTTAGGGAAGTTGCCGCGGAGTGTCGATAAGAAGCGGAGGGGGAGGAACACTGCGATCTTGCTCATGACAGATTAATTCATCGGGGGCGAGGGGGGAGGAAAGATCTGCCTTTTTCCACGTGGTGGCGAGGCATGCGATAATGTCTGTGATAGTGTGGGGGGGTGAGATGGAAATGTGCCACAGGCGATCGCCTTGTACATGAACACGAGGGATCTGCTGCATGAAGCCAAAGCCAGAGATTTCTGACGGATGTGACAGTGATCTCATGACTGAGGGAAAAAAAGGGAAATGATGGGAGAGGATTGGAAATCCTTTTGCATAGAAAAGAGGAGGGTGATAAGGGGGGGGGGATTATGTAATGTATGTAGGGACCCACAGTTTGGTTTGTTAAAATCTGACGACTGCTGCGATAGGGTCATTTGAAAAAGATATGGTTCAAGCCTCTCCATGGACGATGGTAGGCACGTGCACTTGTTGACAAGCTGGAGGAAAAAAAGGAACCAGCGACATCAGAAGACAAAGCCGCCAGGTGTCCGTCCGCACACAGACGATCGAGTCCTCTTTTGTGCGTCTTCCCTAATTCTCTCTCCCATTTTCACACTTACCATCCAGTGAATAAAGGCAAAAATGCTCAAAAGTGATATAAATAAAACAAAATAAGCCAAGGTCACCTGCCAGGGTAGAGGAATGGGATTTTAGGATTTCGGTATCATCAGATAGAAACAACAAAAGAGTGCTAAGCATCACACAGGGTTATGTTTACCCTGTGTATCGTGTAAAAAGCTACTATATATATATATATAGTATATAAACATAGTATATATATACTATGTTTGTCCCGCCAGTTTCATAGCGATACAAAATCTATTTTACGACAAAAAAAGATATGTAATTTATTGTGTGTGATTTGTTTTTCCTCCGTTTCGAGTTGTCAATGTCACACGAACCCTCTGCAGCATCCGGACAAATGCCTGTCAAGCATCACAAGAGAAGCTCTTACCGTCCACTGCCACACCTTTATATAATTCCGTAAACCTTTTTGAAATGTTCCATCACAGCTACATACCTCTCTCCTCACCCTCCCCTCCCAAAGATTAAAGAGAACCTGTTGTAGCCTTCGTAGAGAAGACCTGCTCCCCATGTAAATATAAAGCATTTACTATATATACTTATATAAACCTCATATATACGTCCTCCAATCTGAAGGTCTGCAGTTCGATCCCATCTGCAAGCCGAAGTGTCCTTGGGCAAGATGCTGAACCCTGAATGCCCCTCATAGAACAACAAAGTGCTGCTGATGGATGCACTGTGTGAACTGTGTGTGTGGAAGTGGGTACAAACTGTACTGTAAAGAGCCTTGAGTGCTCATCAAGACTAGAAAAAGCACTATATAAATACAAAACCATTTACCATATATATAAAGGGCCCATTCTACGGTGAAGAAAAAAACTATTCGTACAATTTAGATGATAACACAGGATTGTTTATATCCAATGCCTGCGTAGAGAGCCCTTTAACCTTGATTGTGCACACTGGTCCGGTGACGCATTCAGAATCAGAACGCCTATGTTCCAATGTCGAGAGGTTTACCAGACAAGGAATCACGTTGTGTTATAGGAACGACTTTATGATGTTGGAGCTCGATTAATATAAAAATCGGTCTTTTCGTAAATACAACTGAATACTAATTGGAGGATTAATCCTTGAAATATCTGACACTGTCTGAAATTAAACTCTGAGTGTCATCGGTTTGCCAAGCTCCAACTTGGACATGTCATCATGGGGGGGGTGGTAGCTGACCCACTTCTTTTTTCCTTCACAATTGTCAAGTGTCTTCCACGACAGCTCAACATTGCACAGCGCATAAGAGCCTCAGGTGGAGGAATTAAAATGTTTGTGAGGCACGTCAAGTCACTTTTGTTCATGTGGCCCCGAAATCACCAAAAAGAAATTGCCTCGGAGGGGCTTTGGGAGTGTGTACAGCACAACACGCAGTCTATCATTAGCCCCTTTTGTGAGTTCATTCGGTGTTACAATGTAATGTGTGTTGACATTCGGGGCTGTTGATTTATCACCCACAGTGTGTTGGGAGATGTCAACAATTTACTTTTGGGCCATTTTTTTTAGGGAAAAGCACAATCCTATACCGCAAGTACAAAAAAAGGAAGAACAAACTTGCTGCTTCTGTGCCGAGGCGACATCCCTCCTCTTTCGCTGGCCTCTATTCGGCTATTATTGAGCTTTTGGTAATTCCTGTTTCTATGGCAACGTGAGTCAAGACTTTCTGTGGACGGTGGGGGGGGGGAGGGGATCGGAGTGAGAGAACCAGCCGGTGTAAGTGTGTAAGTGCTCAGGCAGTTTGAGGAGTTCACTTGGGTGCTGCTCCAAAGTCTTTCCCCCCGTAATTCAAGTGCTTGACATGCATTTCACCCAACTTTTGATTTCCACACTTAGGATGAGCAATTTTGCTAAAAAATCCTCTGTTTGAATGAGAAGATATTTAATCAATTAACTTTTCTTTATCAAATAGCAATTACCAGAATCTGAGATATGGGTTGAAAACATTTTAAACGCCGCATGGGTTGGATTTGAATCCTGAAAGTAGGGCAGGAGGACAAAGGAAACCCAGTGAGCAGAAAACCACAAAGCATTCAAGGTCAGTCGCGATTTCCAAGAAAAACTGCAGTTACAATCACGACCTTTATGTGATTTTAAAGGTTTTCTCACCCCTGACAGTGTTGAACGCTAACACAACACTAATGCTCAGCGGTGACCCCTCTCCTCTTTAATGGCTGCACGCCGACTTTTCAGTAACCTGCTGGTAAAAGCCTGCCTGTGTATAGAACACATAGTGCAACATACTATTTCATGCAATTAAAGCATCACTATGCGACCTATTCTGAGCAATGGCGCCCCCTGCAGCCACATGTGGCGGGCTCTGTGTAGAATGAGCGATTGGACCTTATCACGGAGACAAAAATAAAACAGACCATCGAGCTGTTGAGCTCCGACTCCGTGCTTTTCAACTTGCTAAGCCTGATTCTGGCAGTTTAAGCCGCCTCTATCAGTCAGTTACTCGCTTCTCACAAGAGATCGTACCCACTCACCAAAGTTAAAGTTCAATGTGAGGTTTTTTGGGGGTGGGGGAGCGGGAATCAAAAGGAATAAATGCTCCAGGTCAGTGTTTCAGGTCAGTGTACCATCAACATTTGAAGATGAAAAACATTGTGTTGTTTTGATTTTGTTGCTTGTAACAGAATCAGTGGGTAGAAGACCCCCAAGTAGTTAAATCAAGCCCAAATTGTAAAAAAACACAGACTCTGAGGCAGAGACAAATCCGGTGAATGGAATTCTTCTGTACGGCAGTCCAGCGTCTCTGTTTACACACACACCAGCTACTGTACGGCAAGCCCCGAGGCTAAAAAAAGCATCAGTGCACCCACTCAATTTGCCATGAGCCACCGTACTCGAGTAAGTTTTGAAGTTTGAAGGTTGTGAGGCTTCTACCTCTCCCGCTCGGCAGACAGCTCGGTGATGTGCAGAAGCTCAGAGGGCGAGGCAGAGTGAGAGCTGTGGTCGGGCTCCAGTTACAACCGTTATTGATCTAGATCCATTTTTCCAGAAGATTGCATCGGACCATTGATCAATTTGGCTTGGTATTTCAAATATGCATATGGGTAAACAATCATCCGGGATATCACATGTCTGCGTTTAAAAATATCTTTTAAAAACGTCCATACCTGTGTATATCAAGCTCAGCATCACCCTTAGGTCGAAGCTTGTCCACCCGAAAGGATAAAAACTCTCACACACATACAGAGCAGTGTGGTTTTTTGCAGTCGACAAGGATTTCTCGGATACAAGGGGGAACAGGCAACATGGGAGAGAGCCAGCGCCTCGGGCCTGGACTCGGCAGTCCACTCGAACCCCAGCTAGTTTGAAAAGAGACGGGATGAAAGAAGCCATCTTTGTCAACCGCCACCCCACAAAGTAAGTGGTCTCTCAACCACAACTCATGCAATCTTAATGACTCACAATGCGGCAGGTATACAACAGCCATTCGCACCTTGCTTCGGGGGGGGACCCCACAGACCCACTCGTGTGGGTTTAACTGACCTGCATGTTTGGCATAATGACTGAAGGAATGGATGTGTCAATAAAACATGGAGACCACTGTTGTGTGTGTGTTGTGTGAAACCTACACGTGTATATTCACATTTTGTATAGTTTTGATATCTATTGAAAAAATCCTGTAGAATTTTAGAGAAATGCATGTATGGAATTCTTTTTACAGTTTACTTCAACAACTGTAGTCACCGAATATGTTCGTTGAATTATTGTAAATGCTATTTTGATACTGTTTGGGAAGACAGGAGTTTCACAGAGGAGTAAAATGTATTGTGGGTACAATAAGTGAAAGTGTGCGACTACGCTCTGCCTTCAGTCTGATGTGTTTCGGAGGCTGGGAGGCTACACTAGCAAACGCTGAGTCACGACACACATCAGGGCTTTGACAGGTCAACTATTTCTGATCTACTCAAGAGCATTTTTTTTCTTTAAAAGAATATGCGGTAAGCGCTCTACAAGTATTTACCCGCATGAATATTCGTGTAATGGGGAATGTAAATGTGTGACATAAGACAATATGAATCAGAGACAGAGTTTAGGTCACATGCACATTGGCAAAGGACTCTAACCCGTAAGTAAGTTCTTAATTTGACCTTAGCAAACTGCAATTGCTCCATTTTCAAAGCCATATGTTTGTTACTTAAGACATAACAATGACGGTTGGGTATGTCGGGCATTGTTTTAGGAGATGTTCCTGTGGGTCCTATCAGAGCGGGGGGGGAGGGGGGAGGGACGACAAACAACATATTAGGTGGTTGAGGTTGGAGCACTTGTTGATTTATTTACTCCACAAGCGCAGGTCATTCGGGAATTTTTCGCCGGCTCCGAAGCATTACTCATGATTTCTCGCCGAGACGTCACGGAGGTCATATCCCACTGAAGGCGGATCTTTTTTAAGACGACGTCCAAATTGGAAGCGGTTCCAGCCTCATGAGCCAGTGGGGAAAGATGACACGGACGTTAATAGTGGCACTAATGAACATAGATGATGCATACGATAAGGACCTTGTCTGTGTATTTCCTCTAAGCCGCGGAACAGCGGGCGACATCGGGCGTACGTGGTAGAGAACGCGAGCGCGAGGAGAAATCATTATTCCTCATTTATTACAATATTACGCCCCGGCCTTCAAACCACCTCTTGCTCTCTCTGTTGTCCGTCTTCTTCACGGTTGCTCCGGACGAGAGCTGCGAGTTATTAAATGCAATAATTTTGCATTTTTATGTAATTCATCTATTTTGGCAATTTTAATGTCATTTGAATATTTTCAGAGGTGACACCCAGTAGTTGTTTGTTTTTTTGTCTGAGATGAAAACAGCAGGGGTAAGTCAGGCTTAAAATCTTAAAATGCTAATCCTGTTGCTTGCTGATTGTAGCAGCCGCTAATTCCCTAAGTAGTTTCAAATCTACCAGCTGGCCATGACCAATGCTTCACGCCCCAAAATGCTTAGTCACCATTCAACACGAGCCTCCTATTATTTAACCGTAGAGATTAATCACAGTTTCATAACAAGCCTAACTTTCTCCCACTTATATATAGGGAGTGGAATTACAGCGGAGAGTGTTGTTATTGACGTGCAGTGTTTAGCAACTTTACCGCCTTTAAATCCCTGTGTGATATTTATCCTCTTCCCCTCATCCTTTCATATCCCCCTTTTATTCCGTCACTAGCATGCAGTGATAGTTATTTTCCTTCTCTTTTTTTAATCTCCTCTTCCTCCCATCATCCTTCCTGGTGTTGTTCTTTATATTTTTGTTACTGCCTCCCGGCGACTACTTGTCAGCAGCGCGGCGCCGGCGACCTTTTTGGCTCCTTGGTGTCATGTGGCTGCCAGCCCGGGTCTATGGCTCACTCACCTTGAAGTGCTGTGACACAGACTCATTGTGACTAAGATATTCTAAGCCAGCCTCCCCCCCTACTCCATCAAACCTGTTCATGATCTGTGCTGATTGATATTTAATAATCTGTGCCTCGAGCGTCCGCCCGGAGGGGAGTACAGGAACTGTGCATCCACGGGCAATCCCAGCCTTTTAGGTGACCTTACCTCAGAGGGGCCATTTGTGCTGCTAGCAAACGTATTAACTTCCTCCGAGTCGGGGGATGTTCCTGAAGATTTACCACAAAGTGTTGGTGGCAGTTCATGTGAAATATTTACTGGTGAAAGCAAAATGCTCTTAAAGCTTTTATACAGGCTACCTGTGTGTTACCAGGGCTCCCTGTGCAGTTTGAGACCTTAAATACCCACTATGGACCTTCTGTTTCTGATCTGAGTGGCTTCCTATTTTTACATTTCATTAAACTTGTATAATTAACCATTCATTTCTAAATTAGCTTAAAATGGTGATTAATCATTGGCTAAATCCGTGAGAACCAAACCCCAAAAATAAGAATTTTATAACCACATATGAGGAAGTAGGTGGAGCGATTAAAACCAGATGGTTTTTTGGTGTATTAAGTTGAATTGTTATTATTTATCAACTGAAATCCAATATTGTTGTTCAGTAGTTTTCCTTTTCAGCCTGAGTTCACTTGACCTTTAGCTCAACTTTGGGCTCCACCACCTCCCAAAACAGTGGTTTACGCTTTTTTGGGCTCCCTGCTGTTGCCGAGCGTGCAGTGCACACTCAGCCTTCCTGTGCCTGTTAGTCGAAATAATGCGGAACCATACTGTCTCTGGGCTTCATACCACGGACTGCAGTGTTCCTACTCAGTGGGTTTGGCCCGACCCTTTCACTTTACATCATGTTGTTCAAGAGTATCCTCCACTACCGGCGTCCGTCCCTCTCTTTCCCCTTCACCTCCCTTCCTCCCTCCCTTCCCCGACTCTTTCCCTCTAATGTGTAATAAGCCGAGGCTCTGTACCGTCTTCACTCGGAACATCCTGTGTTTGGTGAGCCGCCGCTGTACCCAAAATAGTTGTTGTACCTCTCCTCGGCATCCGATTGTCGGGGCTTTGAATCATATCTCGACTCCTCTCTGAAAACAGAAGGCTGCGGCGGCGTCTTTAAGCACCAGGCAGCCGTGTCCTACATAAAAAAAATGAGAGAGGTGGTGGGGGGGGAGAGAGAGAGAGAGAGAGAAATAAAAAAAAACGACATGAAAACCCAAACCGCCTCCCAGGGGAGAGAACAACAAGGAGAGGAAGACGGAAGATGCAGACAGACCCCATACACACACATACACTGAAGCACACACGCATGTGCATGCAAAGAGAGTTGAATGCAAGCACGTGCGTACATACACACACACACAAACACACACCAGTAATCCCCCTACAGGAGAGTTTCTTATTATATTTCTTTTTTTTCTTTTCTTTTTGCTAAACCCCTCAGACCTTATGATGCGTGAGAGCCGGCCGTGGTGGCTGACAGGCCTGAGATGAGCCATTTCACACACACACGCACATGCACATAGAAGATATACACAACATGTGTGTGTGTGGAGTAGGAGACACATATAAGCAGACACATTTAAAAACCCGCCATCGCACGGAACTACCAGCTCCCTTTAATTATGATTTCACTGACAGCACCGCCTCATCAAAGAAATTACACACCAGAGGTACAGCGCGTCTCCACTCTGCGGCTGGTAGAGCATTTTATTTATTCACTTATTTATTTATTTTGTATTCCTTACGAGATGAAATTATTGTATGTGGAATCAAAACAAATTTCAATTGAGGCCAACGGAAATAATTAACTGACTGGAAAAAGACACTTGTGACACATTGAGTGAATCCCTTCTGACGCAGTATAACATAAAACACGACAACGATATGGAAGTACTATAGTAGCTTCTGCTCTCTTGCTGTGAACGCCAGCTTTTACCCACCGGTAGATAAGACATGGGACAATATGAGCTTCTTTTATGAGACAGGGCTGAGGGACTGTCCTGTTAACCGCAGTCTGATGCTGATTTAGTGTTTATGATCTATGTTTAACAGACGACACTCTTCTGTCAATTATGTAAATGCTGGCATTGAGAGAAATAAAATACATATATTTATGTAAAAAATACTTTTTGTTTTTATTTATCTCTGTACAGGCCTGTTAATAGTTCACTTTAAAACACACTATTACTTGTCTTTCTAATGTTTTTCTAACTTAGATTAAAGTAACTTGTCACCAAAGAGAACTGTAATCTAATTATATAAATAGAATGGCACTCATTAGACCATATACCCTCATCAAGTTGCACACACTCATATATATATATATATATATATATATATATATATATATTTGTGTCCAAAGGATGTGCCAGATTCTTTTCACCCTCAAATTCCATGAATTCCTCCTTGGGAATTTGGTGAAAATGTTCAAAAACTTCCTATATTGCAACTTTAAAGAAAATTTGAAAATCGAAAGAGTTCTTTCTTGGCCCAAGTCTTATTCCTTTCCTGAAAATCCATTCAATAGTTTTTTGCGAAATCCTGATGACAAACATACTCGGTGGATGATAATAATCAGAAAGAAAAAAAATCGAATCATGTCGCTTCCTTTTTCTTGTCATAAAAATGGAAATACTCCCAGTCATAATCAAACTTTGATAATATAAGTGAACATCTCCAGCGGGGATCAGGGTGACCCTGAAGCATAATCGTAAATCAATACCCTCACCACTCCCACCCACTTGGGTTGTGCTCTCTTCCCCTTTCTTTTTCCTCTCCTTTTGTGTCTTTCTCATACAAACAAGTGATCTTTCAAATTCCAGGGATGGCCTCAGAGCAAGCAAACTCGGAAGAAAAACCCGCCGCGCTCTTCCCCGGGAATGCCGGTGATCTTTAAAAGCACACACGCTGGAGCAAACAACAATGTGATTGATGCCGCACATGCACTAACATGCTCATCTCCCCCATGTTGTGGAGATTTCACATGAATCTATTTCGTACACATCCGTTAAATTCACCTCAGCTGTCGGAGGTTTGTGATGTTTCAGCAAATGACTGAAAGGGAAACAAATTCTCCTCTAATTCTAAATGTAGAACTAAACTCCAGTGATGTTATCTGTGGCAGCCACGATTTCATAGTGACACTCAAACTTGTTGAACCAATTAGCACATCCAGCTCTGTCTGAAGCGAATGACATGAGTGGACGACAAAGCCACGGACGCAGAGGGGATAATGACCATTACTGTTACAGTCCAAGGCTCTAAGATCAGTGCTCTTTGTGTACAGAGAACTCTGGAACAGGCAATTATCAGTTCCTGACGACATACTGTGTTGGACTCAAGTGTTTTTTACCTAAAGTTGGAGGTCGCACTCCCGTTAGAGAGCCAAACTATTTGATTTGTTAGCCACGATTTGACGTTGGGTCGCGGCAGAGCTGGCGAAACATTTTCCAAACCTTAAAATCGAACGTACGACATGTAACTTTGGCCACCAGGGGTCTCTCATTCAAAACTATAGCAAAAAACCTAGTTCGATGACTCCGCCTGACGCCAGGGGCTCAAATCATGTTTACGGATAAAGTCTTGTACTTAACTTCTACTCATATTGTGCAGTAAAGCTGCAATGAATAATCGTGAGCCAATAGAAACAATGGAAGGAAAAGACAGCCAACTAATTGGCTAGCAGTGTTATTTTAAAGGGAACTTATTATGAAAATTCCACTTTGTAGTTCTTCTACACATTAATTTGGGTATCTGGCATGTCTACCATCCCAAAAACTCCCGCGATTTGTTGTGGTTCCTCTATGTCAGAAACGAGTCGCTAGATGGTGTCGAATGGGATTACGACCCACACATACTTCATAGTCTCGCTACAATGCCTTGGACCGACCCGCACCATCATCTCACCGGCTACGGGGAGAGACGTTCCCGGCTCCCTGGCTAGCGTTAGCTCAAGAGCTCTACATCTCCCCGGGGAGATGGCACCGACGGAGCCCGGGCTGACACTGCCGACTAGGGATGGGCATCATTAATCGATTATTGATCATTAAGAATTTCGTCGATGACATTATTTTTCCATCGACGAAAAAAATGGATTTCGTTATGTGGCAGGAGGTCGGAATATCCAAGTCGCCCTGAACGCAGCACAGCGAGGATGTTAGCAGCCCGGAGCTAGCTCCGCTGCTCGGCTTCATGTCCGCACACGGACCCTCAGTCCACGGGGAAGGGAACCCGGACAGACCCGGGTCTGGGTGAGGGGTTCCGGGAGTGAGGACGTGCAACAACCCAACTGAGAGGTCGAGAACCGTCAAATCCAGCTCGCTCTCAGCGGCTAGCTGCTGCTCTCTCATCGGGGCTTACGAGTACAGCAGCTCCTATTTTCAAGTGAACGGATCCCGTTTAACTGCCACAAGAGTTATTCATCTTGTAACAAAGATCTCAATGAGGAAACACGCTGTGCTTTTTCTAATTTCACTGCATTATTATATAGCCTATAAATAGTGAATATTAATGATTATGAGAGGGTGAGAGGGGGGCGGGGCACTCAAAACAGGTCAATCTGAGGAGGGCTGTTTTAGACAGGGTAAAAAGGTGCTGTTTCAAATGGTCCTTGTGGTATTTTGACAAAAGTATGCTACAGACATTTCATTAAGACCCCAAGGAACCATATCAACTTGTGATAAAATGGGCATTCGATGAGCTCTTTAAGTTGTTTGACCCGGAAGTTACAGCAAATTGCGTTCCATTGAATAATATAGGCGATTTATCTGAAAACAAAATGTACAAGTGATTTCCAGAGCGCACGTACCAATCATAGGTCACAGTTTGGCTAAAATTTGCCTTTGTTTAACGTTGAATCGACTCCTGCAGCTCTGCCGCACCCCTGCGGTTTTTTTTAATAGCAATTGCCTTTGTAACGGTAATTCCCATTGACGTAAGTCATGGTGCTACCGACAAACAACTCAGGAGCTTTTAACGTTTTCATTCTTCCCGTCCACATTCTCATTATCCCTTTTATGTTTCATGCTTCGTCCATTAAGCCGGTAATTACAGCTCTGTGATGTGAGGTGACGCGAGGAGAGCGGCAAGATTAACAAGTCTCAAAAAGTCTTGTTGTGGGGCAGACAGCAAATAAAGCATCATGGAGCTGATCAAGGCTGAAAGTTACGATGGTAATTTGTTGTAGGTTCATGACTACAAGCTCATATGTATTTGACATTTTCATTTAATTTGTCATTTTCATTTTACTGTAATACGTCTTACTGTATGACAACGTTTTGTTTGAATCATGCAGTGGTCGATAAATAATTCATGTTCTCCTCTCTGTGCTTTTACCCTTGATTTATCTTATATCCACAGGGCTGGGAGATTTCCAAGATTTGTCCATGAAGTACTCAAGAAAGTAAAAAGTACAAATAAGTAGACAAAAGTACAAGTACCACATTAACTTGTCCACCTCACTAAAAGACAGTAAGTACTTGCTTTTAAATGTACTTACAATCAGTACTTGCAGAGTGTAGCCTATTCCCTAATGTGACGTTCTACTTTTGCCTGCCTGCTCTAATTGAATCAGTGGCCCCTCGCTTTACTGATTACTTTTAAATATATAAAAACAATTTGAACAGGTCACATAGTGAACTTTAAAAAATACAGATATTTGCCTATATATATATATATATATCTTAACGTGAAAGTACAATAAATTAAATACTTTGTTACTCTTTTCATGTATCTGTACTTTATTTAATTACACCAACAAATGGAATACTCAGTAACATCACTGTGATATAGTACAATGCATAGCCTACGAATACTACTCCTAGAAGCCGGCAGACTTTGGCAGTTCTTTCATTTAGTACTTTCATCCTCACCAGTCATTTTTGTTTCATTCCTTGCTTCTATCATGAAACAACACTACAAACAAAACAGAATGAAAGAATGGGTAAAGTTTGATACATTCAGATGTCTACATGATCTATAACCGTCAAACTTCTAAGCACTTGTCGGACACCCCTCATTTTAACACACTGCGAGTCGAAACCATAGAGATTTCTGTTTGCAGCCCCCACTAAAGAACTTCATCCTCAGGCTGCGGAGGATCCCTTGCATCAGGTGGCTGAGCTTCAAGTCGACATCAACACGAGTTAAAAGGCAGGTTCTTCAAAACAACGAGCTACAAATTGGAGCATCGCTTCACATTATTCCGGTTTTCCGGCACTTCTTGCTCTCCGATGCCCCCAAAAATCCATAGAGGGAATAATAAGGACACGACTCCGAGTCATTAATCGAAGCTCTGGCACCCCGTGGCAGGCGAATTGTAATTTGTGGTCCGTCTTGAGATAACCACCGTTTCCAGCTAATGGGTAATGTAAACTCAAAAAAAACCTAAAGACCCACATGAAAAGTTGCTCATCAAAGGTTTGAGAAGAAAAAGCCCCGAAGCAGCGGGGACAGTATCTCGAGTGAAAATTACTTTCTTGAATCAGCGCTGGCAGAAGTGTGTTCTCTGCTCGGTAATAAGTTGGTAAAAAAAAATGTGTCCGTGTATGGAGGCACTTGATTTTAAGGAGCTATTGCACTTAAATGGGTTTTTAGAGCTGTAAACTAAAATGATACTTATTCTGAATTCAAAAGCACATGTAAAGGCTGAACATGGCTAAGTGTTTGAGTGTTTCAAACTGTCTTTGACCCTGCACCACCGCTATATGTAGATTCACTTGTTTTAGATGTCTCTAGGTCATGAGATCCACTTCACATAAGATTCCTTTTGCAAAAGTGTATGTTCTGCAACTAAAATCTTAGCCTCCCAGCCCTGCGCTCTAAAGATATTTATATTTAATATCCAGAGAGGGGCACTGCAGCCAAAACTTAGGGGTGAGGTTACATTTTAAGTGCACAATAATTAAGTTTTATAGGTGTAAACAAGCCAAATATACAATTTTAGGAGCCTTGACACTAATTTAAACATTAACACCAAATATATGCCGGGTTGTCGAGTCCAAAAGATATCTGGCGTGTGTGTGTGTGTGTCCGTGTATCCAGATGGACACTGCAGCTAAACATCAAGTGGTCTCCAGGAGCTTCCAATTTGGCTTTACTCTGGGCCTCCTCCAATATTGCACATCAGCGCCCATGAGCTGCTACTTAACACACATTTCCATTTCAAAGAAAGTCTTCAGCTACCACACATGTGGTCATGCTTGAGGCTAAGGGCCGTTTATTACATTTTATGAAGATGTGCTAATCGACTTGAGAATCATTTTCACTTTTCCAGACTCATAAGATTAGTCGAGAAGGCTTGACTAATTTGAGCCGGATTATAGATTTTATCCATTTCCGTATCTTTTATTGTGGGTTTCTCTGATTTAAAAAGATCGAAGGAAAAAAGGTTACAGGAAACAGTTCATTAGTTGATCAATCAATCAATTGGTTTGTGATCCGGTGAAATCCCAGTTTTGAAATTCAGCTCCCTAATTCTACTTGTGGGGCGCGAAAAAAAAGACAATGCTCCAAGAAGGTGCAATAAATGACAGTGTCTGACAATTATTCATCACAGACACATCCGGTTTGTGTCCCAATTTGCATTTTTAATTCGAACATCCAGCAGAACAGACAGGATGGAGCAAACATTAGCACTAATGAAGGTGCGACAGACGACACCCGTTGTCACTGTCTGCCTCCGCCAAACCCTCCGCTCGTCTTCCTTCCTTCAGCCTTCCCTCCGCTTTGCCTTTTCCATATCCCTCCACTCTCCCTTATCCCTCAGTCTTCCACATGATAAATAGGTACATTATATCCTGTAACCAGTTGTGAGGACTAGCACCAACATAATCAGAGGAGTAATTCGGGCCTCACAAGATAAAAAAGGAAACTCCCCTTCTCAACAATCCCCCCTTTTCTTGCTCGCTATGTTCTCATTAATTTTCCCAAAGAGGCCTGTCAGCCGGGATAGTCCATTATCCATTCATCAACGCGTCACACTCAGGCAGTGCCACATATTGGGGGCGAAAAAGAAAAGGTCAAACAACAGACATTTTTGTGTGTGCAAACCTAAAGTGTGCCTTTCAGCATTTTAATTAACAAGGCCCGGGCCCGATGAAAAATGAATGAGCTGGGAGTAGTAAAAAAAGAAAGAGGGTTTGTACAGCCTTGAGGAGAATAGTGCAGAGACATAATGATAATGTACCAAGTCCCTGAGCACAATGAAAATCGCTAGCTGGGGATACCGAGCCGGAGACGATGAATGGCATAACACTCGGTGAAAAAGGCTCTGTGAGTGTTACACCTTATTACCGGCTGTCAAGTGAGATGAATGATTTCCTGTTCCTTCATTCGACGCGGTGACTTTTTACCCCAAAACATTTCAAAACTCAATTAGGATTACACGTCTTTCCACGGCTGATGAGAGAGGAAAATTACAGATTTCATTCTCAATATTTTTTACACATGGTGAAGCTGCATGAGGCAGATTGAGACGACTCAGCACCTTGGACAGCGCAGCATGATGTCAAACAGGCCGATGCTGAATCAGCCCGCAATGAAAAGGTTTAACTTTTGTGTGTTTCTGTTTGTGGTGATTGAAAAATCGCAAGTCAGCCCTGCTGCCTGAGAACATTGACAACATCTGCCTTCATTGAGTTGAGCTCGCTTTCAGGGTTCACAAGGACAAGGCGGTGGCACTAACGCCATGTTCACGAGTAGGAGGCTGTTGGAATCTGAATGTGTCCTGCTCTCAAAACTGAAAACCCCACGTTCTTGAATAAAGATGAATTTTAAAAAAATATGTACACACCATTCTGCTCTCTGATTGGCTGCAGTTGTCGGGGATGGGTCTAGATATTCAGCCCACCTGAAACCTAGTCTGTGACTCTTGTTATGACCCTGGGTGTGTATCTGTGATAATGTTCTGTTCCTCCTCCTAGAGCAGTCTTCTTTGAGTGTGTGTGTGTGTGTGTGTGTGTGTGTGTGTGTGTGTGTGCCTGATTGATAGCAGGTTGGACCTGCTGATTGGCGTGAGCCGCCTGATGGCTGCTCCAGGATTGGCCAGAGTGAAGAGAGGAGCCTACTTGAAGCACTGACTGACTGCAGTCTTCCTCTCCACCAATTCACCCACATCCAACTTGGCCCAGTGTCTGGCTGAAGTATTGTTTTGTTGCCTGATATAGAACAATCCACCGTCTGAGTTTGTTGTAAATGTATGAAAGTAGAAAACTGTGTGTGGTAGCCCTGTAGGAGGGAGAAGCCATTTTCTTTTACCCTTTTTTCTCCTGTGTTTCCTGGTTTAGGAGTTAGGTAAGCTTTTGTCTATTTGTTAAAATGTTTGGTTTGTAGCAGGAAGGTAGGGAGATAGATTATTTTTGTTTGTTGTGTTGGACCTCTCTCCCTGGCCTGTTTGGGAGTGGGAAGAATGGGGAGAAGCACCACATGGTATGTCTCTGTTTTCCCATAGACCAGGGGCGTAACACTCTTCAATGATTTGGGATCCGATCTGGAGGTGAAGACGTCAGCAACTGGAAAATCAGGCTCAAATATTTTAATGGGGACTAATCTTCAGAAACCGGTTGAAGGAGAATTGAAGTGGGCAGCAGCACGGACAGCCTGGATTTTTTTTTCTTTTCTCACTTAGTCAGGCTCATAAGTTCATGTGGGCCGGTCGCATGCGAGATGCTGAGAATAGCATCGCAGCTATGTATAACTTCTATAACGTCAAATCGGATAAAATTCGTCACTCGCACCTGAACAACAGGACAAACCAAACTTGTTCTCTCTTCACTGAGCTCATTACACCAGCATGTTTCTATAGCTCACGGTAAAATACCTGCACAGAGGGCTGCGCTTGGATTGCCTTTTCATTTCTGCTTCACGTTAATGTCAGAACTGTAGTTGTTGTTTAGGAAACGGCACATTTGAGAGGGAGACCATCATTCATGCTCGGCGATTTGCCTTGCAGAATATCCCACTGTGGCTTCTTTTAAAAGATGGAAATAAATATTGAAAAAATAATATATGAATGACTCTAGAATAAACTCTTCACACGTATGATAAGATCCATCAGATTGAGAAAGCACCAACACGGTTGTTCTCTGCCAGACTTTGAGAGCTCTGATATAAAAATAAGATGCAACCAAGTGCACCGGGAAAATAAGAATCTCAATAATATCCCATTTTAATTTGGAGTTTGACTTGCCGTCTTGTTTAGCCTCTTCTGCAAATGGCTGAAGAGGCCAACCAGCTGTAAATATTGACCTACAATGTAATTTCATGCACGGCTGAGTGTTTCATTGCTATATTTTTTGTAATCAACCTATTTAATAATTTAATATTCAAAGTATTCATTAAATAAACTATTTGTCAGAACTAAATAATGTTGACCTAGCTATTGTTAGCTAGAATTGACCTAGCTTGCACAAGCTAACATTAGCTAGCTATAAGAGAAAATGTTGACAGCTAGCTAATAATATTGGACATATTTCTCTTTACCACCATTAGAGGGAAGTAATGTTCATATGTTATGTGCAGTTATCTTTTCACAAGATATCAAATATTTTCTTAGGTAAAAACAATTGTTTTACCTAAGAAAACACCAACACGGTTGTTCTCTGCCAGACTTTGAGAGCTTTCTCATGCATTTATAAGAACAGTTGTTAACTCATGACAAGGTTGATTCCATCAGTCATAACTTCCTGGTGTTCCTTTGTCTGTCATCTGTAGAATTGGCTTCTCGTGTGACTTGTCAGTTCTTTGTGAAACATGAGGGCTTCACCGTGTGGTGGATCTATCCCCTCAGATCCGATCAGACGAGGAGAAACAGCAGGACGGAGACACACGTCTTTGTTGAGCTTCGCTTTAATGCTGTCAACTCGTGGCAGCCTCACAACAGCATGCTTCCTGGTTACCGTACCTGTCATCAGAGATCCTGTGTGTCTGAACCAACCAATCAGAAGACAGATGGATTTAAAGGTGTGTGAGAAGCACAGAGGCAGATTCAGCAAATCACCTTGACTGTTTTAAATATGCTAATGTCCCCTGTACAATGTATTTTTAACAATTAAGTTCACTTCCAAACCTTTGCTAGTGTCATGGTTTTGTCTTCGGACTATTTATTTCCACATCTTTATGAAAAGTGTTTTTAGTTTTAATTATAACCTCCTTGTGTTTCATGTGTATCCCTGTGTTTCTGTTTGGATATGACTTCTTCGTGTGTATCTCATGTTTTCCCCCTCCCTGTGTTCTGTTTCCTGTTTTATTTGTAGTTTCTGCTCTTAGTTTGTTTTCTGTCTTCACTTCCTGTCTTTGTGATTGTCTGCACCCAGTCCTCATGTGTTCCACTAGTGTTTAATTGCCCCTCCCTTCCCTGTGTGTGTATAAGTCTCTGCACTTGGTTGCATCTTATTTTCATATCAGAGGAAGTGATACACCATTATTCCTGTATCCAACCCCTGCCCTAGAATTTAATGACCCGTATCGCATCTCTCCACCAGGTTTCATAGTCGTCCATCCGGTAGTTTCTTACAAACATACTGACAAGGTGTGAAAACATAACCTCTAGTGACCTTGGTATAGTTCAGATGTTTTACAGAACCCCCCCATCTGCCAGCAGTATAAATATAAATATGCAATATTTTGCATGAAATATTAATTAGTTTGCATTTCTATCATAAATTCCACAAACCGGCGTCCATAGCAAGACGTCGGAAACATGTAACTACTTGTGTATTTTTGTATCATGTTTCTCATAATAGCTGAAGCACAAGTGTTTTCTATAGGTCGGCTCCTTCGCTCCTCGCTGAGGACGGCTCGCTGTGGAGTGGGCAGGAAGTGTTGTCTGCACAGCAGGGACCGCCTCCTCCATCTCGGTCGCCCGAGTGACACTTTGCACAGCTTGGACGGAGCTGCAGCATAGAACCGATGTATATCCAAGGTGACATTGCCATGTAAACTCTGAAAGGGGTGATGGATCTGTCCCAATTTCTTCCTTTTCCTTTGCCCATTTATTTCCTCCTCCTTTTTTTCTGTGGTTCAGGCCTGGGGCCCTCGTCCCAGCATGTGGTTTTTTTTGCCCCTGGCAGACAGCTGGGGAAACACCATGTGGAGATGCACAGTCCATCACAGGGTTCACACAGAACCCACAGACAGTTACTCCCATGTCTCCGGCGCACCTGACAAGTCTTCACGTGTCAGAGGGAGCGTTACACCCGCGGAGAGAAGCTCGCCAACATGACTGAGGATGTGGACTGAGCGTTCTTACTGTGAGGATGAAATGGACACTATATACGACAGTCTACTTCCAACACCCCCACCAGAAAAATGTGTTTAATACCATGTAATAGTGGCATGTAACTCCAACAGGTTGAACTGGAAACCATTATGGTTCAGATCCCATCAGAGGAGACAAAAATTCAGAATTTGGAGACGGGAATAAGCGATATTCATCAACAAGGGGTCATAAATCAACTCAAGATCATAGGGCTCGACTCTCTGAGTCTCAGCGCTGCAACTAACGACTATACTGATAGTCGATTAGTTTCGATTGTGAAACGATTAATCGACTAATCGTATTATGAATGACAGAAATTCTCAATTGCTCTTATTTAGCCAGCAGCTTGAGGTTGTTCGAGGCATGTGATGACTGAAAATAAAGACAATAAAGATCGATACTTCATTAAAAAAAAATGTCTTTTAATAAACTTCGCTACATATTAGGGCTACTGTTGACACAAAAGCAAAGAAAAATCAAGTTTTTGTCAATTTAAAACCAAGAACAGGCCAAGTGCTGATACTGAAAATAAATTAAAAATCAAGTATCCATTTTTCCTGTTAACAAAAAGGATAGGGAAAGTATCAGCAAAAAAACTCAGTCTTCTTCGGACTGCATAGCTTTGATTAAAAAAGACGTTTGTCAGGCAATAGGATAACATTACGCTTTAAAACTCGTTGACTAATAGTTGCACCTCTACTCAGCACCTCGTGGCACAGTGCCCGACACACACGTCTAGAAATCTTCCTTCCTCCTGTGCAGAAAAATATATGTTTTACCCGAGACAACTTTGTTCAGAAAGCCGAGTCCGCGGAGAGAAACGCGGCAAGGGAGAAGCAGGCTGGTGACTGATTACGATACCATATGCTGTCCCGGCAGTGACGCCCGGGCGGAGAGGCACTCACGGCTGACAAATGATCCGATGAGTGTTTCGCTCCGAATGAGAAGTGACAAGAATCAGGATCACAGTCGAGTTGAAACAGCGGGCTGGAGGATTTACTGTCCTCCGGCAGTAAATATGGAGGGAAAGCTTCGGTATTTGATCGAAAGCAATGTGGCGATATCTGTATGAAACAATCAGTATGTTGAACACATTATTTCATTTGACTAATTCATTTAGAGTTAATCAATTTGCGCAAGAAAGGCTCTAGTGCCTAGACAACATTGTAAAAATTAAGCTGTAAAATGCACTACTGCACTTAACTGTCAAATAAAATAAATACACTGTGATATAAAACATTGGTATTAGGTTATTAATATTAATGCATTAGGGCATACGTGGCCGTTGAGGAAAAATCGGAGAAGTCATGAGAATAATTTTTTTTTCAAATATCGTGATGTAGTGGAAACAAACAAATATAATGTCACAATACAAGCTCTAAAATGTCCGCTACACAACAAGATATCACACATAGTTGAGGTCCACCGGTTCCTCCTGTTTCCTTCCCAAGAAACTGCTCATTGAAAAAAAACCTCAAGGTGAAAAGCACACTTCCCTGCAGCGACGCGGTCGATCGGATGAGCGGATATCAAGAATCATGAGATAAATTTTTCCTCTTTTGGCCCATCATTTTGTTTATTAAAACGGAGACTGTATAGTTTTTAGGCAGTGGAGCAGAGAGGAAGTGGAAAGAAGCAGAACAATTACTAACTATTTTAAAAGCTGGTTCAAAGTATACTGGTTGAGTCAATGTGTTTAGAAACTTTCCATGCCGGATGGTGTAACACTTTCTCCAGACTGCACTCACGATCCCTTCGTGACCTTAACTGCATTTCCCCCCCCGGAAGGATCTTTAAAAAAAGTAAAACAGCAGTTTGGGTAAAAAAAAAGGTTGAAGGCAGCAGTTTATTCCCTTTGATAAATGAAAGTACAAGCCTGGGCATGAGAAGCAATGTAAACAAAATGATGTATTATTCAGTTTTTAGCCATCAAATGCACACACAGTCATTTCCCCGAAAAGTAGGACACAATGAAGACCACGTTCTTTGCTTTTTTTCGTTTAGCAAGTATTTATGCTAATTGAGTTGAGGAGGCCCTGCTTTTTTATGTGGATCACTGCTTGTGGGATCGGTGCAATGAAACCTGAGCAGAGGGTTAACTGGATGTGTTGTGGCCCCCCCGATCAAGCAAGGCGAGCGCTGTGGGACCACATGGAAAGAAAATACGACAAAGCCCACAGAGTTTTTCTGAACTTTTCCATCCTTGCGACCTATATTCGGCTGCGCTCGCTGTTAACCTTTAGTCAACGATATCATCTGGATAAGTGGTGTGTGCCTTTTAATTGCCAGCCTTGATTTTAGAATAGCGCTCACTAATTGAAGCCGTAAAAATGTCCTCAGGTGGCTCTTGGCGGTCATAAAAGGCCCAGCATGCACACGCTAACTAGGGGGGCAACTTTTTTTATTTATTCTATTTTTTTTACGACGAGAGCCTGTTAGGAGCCAGGTTTGCGTTTCAATTGTGGAAATCAGTGTCAGTGGAAGTATATTATCGTGTGATCTGGAATCGACGGACCCACGTTGATGAGTCGCTTTGCCAACTGTGTCAAGAAAGTTGCACGCACGATCGGAGACTCCCCCCGCGACCTCGGTTGCACTCCTCGTGGCAAATGGACTGAATTAACCCTGACGAATGCGCGGAGTGCCTCTTTAAAGCTGAAAAGAGCAACCTGGTGTCGAAAATGAAGAGCTCATCGAGACTGCGGTTGCGACACACAATTCAATCAAACCCCTCATCCACAAATACAGCCGGTAACGAAGGTATAAACAAATTGCGCGGCCCACGTCGAACGATTTACCCGCGCTAAATTAATAACCGTCTGGTGAGAGAGTTAGTGTGTTGTAATATATTTGGCAGGACCAGTAATTATAAAACTAGGCCATATTGCAATGGGAGATAATTAACGGTAGCCCCGTCCCTGGGAGGTTTTTTCTGGAGTGGGGGGAGGCTTTGACACAGCCTATTCAATTATGTCCTTCCCTGTGGGTCTGGAGAGCCCGGAATATAGAATATCTAAATTAGGCACATGACAAATCTCTCATTGAGTCAGATGAAGCAGGGTCACGAGTGGCAAGGTGGCCGTCAAGTCGAGGGAGCAAATCGACTTTGTAGCCGGCTCGTGGGTAGAGAGAAAGTTAACACAAGGTTGTGGACTTGTTTTTCTGTGCTCGGGAATAGACTTTGCGCTTGAATATAATGTGAGATCTCCGTTATTATCTCGCCTTTCCTAAAGACTCACCAGGCTGGAGAGCATTCACATCATCTCTCTAATATGATCTGCACTGCAGTGCTCGGGACAAGGAGATATACGACCCACAGGAGGAAAAGGGCACCAGCACAAACCAGATCAATTAATGAGATGCTGGAAAACCACTCAAAATTGCCTATTGATTTTCTGTGCCGCGTGTGTGGGGCTAATTGCATCGGAAATTCCTACAATGTCAGGATTATAAGTTTTGCCCGCATGATGGAATTTGGTGCAACCCTCCCAAACGAGGCTCACGAGCTGATGGGATTTAATAAGGCGGCAATTATAGGAAAGATGTTAGCCGCGACACTTCTACCTGAGATGTCGGTGCTCGGAGGATAATGGCGTAAATTGGTTTTGCGAAAAATGGATGCAACACAAAGTCCAGAGTGTAGCGAGAGATGGAAAAAATGACTCACATGATGAAAGTTTATGAGGGAACATATTGAATACAAATTACATCCGGTAGCAATTTGTTTAAGCCAATAAAAAATGCTATATTCATTATTATCAGCATGGTTGCGGAGAACCTAAGGTTACTCCCGATACTGCATATGTATCATAAAAGTATTTTACACTGTAAGCAAATAACTGGAAAGCTGGAAATCTAATGGTAGAGATGTTTCATTGAAGAGTCCTTTTTTTTCCCCCAGATCAGCAATAAAACATGTCCTAAATCTTTTTTTTTGCAGTATCCAGCACATCATAGACAAAGAAATGGGTCATTTATATCAACGCGGGAATTCAAGATATCACATTTGACCCTCTGTGCATGGCCCGTTCAACACCTGCACATTGGAGTGCCGGCTAAAAATAATTCCCAGAGCAGGGGAGGCCTGAGAGGTGCTTGTACACGCGGTTCAAAGGCATTGTTATACACTCCTTTCGTGGTGGAAGTGATGAATGGGGTATATAAGTACAGAATCTGTCCATTAAACAGAGAAATAGGAACAGAGCCTTTCAAAGTTTTGACATGATGAACGACGGCGTGTGCAGGAATGGCCGGGGGTAAAACAGTGTTTCTAGTTCACATATCAGTGTTGCTAACATATTTCAATTCAATCTATATATATTGATATTATATATATATATATATATATATATATATATATATCTAGCAGGGGTGTACAGCAGGAAGGTCGCTCTCGATCGGCAGCAGATTGACGTCGTGAATGAGAGAGAGAACGACATTGCATACGACCTTTGAGTGAACACAAAACTGCGGCTGGAACTATGACTGAAGTCTGAATGTCTGCAAGGACGGTAAAAATCTTTATGGACAATCACGTTAGCAAGCAAAACCGCAAACAGCCGCGAGCAAAACACCGAGGTAGAGATGAGAGATTGAGTGTAAAAGTTACTCATAGGCCTTTTATTCCACTGCAGGAAATAAAACCGCCATTTTGTCTTCTAATTTCAGCTCCTTTTGAGTTCTCTCACCCCCCCCTTAAATACTGTGGAAAGCCTCAGCCTGTTGTTTTATCCCAGTAGGTGTATACAGAGGGAGTTATAATATGGGCATGGCTGTGGTTGTGTTGTCTCTGTTGTCGTTGCTAGATCAAGATTGGCAGCGCGGTTGGCAACCCCCTTTTGACCATACCTGGAACCGGCCCCATGCCTAAGATCTGGGAGCCCATCGCCAAAAAGCAAATGGCCGAGCAGGGTAAACAAAAGGAAAAACCTGTGTTACGTGGGAACACGCTCGGCTCCCGCGGCGACAAAAGAGCAGAGGGTCGGACAGGTGAGTGGATTTTAGAGGAAGAGTTACCGAGCTTCGTAAAAATCGGCATCTCTGCGAGCTCTTCACTTCATCCCTGAACAACCGGCTAAATAAAGACGGGCCGGGATCTGGACTAATTAGGGAGAACTTGAGTGCCTTTTTTTTTCTCATCTCAGTTAGCATTGGCTGAGATGAGCACAAGACGGCACAGAGTGTCCACTTCAGGCGAGCATCTCATTATGCAGGGGAAATAAAATGTTGTGCCTGAAAATGAAATGAAATGGAGAAAAACACAAAAAAAAAGGCCTGAGTTTCTGGGGCTCACAATAAGTGTTTGTCACAATTTTACCCAACTAGTAGAACTGTCAGTTCCCAAAACGAGGAATAATGTACCCTGGTCCCCCCCCATCCTGAAGTACCGCAGTGTCCTGGCTGGTGCCGCAGCCACTTCTTCCATTGTTTCGGGGAATCACTCGGAGCCCTCCTCTGATGTGACAAGGCAAATTACGAGTTCGACTCTTGTCTCCAGCTAATGATGTGGCGGCGGATGACTGGATGTTCATTCACAGCGAGCCCCCCCCCATTCACAGCCCACGACACATCCCCCCCCCCACACATAAAGCCGAATGGTATTCTCTGTAATCTCATCTCGCTGCACTAAAATCCGAGCAGTTTCAAACAAGCGCGTGCAGCCATATAAGCATGTGCAAGAAGTCCGACCATTAAACATGTGGCTGGATTTCTTCTCTGGTTTCTGGGGAAGCGAAACATAAAAAAGGCAGCCCCCGGAATAACCACTTGGGAACAAACGCCACTGATATTTCATAATTCTGTGAAGAAAGTTATATTCAGCCTCATTAATTAATCACTTAAAAACCATTATATTGAATGAATCTCCCTTAAAAATCCAACGATTTACCACAGGGGGATTTTGCAGGATGGCTTGGTGCTTCCTTGGGACGCCGAGATACTTTCTGATTTGGAGGAACGGAAACTGTCCTTGAATGCAACCTTGGCTTTCCAGCATCTCCCACTTACTCTACTCCGTATCTGTCCCTTTCGCAACCCTCATTATTGTTTGGTGAAGACGCATTGCAGACACCCTGGCTTTACACTGAGAACCACAAAGACGTGCACCTGCCGCCGCTAATGCTTTTAATGAGCATTGTGTGAACTCGTTTTTGCTCGTGAATATTGGATGTTCATTTATATTTCAATAGTCTCACACACTCCAGCCCTGAGCACTTGGCTCATTTCTCAAGGAAAGTAGCATGTAAAGCAACAACGTGCGAAAAGAAATTGCCGCTAATGTATTCTGTTTGGGTTTTGCGAGCCCTTAAACTTCACGCTCCAAGTGTAAGTCCTCATCAGCGTATAGATCCTCGACTGACATTAAAGGAACATGGGACTGTATCGGCGCTATGGCAGCACCTTGAGATACAGGGGACATTCTCCCAGTTCAGATCTGCTTCAGAACACGACGATATGAAGCTTATTCCAGTGCAAAGCTCACAGCGGCGCTCGACAGATCTGGTGTCTATTCATCACCGACACGGGCAGCTTGCTGTTTTTTTATCTCCTGACATCACTCAGACGCAGTATCAATCCTCTGCAGAGGACCTGGCTGAGCTCCCCCTAGACTAGAGTATTTCACTTCTTTTTTTTTGCAGGTTTATTTTTTTTTGTTCATACCAAGGTCAGGGGACCATGCCATCAAAACGTCCCCTTCCTCCTCGTGTCTACTCCTCTTCGGATTGCGACTCACAAATCCCTTTAGCCTGTCGGTGCTAGCAACGGCTTACTAGCTTTTCAAGCCACAGTCATGTGGAGTTGGCACGCTGTGGCATTTTGTTTGTTTATCCGGCAGTCGAAAAATCGCCACATCAACGGGACTGTTGGCTGTTTCATTAAGCTAATGCTATTGATTATGACAACAAGGCACAGGGATTCGGAGGGGGGGGGACACGCACATAAGAGGCACCCTCTACCAGGGCGTTGCTTTTGATTCTTGCCGCGCCAGGCCCTGTGTGCTTATTTTTTTACCCCAAAAGAAAACAGAGAGAACACTTGAGCTAATCAATAAATGAGACCTTATGTCGGGGGCTGACTGACAAGATGAATGATGGAATAAAATAAGACGTAAACAAGAAGCGGTGACCAGCAGGTGGCCAGCAGGGGGCGGATGGCAAAATCTGCAGGCCGCCTCTTGAAGTCCCCTCGTGCCCCTGTCCTCCAACCTCCAATGCGGTGTAAATCAGAGAGAAAGTGAATGAATGAGGTGTCAGAAAAAAACACGTGGGGCAGGCACACAAGCCCTGTCATGTCTCCACTGTGTGTGTGGGTGTGTGTGTGTGTGTGTGTGTGTCGTCCCGCAAAAAAAGGAGGGAGGATGAGCGGCGGTGGCTGTTTCCCCCTCCTGTGACAGCTCCACGCTCATTCTCCTGTGAGCCAGATTCTGCTCTGCTTAGGGCAACAGTGACACACACACACACACGCACTGGCATCCAGTGGATCTCTTTTTGCTTTTCCGCTTGCAGAATCGCACACACACACACACACACAGGCGCTGCGGAGTGACGGGCGCCTGAGACAGCTCAGGCGCCCAGCAGGAGTCACAGAGGCGCTGTGCCAAGTTCTAGCCTCTGCTCTGTTCCACCCCGGCAGTACGCCTTTGAGAAAGGCCTCGCTTGACACACTGTTCAGTATAGATAATATATGACTTACTATGTGAACACTGGCAATTGAGGACGCTATGTTCCTGTCAGCAAGGCACAGCTGTGGATCACAGTTATTCACTGAATCAACATATGATTAAGATAAGGCTAAATTTAGGACATCTATATATGCACTTCATACACCCACATAATTCGAAAAATTCACAAATCTCTCCGTGCAGGGACATGCAAACGACCGGCGCGTATACAAAAAAGGAATTAGCATGTGCAGCATCATAATGCAGTCATGCATATTGCATGTGGAAATTGTCTCCGGCAGCGTGGATAATTGTGCCGGAACTAACACCTGCATGCTTAGATAAAGTCGGACATCTTGAGTTAAGCTGCGTTTTTGTCGTTGAACAAACAGCCCCGGATGAGGAGCTCGGTATCGATTTTCATCTGTGTGCAATCTACGCGTGTTTGTCCAAGATTACCTCTTCATGTGTGTTTGGAACAAGAGGCTTTAGGGAAATTGCTATTGTTTATGAAGACAACAAAAAAAAGGGGGGAAAGAGAAAAACCTTTGAGACGCCTGACGGGGGGGGGGAAGACAAAGGCCAACTCCGCGCCGCTAACTCTGAGAGTGGGAGCTCCGACTGCTTAGTCCACTGAGCTGAAACCCCACTGCATTGTGGATATTACCCATTATTCCAGTGCTTCCTGAACCCGAGGAGCCGCCGCTTCAATAAATACACAATTCAGTTTAGAATTCTTCATGTTTTAAAGGTTGTCCTCACTCAAAATGGGAGCTGGTAGCTGGATTTAAATACCAGCGAATGGCTTTTCGGCAATTTAAGCTGCGACTATCAGTTCATTACGTACTCCTCTCAGACCATTGAACTAATTTCCGAGCTGCTGTTTTAAGGCTGAAAAGTTTTAACAGTTTCATCCTCTTTTATTTTCACCTCAGACATATCTCCAGACTCTACAAAAAAAAACGTTTTGACTCACACAAAGTCTCGCCCCAATCCGAACCTCTGTTTCATTTCAATCAAATTAACGGAAAAGTAGGTGCTTACAGCTTATTTTTGACTCAAGAAGCCACTTACTGAGGGAGAAGACATTTGCAGATCTCAGTATCTTTTCAAGCAAACACTTTATATCCAAGGCATATTAGACGGAGAAATAAAAAGTACTGGTTTTCATCATATTTTTATCACTTGTGGGCTCATTGACCGTTGCCAGAAGGGGGTTTATCAAAGGGTGCTCTGGTGTTAAAGGCAACCAAATGTCAGCCTCAGGTTGGGAAGAAGAGTTCTACATCTCCTCGAGGGGGTGTCCCCATTAATCGTCGATGGATCTAAAGTGTCAGCTTTAGCTTGTTGCCTCATTCCTGCTGCCAGCGTCTGGGGCCGTTGTCAGGGAGATGTTTGGCTCCTTTTTTTTAAGAGACTCCCATCAGGGTCATTTGTGTGAATCTGGCTACTCTCTCCCATTCGTCGGGGGTTGCCTCTCTCTGTCAGAATTTGTATTCTCATCTCATCAGCTCGTCTTCTTGTGCGTATTTGTCCGATGTGGCTGAACTGGACAATATGGCCAAGACTCCCGTTCCAGGGCATTGGGTTTGGAAGGAATGACAGGAGCATTCATCAACTCCCATCCTCAGGAGACGGCGATCCGGGGTTACACCTACCTGTTTAAGTCTGTGATGGCAATTCATTACACCGTAATAGCCCATCAACAAGGCTTGCACTTGAAATACAAGCCGTGTAATGTGTCTGTAATAAGATATAATTAACAGAAACGTCATGGTTTCTCACAAACCCGTAATGTCATCGTTTTCAAAATATAATGAAAAGCAGTAGAATATCAGGCTAATCAAAGGTCTAGGTACAAATAAAGAGTGCCCCCCCCCATGTGGACCAATTGCCAATTGCTTGGCTGAGCCGGGCGTTGACCTAATGTAGCAGCGACAGTGATAACAAGATGAGATCTGTCCGATTGGAATCAGCCGGCGATCAGTTGATGGTATTGAACATCGGCTCCTTAATGGTTTATCAGAGGGGCAGGTTGCTGTGTCTGGGAGAAACAGAAAACCCTTTTTTTTGTCCACTGGCTGCGGAGGTGTAGAGACAAACAGGCCTAATCAGTCACAGTCAGGTGAAAGGGGAGGGGGGGCAGTGCTTAGCACATCTGCTAACCGGTTGCCTGTGAGCAGCCTGGGAATTTAGTTGTGAGAGAAATCAATCAGCTTCTTAAGGCACTGATCGAGATGTAGGAACCGCTACTACAGCATAAATACTATATTGTTGTTTGCATGATATGTTGTGTGAGCATGTTCAAAATCAAAGGTGACACGTCCAGTAAAAGTGAAAAAATAAAGCTTTCAGAGAGGGAAGACGTGGGATATTATCGAAATATGGTGTAAATGGTTTGTTTTTCGGATGAATAGTGACAGAAAGAGGAGGAATGAAAACTTTAGAGAGAATTGAGAGGTTAAAAGCAAAAAGGGCCCGAAGTCAAAGTTCTTTCACAATTCTGCATCGTTATATGTACTTGTGCTTGAATTGTGATTTATCCATGTGTATTGTAGGATTTGTGTCTCTGTTGTTTGAGTCTTGAGTAATGTAACAAAGTACATTTACTTAGTTACTGTATGTAACTAAATTATAATTTACATGTGCCTTCCTTGAGTAGATTTACTTTCAGGTACTTAACACTTTTCCTGCACTACACAAGTTGCAGAATAGTTGTAATTAAAGGGGAATTAGTTCAGTGGTCTAACTGGTGAGGACAGGTCAACATAAGAACCTACCTCCTTGGAGGACAGGACAGTTTAAGGAAAATGCCTGAAATTGATTTGTTGGAGACCACATCCATAGCGTCATCTGCTGCATTATTTTTGAATAAAACAGAATCTGTACTATTGCATTACAGAGAAAATGCAACAGATACTATACTTTACAAGTAGGAGAGTTCATGCGGCATCTTTACTTTGACATTTATTTGTACTCTAACTTAAGGTTAATGTTTAAGCTCTTCCTCCACCACTGCAGATTGCACGCCCTGTATTTAAACCTCTGTATCTAGACAACATGCGAACCCTGCACAGAAAGACCCCGGTCAGCCATCTGGGTTTGAACCCACAACCTTCCTACTGCAGCTGACTGTGTCTTCACCGAGTGTCTTGTCATGTCCATCGTGCTCTGCCAATGTCCTATCCAGAACTGTCCATCCCTCTATTTCCTTGATTTGAAACAACTAGGACATTGGCTGAACAAAACAATCACTTTGCTCCTATAGGGACACACAGGCATGGGGAGGAAGCTCAAACCCCAAGAAGTAGAGGGGGAGATATATATAACCTTCTTCCTCCAAGGGAGAGTGATTACAATTTCTCTCTTTAAACCCCTCAGCCCTATGGGGTCGTAATCAAGACATACCCTTGCACCTATAGTGATTTATAGTTTACACTCCTCCTCGCAATCAATAGATTGATGAGATTCCGCGGTTGTGATTGAACAACAACAACGAAAGTCTTTTCCGTGACTTTACCCACAACAAACGACAATGAATCTCCTCGTCCGCCTCGGTGATAGCTCTCGCCACAAATCCTTTATCTGTTCATTTACTCTCCCAACAAGTAATGTCCCTTTTGCTTTTTTTTTAGAAGACATCCTGCAAGGCCCATTACAGTTAAATAAGCTCTTTTAGAAATGTCGGTTTAATGGATGGACGTCCTCTCGAGATTTCCCTTATTCTACATCCAATATAGTTTTATCAAACGTTTTGGGTGCCATCATTTGACAAATTATTCATGAACGCCAGATTAAAAAAAAGGGAGAAACTATGAAAATAGAGTTTCTAAATATATATTTATTTAAAAAGCCAGACAGGAGCACATGGCAGGCAGTGAATTAATGTCAGAACTCCCCCCTTATTAAAGTGAACTACTGTCCTGAGTCATCAAGTTGAAACGTGGGGATTTTGTTTGCTGTATCATCATGAGCAACCTGAGCAAAACCTCAGGCTCGCACTAGATCTGTATGTGGTCCCCCCCCGCCCATGCACCATCAGCACTCCTCACACAGGTTCGGCAGGTGAAGGTTGCCAAGTTCGGTGGGTTTTCTCTCTCTCTTTTACAAACTGATTTCAATGACAATGGCGTAAGTGCCCCGGTGCAGTTGTGTAGGAGGACTGCAGGAGTGGTTCGGCGGGGAAAATGGGACACCAGCATAAACACCAGAGAGATCAGGCCATTGTTTCTGCCTCTAAATATACGGAATTCAGCACACACACACACACACACACACACACACGCACATGCACAGACAGAGAGAGAGCGAGAGAGAGAGAGAGCGAGAGGGGGGGGGAAGAGGGGGAGAATGACATTAACCAGCCCGGAGAGAGGAATATTTTTCTCCTGCTTGACTCACAGGCTTTTAATGCCCTCTTGCTGTCACACAGTAAACTGCATTTTAAATTCTTCCCCACACACACACACACACACACACACATTCATCCCCGACACGTGATCAATAGGCATTTTTTTTTATCATGTTGATATTTCAAGGGGATAAATTGGTTGTCACCCTTTAAGCGTGAAGAGGGAGTTTGCACGCCTCCTGCTGCCTCTTCCTCCCACAGTTACAAAAAAAAACATACAGGTAGTGAATGCATGTGAATTGTGTCATGTATTTTTACATTGGATCTTTTTTCTAGCATTTTAATTCAAGCATAATTTCATGGACAGAATCAGGACGTCTCTCGCCTAGTCACATTTTTGAGTGGCTGTTCATCTGTATTCTGAGGGGGTCCACCCACAGATTGTATACAAAGATGGACGACGTAACAGCTCCCCAAAAGTGAAGCCAAAGTATTTCAATCGCCACCTGGTGGCTGCTTTCAGACAAAGACTGTCACCCCTGCATTCTTATTGTTAGTGGGTGGGACATGGGTCAAACTAAAAAGTCCAAAGCATGCGTCAAATATATTTCTCTCAAAGATGGTTTCTTAGCACACTGATGTTTGTTTAAGTTAGATTTCTCAGAATTAATGCTATAAAAAAGGGGTTGAAACATCCTGATTGACAGCTGAGACTGACTCGCGATTGGCTAAGCACGCGTCATTGGCTGGATGGCGTCGCGCCCATACCATGATTACACAGACTTTGCCACAAGATGGCAGCGTTTGTATCCGGGATATTTTGTGTGTGACTACAGTAAATGATTATCCAAGATTGATGGTCACACAATGAAGCATCATCAGTTGTCGGGAGGTTCTTCAATGATGTTGCAGTGTTGCTTTAGCTTAGCATAGCTTAGCTTACTTTGAACTGAGAAACAAATTCCTCACCATACTGAATCGATTCCTTTTAACCATGCTAGCTGCCTAAAGGAATGCTGTTTCCCAGTGCAGCCTCGCCGAGCTGTGAGCGGGGGTGCCTGCTATCTCACCCAGTCACTGAGCCGTGACTCGTTATAACCTTTGCTGCAATGCCCGTGATGAACCGGACCACGCCAATCGCCAAATAGTGCAACCGGATCAGAGGGACGAGTTGATGTCCGCGTATTTACCACACACAGCGAGTGACTCATCTGCCGATTCAGGATTCCTGCGAGACAGTTTGTATCTGAGAAAGAAATGAAGTTAATCAAACAGGCCCCAATAACATGTGACTCACGGTGTCACATGGTCCGTGGTGTGATCTCACAAGAACCCCCACAGAGTGAGTCACATGCTTCTCCCTGCTGACCACGTATTTGGGCCGTGAGATGTAATTCAGCCTCTCTCCGGGGAGACAGTCGGCATCGGGGTTGGCGATCGCCCCCCCCTGCGATAGATTCACACTTTGGTCACACGCATGTTTAATTATAGCCGTTTTTTAAGGTTTTCTGTAGTGGCGAGCCGACAGTGTAGATGAGAATAACGAGAAGCACATTTTCCAAGAAAGCGCTCGGTGTCAAAACAAAACCCGCAAACGCAGAGATAATGAGCTTCAGAGGCCTGCCTGCGTTACACTTAAAGTAATATATGGGACATAAAAGGACGGATTCCTTGATGGATACCACTGTAGTGCACGTGACCACAGATTTAAAAATAACTTACCCTGCCTAAACATATGTTCCTTCAGGCCGAGGGATTTAATGACTCACCCAAGACGAGGAGCAACAGATAAAAGCTTTTTTTCCCCCTCTCTCTCTCTCTCTCTCTCTCTCTCTCTCTCTCTCTCTCACCGGAGCAAAGGATCATTTACTCCATATTGCAGCTCAGTGCAGATGATTTTTCAATTTTCAATGTACCTCCTGGGTTTCTTCTGAAACACATTGAGACTTCTTGCCCTGAGTAATGGCTTTCGCGACTTTCGAGGTAGCTCCTAGATGCAACTTACACCCCCGCCGCTATCTACAGAGAGCACCGCGGAATACACAAGTGTCAATGAAATGGCCACAGGGATGGAACAAAAATTGTGTTGCATCTACTTAAGTTTGAGAGTAAACGGTCAAATGAAAAGCCAAAAATGTGCTGCTGTGTTTCCAACCCCCCGCCCCTCCCGAACCAAAACCCCCCGCACCCTGACCCTTCGACAGCTGTCGGCTCCAATAATATTTTACTGTATAATTTTCCTTACGTCAATGGCCTGCGGCGCTCCAGGTGTCATTAGGAACATACTTCCGCGCTATGTGTTTTACTGCCACCGTTAATTTTACGAGGGCCGTTAAGTTAAGTGGAGGTGTACGCTGCCAGCGATCGTGCTGCTTGAATCAGCGGTTTATTAGCAACCCCCCACGCCCCACACACACACTCCCCCAAAAACAGGGGGGGTGGGGGAAAGGGAGATGAAGTTTTGGTTTGCTGCACCCCCCCCGAGGCCTGAGAGCGCCACTTTTTCGGAAATGATAAATCCAAGAGTGGAATTGAAATGCAACGAGTGAGATTTACACGGCCACATAAAACAAAATGACCACACCATATCATCTGTGGGGTTATTGATCAATGCCAGATGCCAACCCCTAAAAATAATTCTGCAGCAGGTGTCTTGCTTTAAAAAGCTTACTCTCCAGCACACGACTGGCAATTCGAAACCGCTTAGCATCGGAGGACGTTGACAGGACGGTGGTTAATCTGATCGTTTCGCAGTAAATGGACAGGATTCGAATCGTGTTCCCTGATGGTTCCCCCAGAGAGGAGGATGAAGTTACAAAATACTTATTACTCCCCTAACACCGAAAATAGAAGCAACAAATGCAGCATTTTTCCGTGATCAAGTACAGAGGACACACACAGCTCTCTGCCCTGCTCCCGATGCTTTTACTCGGATCGAGTAAAAATAGGAAAACTATATTTGCCAAATGGAGAAAAGAAATTGTAGTCGTCCATTCCCAGGTCAAAGTGGCAGATACAAAAGGTTGTTCACTTTGCATAGAATAGAATAGAATCCCTATAATTTGGCCAATTTTGGCTTTTTAATAACTCAAAAAAAGTACAATTACAATAATCAAAGTTCGATATATTACAACTTTTATCCTGAAAGAACAACTTCCTCACAAAGAGTCATGGCGGTTCTGTTCACCTGACAGATTCACAGCTTCTCAGGCACATAAAGAACATGTCCACCAAACTAAGTCCCTGATTCCCTGGCATTACCTACAGTTTCAACCACCTTTCACCTCAGTCAGTGTTGTGGGAGCTTTTTCTTTCACGGCAAAAAAGAGTTCATCCCCGGCTAACTTTCTGCACAGATTATCGACAAACATTTGATCATAGTTTCTATTAGTCCCGTAAACGTATTTTATAAATATGTATATATGTGTGTGTGTCTCTCTATCAGAAAATGCCTTCCCATGCTTGACAGACAGCAGTGCTCCCTCTCCGGGCGCCTTTAGACTCCAAGAGTCACTGCAGATGAAGGTGACGCTCAACATTTAACCCCTTCCTCTTGATTTAAGGATTAAAAACGCCGATCCCATCGCCAGCGGCACTTTTTCATGGAGTGACTTTGCCCCCCCCACCCCCCGAGCACTTGAAAAGGCTGAGCATTAACCCACGAAGCCTGGCACATGATCAATAAAGCTTTGGAGACGCGCACGCCCCCCACACCCTACCGGCTCGCACGCACACACAAATGATCAATATCGATCCGTCACCCTTTGCCTCTCCTGCTCCACACCCCCCACCCCACCCCTGTCCATCAAGGGTACGTGTGCGTGTGAGGAAAAAGGCAGAACGCGCTCATGTGCATATGTCATCACATATGCACGCCGGTTGAATATTTTGCACTGTGCAGCAGCACCGCACCTCCCTGGTTTTTATTGACGTTGACAGCTGACATCCCTGCCTATAAGTATAAAGCATTCACAGCTGGGCAGGCAGGGGGCAGTTGATAAAATGCATGATAAAACAAAAAGTGCTGCAGCTGGAAGAGGGGGAAGAGGTGACCTTTTGCAGAGAGGAGGAGGAGGGTTTCCCGCAGCACTCCGATGTGGTGGGATTCAAGTGCAGGGGGTTCGCGGCGTCGCGCCTGGCGACTATCTCCTCCCCGGGCGGTGCCATTAATAACGGGAGGCGATCCGCCTCGCTGAGACGTGGGAAATGTAGTCGTCTGTGGCACAGTGGCGCGGCCGGATAAACGCCCGGCTAATTGATATGGACAGCAGGAGCTTCGCAGCGTGTGGGATTGGGATTGGAAGGTGGCGGGGCGGAGAGAGAGAGAGAGAGAGAGAGAGAGAGAGAGAGAGAGAGAGAGAGAGAGAGAGAGAGAGAGAGAGAGAGACCCGATGTGTTCCCGGGGCTGTGACGAGAACCACCGAACGTGGAACCGAAAAGGGGGAAAGCAAATTAATTTCTCTCTCTACTTTTCTCCTCTCCCTCTTACCCATCCTCTGCTTTTTTCCTCCTCCTCTTGGGCATCTTCCAGAGAGAGATTGCATCCGGAGTTACAAGACACATATGTATTCAACCGAGTCTATCTATCTCCCCCTACCCCCCCCACAGTCCAATGATTGATGTATCCTTTCAGCATGTACAGTCTTGCTATCCACAGGGATGAATAAACCACAGATGAGCAGCAATCTGCAGGGAGGGCACCAACACACACACACACACACACACACACACACACACACATATACACACACAGCCCAAGCACTTATAGTGGAAGCACGCCCAGATGCCCACGTAAACAAAATGCATAAAAAGGAATGCACACATCTGATATATCCACTTCAACACACACACACACCCACACACAAGGCTTTCAAGCTTTGACTGTATACCTTTTAGTCCGACCCATCATTCACTCTGTTGCATCTGTCATGGATTCTCACTTACTTGGCAGTGGTGTGTGTGTGTGTGTGTGTGTGTGTGTGTGTGTGTGTGTGTGGGGGTGTGGGGGTGGGTGTGCGTGTGCGTGGGGCTGCAGCATGATTGACTTGCACGGGTGCTTTTTGCAGTAGAGCGTTTTTTTAGGAAAATCACCAGTGCCCTCTAGTGTCCAAAAATCAACGCCACAGCTGCATTTACAAAAAAGAATATTGCATTTATTCTGACCACAGGAGAGAGCATGGCTTTAGATTTGAAGTGTGTGTGTGTGTGTGTGTGTGTGTGTGTGTGTGTGTGTGTGTGTGTGTGTGTGTGTGTGTGTGTGTGTTTGTTTTGTGTGTTTTTGTTCCACAGGTGGACGTGGTGGCTCTCACAGTAGGTGGAGGCGGCTCAAGCTGCGTTTAAAGGAGAAGGAGAGAGTGAGGTGACTCAGCGGGGACTTGGCAGCCGGTGCATTATGTTATCTTCACTTGTTAATACCTCACAGTCATTTCAGCGCATAAAACATTGAATTAATATCAAAACGAAATCCAGATCCATCGACCCGTTTGTCCCCATTTTTGTGTTTGCAAAACACAGCTCTTAACAGTGTCTTGGAATAGAAATAGAATAGTGCCCTGGAGTATTATCGAGGCAATGTGTGTGTTTAAATACAGGCTCCGAAAGTTTGGTTCCAGACCCATTTAACTTTATTTGTAAGGCACCCAGCTGTTGGAAAACAAAGAGACTTTATTGCTTTTGGATACACTTTACTGACAGACGGGGGATTTTTCCAGCCCACAATCACAGCTATGAGTCCTAACCTGTCCCGTCTGTCGTGTCCAGGCCAGGCCGAGCAATAATCCCTCTTAATTCACGTAACTTTCTATTATTTCGAGCAGTTCAAAGGGGCTAAGCGACGTGATTTAAGATGTTTACAACAGATTTTCTCTGTTTTCCTCTTTCAATTTAAAAGGTCTCTGGTGTAGTTTCCTTGTAAACAAGTAGTAACCGCTCACCAAAACACAATCAGCGTATATCCTCCCTAATTAAACATTTAAAGAGATGATGATTATTCAAACACTTTTAAAGCCTATTTGTTAACATCCATGCTTTTATACATCCCCTGCCTTTATTGGCACAATGCTACACTACGCTTGCCATATACGCCCAGGGGAGATGTCAGTGCTTTTTTGTTGTTGCCTCCTCACGTCTGTGTGTGTGTTTGTGTGTGTATATTCATCTTTGTTGTGTCTTTAGAACCTTTTCCAGCAGAAACACTGACCTTGTAAGGAACAGTAGAGGTCATGGAGACCAAAGCCAAAGACCAAAACTTTAAATTTCTGGGGTTGGTGATCGCTGAGGTTAGGGATGAGGTTTTGGTTACACTGTCCACAACTAATGTGAGTCATTGCAAAGTCCTAACAAGAATAGCTGATCAAGCATGTGTGTTTGTTCTAGGGAGGGATTTTCTTGTAAACCGCAATGTCTTGTGTGCATTCCTCCATCGTGTGTGTGCACATCCATTTTAAAACAGCTGAGGAGGGCTGTCTGCAATAGAATGAATCAAACGTAACTATAAGGACATTAATTAAAAATCACACAAAATTCACACAAAGTATTTACCCCAATATGTACACTGTGTGCAGCATAAATCCCCCTAACGTTGTAATAATAATAATAATAACAAGGCCGTAAGACATGAAAGTGCTAAAAGAAGAAATCAAGCAAACAACGCACACTTTCCTGCCAATTATAACTTATTTATCTCTCCAGCTCCGCCGCAAACATCAGCCGGAGAGTCAAACCACATCTGGCGTCGCCCAACGACAGCACAATTAGCTCGGAGGTGGCGTCTGAAAGTAAACAGATAGACTAATACAAAGATACAGAGCGGATACAGAGAGCTCCTCCTCTTGACTGGTGCTGACGGTGGAGGGGAGTGTGTGTGGGGGAGGGGGGAGTAAGGTGACTCTCCTCAAACAGAGGTTGTACATTGTGTTTTCGCCTGCTGGATAATTAGGATGTTGTTTGTTTGTATTTGTATGTGTGTGTGCGTGTGTGTTTGTGTGTGTTTGAAGTGCCTGTGTGTGCTTGTGATGAGAGCAGAAGTGTCTCAATGTGGAAATCCTTATCTCCTGCATGTGTTAGGCCGCTCCTCTGTCAGATTGCGTGTACCTGCACCTTTTTTTTTATGGGGCAAATCACCTTCATCATAAATGTGTCTCATTACAGTAATGAGGCGATTTCATTATCACTCAAACGTCCTTGTCCCCGGTTGCTAAACAAGGCCGGCTGTTACAGAACCCTGTGGGGCTTCTTGAGTTGAAGCCCAGCAGGGGGTCAGGCAGGCAGGTGGGCAGGTGGGTGGTTTTGGGGGAGGGGGGGGGGTCGACAGGTGTTACCGGCTGCGACGTGCATGGAGACATCTTAGTGAAGCAGGGTGTTCACGCATGTTTTCCATTGTAGATAAGAGGTAATGACGTGCATGCTTAGCAGGCTGTGTTCCTTCCTGTAGTTGAAAAACCATTGGGTTATTCGTACAGCTGTAAAAAAAAACTAATTTGGATATCTGGAATGACGGTTAGGAAACAACCACTCTACTCCAAGAGCCAGTTGAATTGAGATGCAGTAATTGTCTTAAATGAATATCGTATTTTTTACACTCTACTGTTCGGCCTCTCATTTTCATAGTGCTGCGAACACATAGAGAAAAGGGAAAGTCACATATTCACTTCTGTATCGAACTTTAAAAAAAGGTTAAATAGTTCTTAAATTTCAGTGGAAAACATGAAGCTACCTGACCCAAAGCAGCTGGGAATGCAACTTCTACTATGAATACGACGTCAGCAGGATGACCCTAACCCTAACCATAACCCTAATTCACAACCTGGTAATTGAACAACATAACAACTAACCTCCAGACATACCATTGACATGAAATACAAAAAATACGACCTATGAATTACGTGCATTGCTGTTTGTTTTGCTTGTGTGCATCGCTTCAATTTGTCTGACGCCACAAAGGAAATTCACCATCACCTGTTTCAGTGGTTGTATCTTTTTAGTGTTTGTTTTTTATTACGGCTTTAGGTCTTAAGTGACCTTTATCTCTTTTTATCTTACTCATTGATTCCTATAAAAAATATCTTACTGTGTCAGGTACCATGTAAACGTGTGCACTTGCTTTTTTTTCATATTCATTTCAACCTTTTTATATTATCTATTTGGTGCTATACAAATACATCACAATAGTATTCCACTGTAGTTATGGAAGCAGACACAGGGAACCACTCTCCGAGCCTTGATTTGCTCATGAAACCTTTTCCTACCTATTTATACTGTGTATCCACGATGTATACGCTCTCCCTCTCCCCCAGCTCGACCTGGCTCTCCCTCTCATCCTCAAGCTCAGCACTCAATCTGTTTGGAGAGTGAACTCCAGTTGCCGGAGAGCTTATCACCCACTTGTGAAAGCAACCCCCCGTTAAGAGCCCCCGTGAACTAATCCCAGCAGCCAAACACCGCGCGGGCCCTAATCCCCCCACTCTCCAAACACCTCGCTCGTTATTTGCTTTCGTTCTAATTGTCTTCAAGGCGTTTCGGGGGGGGCTCACACAGGTTTCCCTCTGTGTGTGTCCTGTGTCTTCACCTCACTGGGGCGGTAAAAAGCTCAGAGTGTGTTGAGATGTCTTTTAGGAGTTTGACTGGTTCTGGTCGGGGCAGGGGCCGGTGACCACGAAGCCATCAGGGTGCATTTGGGAGGATTGCCACTGTGTAGGAAGGGGATCAGGACCAGAGGCCTAAACCGGAGCTGTGTGGACACAAGCCCGGAATCAGCATTCAGCAGTGTGTGTGCACTGTGTGTGTGTGTGTGTGTGTGTGTGTGTGTGTGTGTGTGTGTGTGTGTGTGTGTGTGTGTGTGTGTGTACGCTAAACCCCATGGGTAACAGTTCCTGGTCACAGTCTGTGGATGGAAGTAATTGCCAGTGGAGGGGCAATGTGCAGCTGAGGCCCAGGGATGGTGTGTGTGTGTGTGTGTGTGTGTGTGTGTGTGTGTGTGTGTGTGTGTGTGTGTGTGTGTGTGTGTGTGTGTGTGTGTGTGTGTGTGTGTGTGTGTGTGTCTGTCAGTGTATTTGTAAGTGTGTGCGCTGCTGCTGCTGCTTTTGTCCAATGAGCCAATACCCTATACACACACACAGTGGATTTTCTGCTTAGTCACATGCACAAATATATGCAGTTTATGAATTGGTCTATTAATAGACACTGTTGTGTGTTGTGAGCCACCTGTGTTCACTCTCCTGACACCTTGGAGTCAGTAATGAATTTCACAGTGACCCACTGTGGAGAGCAGTGCTGAATAGACAGATATTGCAAGAGCCTGACCTAAGGATTCACTTCAGGATCATGTATACAGCTTTTAGGAAAACTACAAAATAAAAGGCATTATATACATTCTGTAATGTCAGAGTATGTTCATCATAATATCAACAAAGCAGAATAGGACTTGTACACAGGACAAAAATATTTAGATTGTAGTCTGGGTTTCTGAAGCTTATACATAGTGGTTCACCATAGGCTCCTCTAACCAGTGCAACTCGCCAGTCACCCAGGAGCGTGAAGTCAATAAACACAACCTATAAATGCACAACAGAAAAGACAACAACATGTGGTCTCAAACTAATTAGAGACACAATATAAAATCCACGAAAACCTGTAGTCATATCAAATTTTGTGTTTTAAAGTTAAAGACACAAATTGCAGGAGAATTTGGTTTGTATTAACCCAATTGTGACATCACCGGAGCTACGTGCTATGTATATACTTGTACATGTTCTACTGACAGACGTGTCAATACATTAAATAAGAATTGTTATCTCACAACAACCTGTCTGCGCTTTTAATTTACTTTTAATGTACTCGTCGTTGTATCTGTGTTGTTGTTCTGTAGCCGTGCACTGTGGGTGTGGGTGGGAGAGAGAGCTGTAGGTATTAGTGTCTGTGCTCATAGGACCACCGCTCGAAAATAACCTTCACAAATCCATTAAAAAAGGAAGTGGAGAATCCGAGGTCATTAGACGAATCACGGGTCCTTTCACTTCTACAAAAATGCCACCTATGAATAAAGTTGTTTTTTTTTCATATGTCTCGGAATAACTTGCAGGAAATACAGGATCAGGCTGAGTAAAGGGAACCTTGCAAAGTTTTCAATACTGTACTTTTTACCATCCACTCAAGTGTTTTGTTTTCTTTGCCCTTATACTTCACTATATTTGCCATTATGCAGTTTGCAACCTTGCCACAGGCTAACTACCAGGCCTGCATTTGGCGATATTACGCTTTCACCTCCAAAAAGGGCATATTAAAAAAGTCATTCGTTTTTTCCTTAACTTGAGATACTTGTTTCTCTACTCTTCCTTTCACTAGAAGACAACAGACACGGATCTATCGCCTCTGTTATTTGTCAGGTTGAGTAAAGGGGTTTTTTCCTTCCTATTATTCATTCAGGCTGTAAAACAAAAACCAGCCGGAAAATCACTTCATTCATAATTTGAGGCCGTCCTATACATCTCTGGGACTTAAACCGGTTTCCAGTTAATGAATTGAAGTTTAATGTAATGTATGTTTTTGATAGATGTGTTACACTGATAATTTAGCACCAGTGCCTTTTAATAGTTGCTTCAATGTGACTATAGTGAGTATTTGGCATGTCGTCTCCTCAGTTTGCAGTGTTGTGTGTTGTTACATCAAATCGCCAGCAGAGGGCCACAAAAACTAACATTTGACATTACACCATCAGGTCTGCAGTGGCTAGTTGAAATGTACAGTTGGATGCAAAAACCTAATTGGATTTTTTTCCCCCTTCTACTATAGATAATACTATACATAAAACCTAATCAAATTGTGCCACACAATTAAATTCACGCCCCCGCTCCGAGCGTTTAATGTATACAATGACCTGTACAACTTATATATCAGACTAATTGTTATTTTCTGTGTTTCTGTTGTGTATTACATCCTATAAACTGGGAATACACCCTCAGGGAAACCAATTAAACTGCATTAAAACTAACTCTTTGCACTTCTGAGCCCGCTGACCCAAAATGGCCACCAATTGCACCAGTCGGCACAAAACATTTTGCACGAAGACACAGAAGGAGACAGGCCCAGTGACAGGCACTGCGAGTGGGAAATCACCGAGCAATAGACTGAGGGGCCGTGTGACAGAGGGATCGCACCCCCGGGGCCCTTTTGATCCTTCACAAAACCACTCCATCGGCAAAAAAAATAAAATAAGCTGTCCCCTTTCATCGGAATTGACGTCACAGGGGTCAGGGGTTTCTCAGCTTGCTGCATTACCTGGAAGTGGCGAATAGATCAGCGGCCCACGCACACACACAAAAAGCCGAGGTGGCTCCCGGGCCTGACGACAATGGCACCGGACGCTTTTGTAGTAAAACACAAAAGCAGCGTTAGGATTTAATTAAAACCCGTCCCCAGGTGAACAATAAGCCGCACGCCGGCCAGGTAGTCGTCTTTTGTGGCACTATGTGGCAGGAAGGGGCGGGGTTGTGGGACGCGGTTCGCATGAGGGTGACCGGAACCGGTGTCCAATGAACATCTCTCAAGAGCGGGCAGGTGTGCAGGGGACGGAAATTTACAAGGGGGGTGACGCTTCCAGGGAATTTGTCATATTGCACTTATGACTCACGTCGCACAAGTGAGAGGGAGAGAGAGCGAAAAGAGGCATGATGCCGAGGGGAAGGGCGCCCTATGACAAATGGGATTGGATTGCTAATACCATTTTGGCTCAATAGTAGATCAATGGGGTTCAGGCGGCCCTGAGTGATGCATGTGCGAGAGGGGCCGGCCCGGCTCCGGCTCAAGGACAAGGAGATAATGCTCCAGGAGGGGCTTCTGTGCATTTTGTGCTCTGGCGCAATTTAAACTGGTTGAAGGTGGCGTGAAAGTTGAAAAGCGATGTTTGAGTCATTTCCTCCGCCTTGTGTGTGGGTGTGTGTGGGTGTGTGTGTGTGTGTGTGTGATCATTTGCACCCTGCCGCTTTAATTCAAAAGCTCCGCTAATTCTCTCTGCAAATAGATTCTGATGTGTTGTCATAGCAGCAGATCCTCGCAGCCAAATATATTTTTTTACAGGAGCATTATACCATTTGAAGGTTATTCTCGACTTTATGTTTCAGAAAGCCGCCTTGATTGGTCCTCTTAATATGTATTTATAGAAATTATCTTTCTTTGTAGCTTCAATAGCTTTCTTATGTTTCTGAGGTTTATTTGGGGTTTTGGATCCGAATCCCTGTTTTACTACGATTCCCATGAGGCCTTGCACAACAGGCCACAAGTCCACTTAATAAGATCCGATTTAAATTCTGGACTCTGGCAGCTTGAACGTTTTGCAATGGATCAAACGTGAGCAAGCTTCTCTTCCACGCTTATGCCGCCGATAGGAAATAATGCAGCACTTATGCTTTTCCGTCCTTTCATGTCAGATCTCGGCACTTGCCCGGGTAGCCATTGGCACCTGTTCTCCTACAGTCTGTCATATACTCTGGAAGTGTGTCGCCCTGAGGGGAGAGGGGTGTGGGCGGGTGGGGATCAAATCGGACACCTGCCATGTTCCCCGGCCCTGCCTGCTGTGCCTTTGGCATCTGGGCCACCGTGCCTTCACCTTTGCCCCCCTTGTGGTGTTAGGGTGGAATTGAAAAGCACCTGCAAAAAGCTCCTGAGAAATACCAAAGCCCCGCCAGAATAAGATGTCAGCCGTGCTGTGTGGGTTCCCTAGGCCAGCAGGGACTTTTGGGCATAAAGGTGAAGGAGGGAGGTGAAATTAAAGCCAGTTGGGCAACAATGAATACATAAATACAAATGTTCAGAGCTGAATTAAGATGAGTTATAAATAGGAATAAAAATCGAAGGTGAATTACGACATATACAAATTGAGGATCAGGCGTTGGCCAGTCGGAGCTCCGAACGGACGGTGAGCAAGGCCTTCGCTGAGGCAATCAATTCAAACATCTACTGGAAGTCAATATGGCAGCATCTGTATCCTGGATCTTTTATTATAGCTAAGAGGCCTTGCAGTGCGGCCTTTCATTTGTATTCTTTATTCTGTTTTGGTATATTTGGTGGTTACTCAAACAAACAACCTTCGTAGAATGAAAGTTATTACAAACCGATAAATCATTGCATCACGACAGGGAGAGCAACACGGTGGAAAACCAACCACTGTCACTTCAGGTGAAGGAGAAAGCAGGTTGCAGCTTGAGGTCTGATTCCTGCCAATATTAAAGACTTGAATAATCAGACTCTGTTATGATTCCCACAGGACATGAAACTGACTTTAACAACCAACAACCCGAACCTCATTTTCCCAGGCAGCCTTGATTAACAGAAATTTGTCCCATGAAGCCTTGAGCTATCCGAGATGCTACCGCGCCTTGAAGGGCACACATCTCTGTACTTTGCATTTGGCCGTGGCTGCAAACATGCTCCTTTCCCTCACAAGGACAGGTTGGACAGCCGGCGTGTAGCGACCATATCTCCTGCAAGCCCGGACCTGAGTCAGCGAAGGTAATTAGCAGGCTGCTCTCCTCTCGCCTGATGCGTGTTTGTCAAACAGGCGAAAGAGGGAAAAGCTGCAAGTTACCGGATGCTACCAGATGCTAGCTCGCCTCTGCACGCGGAGACGACTCGGCGACAGTGGCTGTCGTCAGCTGGCTTTAACAGTTAGCATGTGCAAATATCAGCCTGGTAGCACGTGTGTTTGCTTTGAGTCTCTCCGGCTTTGCATTCCCACTGGCAGACTTTAAAGTACACGCCGAATGTAAATGCCATCCCGCGATGTTTACAGTTTGAAAGGGAGACGGCGTCTCTCGGTGATGTCCTCGGCGTCTGTCTCGCCCCTCCGCGTCCAACAAGTCTGACCTGGGTTGTGTCATGGGAAAGTTCAGGAGCCGCCACAGGTGGAAAACCTGTGAAAAGGACAGGACGGGCGATAAGAGCGACACAAAGGCATCCATGTGTCCCCTGTGGGACTTGGTCCTTCATGGTCTGGTGGTTTCAGAGCGATAACAGACAACGGACAACAAGTATCAAGAGGGTCTTTATTCGACCGGCCACCCAGCTCACTTCACAGTCGCTGAAAAACACACAACGACGTGCCTACAACACATTTAATTACTTCAATATCACAGAAATAACAATCTTACAATCCCTACTTCCACAATAAGGGGTGTCTTAATAAAAAAGAATAACAAGCGATTTAGTTTGAAGCAACATCCCGCCCCTTGTTTTTTCGCCTTAAGTCGACAAAAGATCACGCATTATTAATTGTTATCTATTCTTAGCCATTTGAGGTAACATTTGTTTCCATAGTTACAGGTGTGACAATACCCCGGCACACCTCGGCCTCTAAATCTGAACAAAACTGCTCTCTTGGATATAATCTATTCCAGGGGTTTTCAACCATGGGTCCACGGCCGTATTGCAGGGGGTCTGTCAAATTTCTTAGGAGAGCTCTAAGACAAACACACACAGAAGTAATACTTACACACCACCCTCCCCCCCAACACTACCAGTAGGTGTGATTTGCTGCTGGTGATCATGAGGTTAAACTTAAGTAGGCCTCAATTGTTTGTGTGATATTGTGTGATGATCAGTTGTGACATATTCTGCATTACTTTGTCATCTTCCCTCTTCAGTTGTAGCCCCAGTTTATGTTGATCGTTACTGATCACCGTTACTTTAATGTTCTCTCAACATGTCAGCTACATGTCTGTACATTTAAGTCATAAACGTTATATATTGGTGCACATACATTTTCATTTTATTTTCAATTCTTAAGCACTGAAAATCAATCGTTTTTTTTGTTTTTTTTACAAAGATTTTTCTAGATTTGTTTGAGGTTTTAAAATAAACCAACATGGAAAACTAAATGTTAAAACTTCCTTCTATCCACATGCACGTACGCACACATACACGTAGGCATGCGTGCGCGTAGGCACATCAGTGGGCCTTGGATTACTTTCTAGTCAGAATGGTGGTCCCTGGGACAAAACCAGTTGAAAACCCCTGATCTAATCTAATCTAGTACAGTTGTTCCTGCTCGCCTCGTATTAAAATGGTGTTTTAAAACTCCTCATCCTTACATATAAGAAGCAAATGCAAGGGATTGTGTCATCGTCTACACATGTGTCTGGTTTCTTTCACCCACCCTTTAGTTTTCAAACTGAAACGGGACCGGCGGCATTTCTGAACGCCTCTGAGTAATGTGGACAGAAGGCGTGACCACAGCGACGGAGGATGAGAAGCGGACGTAGCCATGGAGACAAAACAATCCGCTCGCGCTCACACCTATGGGGCAATTTAAGTGTCCTCAATTTACCGAAACTGTATGGCTCTGGAATGTGGGAGGAAGACGTGGGACAGGGTGCAATGAGAGCACTTGATGTATGTAAAGTGTTGTGAAGAAGTGAATAAACAACCGCCATCGTTTCAAATGAGCAAACTTAGATTCACTGGTGTTTTTAATAGGGGGTGTTTTGGGCTCCGGCAGCATTACAGCGTTTGTTGACCTTAATCCCACACTGTGTCAGTTTGTGGACTTTAACTTTTCTTCACGATAGATAGCTCGAGGTGGACAGCGTTGAGGACTCAATGGGATTCTGAAGTTTGGCTCTGTATGGCCTGTTTTTCTTTTTTCTCCTTTCGACAGGAGACATAGCGAAGAGCGAGACTAATATTACCCGGTTCAGGTCCTGGCAAGACGATGCATCTTTTTCCCCTGATGCAGAGCATGTGAGACAATCTCCGACTGCAGCACACAAACTGTGCAGCGCAGGACTGTGGGTCGGCCAAAGCACCTTCGGGCCAAAGACAGAAAACACACACGGATTCAAGAAGGAGCTTCCGTTATTTGGGGAAGGGAGGCTTGACGCAGGGAAGCAAAAAGTTGGCCCTGTCCTTCGAATCTCATCACGCTGCATATCCCTACTGTTGGATCCGTTTGGCACCGCGCCGCCCCCTTGAGGATGACTGATAGTGACATAAGAGGTACTAAAAGTAGCAGCAGACAGGATATGGCTCTGGATCGGTCGCAGAGATCCGCGAGGCCTTCTGGGTCCAAACAAAGCCGGGGACACGTGTATACAGTAGGATTTTTACTTCTCCTCAAATGCAGCACAGGATCTGACCTTGAAGGACAACAAACAGCTGCGGAATACATTGATGATAATTGTGCATATTGTTACGGCGCCATTATGCAAACTATTATGTAGAAAGATTCTTTTGTTTGGGAAAAAGGAAGGTCCTTCAGAAGACTCAATTATCAGAGAATACACGATTTGCATGAGAAAGCTGCGACTGTGAGTTTTTGTTTTAATCATGCATAAGCACAGTTTTAAACAAGAAACGAGGGGAAACCAGATATTGAATAATCCCAGAGGAAAGCAGGGGATAAAAACAACCTTTTTCACAATGGGGATCAACCCCTTGTCTGGATCCGAACCCGAATTCAGGGGGTTCTTCCCTGACCCCACACCACATCCTTCCACCAAGTGCCGTGGCAATCTGTCCGGTAGGTTTTTGCGTAATCTTGCAAAACTGACAAGCAAAACGCAATTGAATACACTTGCACTAGCCCATTAGTCTCCTTTAAATTCAATCAAGCCGCACCAAATTTCATGCAATCATAGATATCAGTTTAAGATTAAGAGATTAAGATTAAGATCCATTTATTTATCCCAAACACATGCACAGACATGCAAAGACACACTAATGCAGTTTTAGGAAATTTAGCCTCTGCTTTTAACCCATCTGGTGCAGGACACAGAGCAGTGGGCAGCCATGTACAGCACCCGGGGAGCAGATGTTGAGGGAGTAAGGTGCCTTGCTCAGGGGCACTAGACAGGGTAAGGAGAATCCTCTTGGATTTTTGGACAGATCAATCCATCTTTTGTTTTTACTCCGTGGAGTTGAACCAGAGTCGAACCAGTAACCTTTTCTGCCACTAGTCCAGCGCCTCTCCCACTTGTCCACCGCCTTTCCAGTTCCCTTTAATATTCCTGTATCGACACCGAGTCCTTCCACCAGGTATCGTAGTGATCTGCCCGGTTGTTTTTGTGCAGCGCTGGTAACCGACAAATGAAAAAAATTACCTCCTTAAGCCTCGTTGCCAGTCAGACTCCAGTTAAACAATCATTTCCAATGCAGAGCCACAGATTTTCAACTAATGTGAGAATAGTTGGCTGAAGCCTCATATCTGCTGCTTGACAGGAAATCAAAGTAAACGGTGCTCATAAATAGAATTAACTCAACCTAAGCATCCGTGTTGATGGACGCGCCGAAGAACGACTGGGCATCTCGATATGTTGCGTCTTGAGTTGATGCAACGCGGGGACATAGTTGTCACGAGCGGGTACGTCAACGCCACCCGAGAGACACTGACAGGGCGTTTTGCTTGCAACAACTGCAAAACTCCGGCTTCGGCGAACTCCATCAGGTGGAATCAGCATCTCAAGCTGTCTCGGGAAAACAGTCAAACGCTGTCAGCCTCGTCTGAGTGGGTTTGTTTCTTTCCACTGTGGGGGGGGGGCCCCCATGTTTTCTTATTTTGTCCAACCCCATGTGACCTAGGTGTTCCCGGGATGTACAAAGTTGCCTTCCAGCGGTTTCACCCACACACAGCTCAGCGGTAAACACGGCATGAAAAACCGGAGATGACACCTGAGTTGTGAACAAAGCTTTGAATAATAGATTTGGGTAAAGTTCCGACTTCTTTCTCTCCTCTAGCTTTTGTGACGCTTCCCTCGCCGGAATCCAACAAAGACCCTTCATTATACCCATGTGCATGCGCCACCTGCGCCGCGGCGGTGTTAATATTTGCGTTTGATTACGAACAAAGAGCACCTCATCCTGCGATCAAACAACAAATCAATAAAAAAAAGGGGGAAATAAATAATTAAACCCGCCGTGCCCTTGTCGGGATGACGGCAGTATCGACAGCTGTTTGGTCCTAAAAGGCAAATACAGCACAATACAGATAGGCATTCTTATCTTCATATATTTGATTTATTGTAAGTTCACGCCCATGTGATAAAGAACCCTGCACCGTGCTGACAGGGATTGTTAATGGCCTCATCAGTAGTCGTACAGAAAACAGTGTATTCTCTCTAAAAGAGAATGGGATACGAGCCCTGGGAGTTATTAGGAGTAATATTGCCAAAAATATGTGTAAATACAGAGTGCGACTGAAAATAATTGGCGTTCAAATGCCCTGCGCTGTTTAAATATTGATTCTATTTTGTAATAAATGCTTGAAACTCTTTGCAGAAACATATAATGTCACGTGAGGTTGACTTGTAGGAACAACAACTGATGTGTCGGCCAACTTTTTCGATTCCTCAACTAGAAAAGGACCTAGTGGAGGACATATACTCCAACTGCCCCCCCCACCCCACAATTTAAGTCATTAAATGCAGCACCAAATACTATTAAAATCAATAAACATGTTGAAAAAGGCAAACAAGAAAAAATCCACCCAGGCTTTTCTGGCAAAGTTCTTCTAAATATCAAACAGACAGAAAGCGATTGAAATAACCCCCCTGGCTGAGAAAACAACTTCTCTCTCATAAGTCCTCGAGTGTTGTTTAAGGTTCTCATATTCCACCTTTTGTCCCCTCCTGCATCTTAAGCCTCCAACCTGAGAAGATGTATCTGGGGTTGGTTCACCGGTGAGGTCCGTGCACAGGCTTATACAGGCTGCACCACGCCACGCTGCTCCAAATGGGAGTTAAGTTGTACACTAATGCTGAGACAAACTTGGCACAGGCAAAAAAAAGACACACAGAGAAATTCCTGGCCCATCTGAAAGTGATCAACCAGCGAGCCGCACATAATATCAACCAGAGTTCACACGTAGATGAAGCAGCCACTACACCCCCCACCCCCCCGCCCCCAGCCCAAGGTTACTGCCGGTGTTTTTTTTTGTATCCAACTGTCTTTTTTAAAGTAATCGCACAGAAGCGTGAGCCGGGTATAATTATGAATATACTTTATCGGCCCCGGGGGGGGTGGGGTTCAGAGGTCAGGCTGATCCGCAGCTTGGCTGGAGCTGGTGGTGCGCTTCGGTGTCATGCTCAAGGACGTAGACCAGCTTGAGCTCCCAGTTCGCTGCAGGGTTCGGAGCTGGGTTTTTGTTTGACTTAATCGTTGCAGAAAATGCCCTTCCAGTTTCCTCTAGTTGGAACTTATTCTATCAATTACAACCTCTGATTAATAAAATGGTCACAGGCCCATTTTCTCACTATGTTTTGGGAAGCATTCGCAGTATGTGTCTGTTAATTATAGCTTTGTACTCGCCCTTCTGGCTTGGTGCTACATCCTGGTTATTTAAAGACCATCAAGGCAAGTCTTGATATTTAAAATACCTCCAAGAGGAGGAGCTCTGTGCCATCGCCACAGAGCTTCCCCCAGCTGTGTGAAAAGTGAAGACACATGTACAAGGAAACAGCGGAAGTTGGGATTTCTGCCGTGATTTTATTAAATCAATATGTGCATGTGCTGCTCATCCGTGCTTAAAAACGCCTTCGTCTTTGTAAATCTCTAAGAAAGGAGGAGGAAAAGGGGCCAACATGCGCAATCCGTTTGGAGCACGTGTCATTTTACGCGCTCCCTCGTGCTTTACTCTGAAAGGCATCACCGGAACTCCTGCTGGTGCACCCTCGCAGGCTTGGCGTCGCTTCCTCCTTCCCCTTCTGTCGCGCACCTCCACAGCATGTAAATGACTGAGCGGCTCCACACCGCGCACTGGTCGAGTACAGAGCGCGCAGCGCGGCGCCACGGGAGGACACGGTGCGCGCTTTTTTCGTTGTTTTCAGTGGACTTTACGCAGATGAAATAGGCACCTCTTGGTTTTTTGGGGGTTTTAACCGCAACGCCGTTTTAGTCCTGTGGCTATAAAACCTGCAACTCGGTCAGAATTAAAGTGTGGCTCGGCAGCGGGTGAGGAGAGAGACACCGATCATCCCGGGACCCGGAGTGGAAACCTGTCCCCCCGTGCGCAAAAGGGAATATCGAGTCGCTCGCTTGTGAGACAGCTTCGTGGGGACAGTGGGGGGGACTGACAGCGAAGTGTCCCCCACGAGTGTGTCAGCCTGATCGTTGACTACTGAGAATAAAGTGTGGTGGAGGGTTGCCCCCCCACACACACACCCACCCACCCCCTCTCCAATGCGTCGCTTCCCCGCATCCTGATGGACTGAGAACGGTGGCATTTTTTTTGGAATAGCCTTCCCTCTTTTTTCTTTTTTTCCATCAGTTTTACTCGGTAAGTCTCGAGGAGAAGGAGACGCAGGCTCAACAATGAGATATCTGTCTTGTAGAATAGCAGAATAATGCATTCATGTGCTTAGTTAGTTTTCTTACACGGGAGGTTGCACTCAGCTGTGTGTCTTTCGGAGAGGTATGGAATCCACGCGTCCATTACGGGGCAGGTTCCAACTAGCTGAAGTATGTCATGGAGCAGTTTGAACCATTCCGTGTTTGACAGGTGAGAAAATGACTCTCCCTGTAGTGTGTGGCGATGGGGCTTGTCAGCATGGATTCATCATGTGTAAAGAGTTAAAGTGCCCTGGACTTGACAGAGAGGGGTTAGTTCCCCCCCCCTCCATCCCGAGGGGGCTCCGTTACCTCGAGCACACCTGGCTGTTCGCCACACGCAGTTACAGTATCTCACGGCACCGTGCAGGAGTATGGTAATGAGGGGCTGCTTTATTGCAATTCCCCACAGTTATTTGGATATTAATATTATGCGTAAAAAAATGGCTCTGCTTGTTAACGTTTCACCGGCTCCTCTTCTTCTGCCTCTGTTTGGACAGAGAACGAAGTGGTGGCTTATGAATATGGATTATTGCATGCGAGTGGTCACAGATGTGTTCTTAACAGGGGTGCATCACGACTTCCAATTGAATTCCGCCAATCGGATAAGAGGTCTGTTTTTTTATTTAGATGCGTAATTCCGCATTTGAGCTCCCCGTTTTAAATCTTTTTACTCAGCCCTGTTGGTATTAAACACACATAATAAACTGAGAGAATGAGATTTGACTTGCAGCTTAAATTTGAATCAGTTTGCACTTTTTTCCCCACCATGCGTGGTTGAGGTTGTGTTGCCATTTAAGTGCAAGTTAATGGAGGGAAGAAGTGTCTAATTAGCTTTGAACTTGCGAGCTGCATAATTGAGTTGGGATCCCAATTTTGAGGTTGGATGAATCGATGTTTTATCCGTAATCCGGTGGCTTAGTCTATAAGTGTTCCATAGCATAAATGCATGTAGAGTTTATTGCATTAATGTGCTTGGGTGACTCGGGATTAATTATTGATTGATGGGTTTTAAAGAGGCCTGAGCCCGCGTGGAGCAATTTGACAGATTACGCAAAACACAAGAGTGAATGTTGTTCGCTGCTTTGTTTGTCATCCTGCTTTTTCCCGCAAATGTGTAGTAAACAAGATGTGTGCATGTAATGATTTGCATTTATGATGACAGAGCCCATTTTCTCCAGCTTGAAAGCACCACTGGTTCAATCCCTGTAATCATGGAGGCGCTGGAATTATTAGGAAAGATAATTATTGGCCGAGTTGTGGAGATCAGATGCTGCAGTGGTGGATGGATCTCTGTCGAAAAACATACAAAAATGCCTTTGCCCTGAAAGCAACACCTATTCAAACACAATGCATTTGTTTGGAAATAGGTGTTGTTGTCGTGTGGGACACAATCACAGGGAAATTGGTGTGATCAGTGTGCAGGTTTAAGAGAGGGGAGGGCATTGTGAAACTTTACCCGCGCACACTACCTTTTGGAGAGAGAGAGAGAGAGAGAGAGAGAGAGAGAGCCTGCAGATAAACTGGAGGAGCCTCTGCGTCTCTAAGACACGGAGAGAGTAGGCAGCCCTAGCCCACAGAATATTGAATCAGTACAAAATAAATACAAAAAAAAAGGGTTGGAACAAGGGGCAAGGGAGTTGAACTATATCTCTCTTGCCTCTAGAGTGGGCGGATGTCATAATTATCATTTCTCCAGGATCTCTGCAGATATGTGGGGGTGTAGCGGTGGTGTCTCTCGACCCTGCAGGGCAGCCCGCATCACTTCCGATCCAGGGGAGAGAAAGGGACAAGTCCCGCCGTAATTGGTGCCCGGGAAGACTGTGCCGGGGCGCTCCGGGGAAGTTGATGGACGGTCAGGGGCGAGGAGGCGTGCTTATTAAGCAAGGCCGCGGGAGCGTGCGTGTGTGCAAGGACAATAACGCACGCTCGCACACATTCATGCCACAGCGTTAAGAGTGCAGGTATCTCTTATCTCTGCTATCCCATGTCAGGGTGAAATGAGACAACCTCCCCCTGGCCTGGACGCAACAGGTCTCCTCGTGTCACAATCTCCATTTTTACTCTCATTCTCTGTTTCAGCCCCCTCCGAGCAAAAAGCAGCTTCACGTTAAGTGTCAGTGGACACGCACGCGACTGACCAAAGAGAGAGGGAGGGGGGGGAATAACCCCTGCCTGCCGCTGGTTGTATAGCTTGTCGCTTTGGAGTTGGGTGTCAAAGGAGGGAAAATAGCTGGTTGGATGCAGCACTGTAAAGAAACCGTTCTATATAATTATCAGCGAGGACATTCTGTGTCATCTGTCTGTGCTTAGTCACACCTTGTTGTGGCGCTGTCGTCCGGGAGTGTGTGTTTACCTCAAACGACTGGTGAAAGGTTTCCTTGCTCTGAACCTCTCTGTCAGACCTATAGGAGGTGGTAGCTTCAGGGCCAGTGGATCTCTTATTGGAGTCTGGTGAGTCAATAGAGTTGGTGCAGGGCTCCAGAAGTTCTCTTCTCTAGAAGCACTCATGCTCCTTATCTTCTATCTATCTGTCTATTTGCTGTATGAATATTAGAAAACCTGCTGTTCCGGAAAGTAGCACATGCAATATGACATTCTGATGCAAATGCTCAGTGAGCAGATTATTAGGGACAACAAACACCCCTTCTGCCTTTGTTTGAAATGCAACACTCCCTTCTCACGTGGGATACGTGCATACTCCGTTCCCCGGCACATGCAGTGTTGTCTGTAAATGCCTTTTAATCTTCTCTTTCTGTTATGGATGCAAGCGTGTTAAAGGTGTGAGGCAGCAATCTGTCCATAAAACAAACAGGGAATTATAGGGTGTTGACTTTTTTCCTATTTTTACATAATTGACTTTGATGCTTTATTTCTTGTAAACACGTTTGGACAGGAGCGTTAGAATGCAGTCCGGGCCCCCTGTCACTGCCCCGCTGTGGCCTTCCTGCTTAATTGGTCTTGAGAGGTCCCCGTTCGGTGGGACAGTGCAGGTCAGCTGGAGTCGCTGAAGTTTGTCAAGTCATCAGACACTCAATTAACTCGGCCGCGGTGCCCCCGTCCAGAAAAAAAATGACACAAATTAGCTTGAAATCTGCTTTAGAGCAACTTGTGCTTTGTGCTTTAAAGCATCATCTGCTTAAATCCCAAACTGGGACTGCAGTACTGGAAAAAGCCCCACACACACACACACACACACACACTCACTCACTCGGACCCCCCTGGGAATCGTCCTCAGACTCGCACATCGAATCAAAACTGTCTCTTTAACAGCTTCATTGTGTAGATCTCATTGAAAGTCGTTTCTTTTTGTGTTAATTACCATTATTCGGGTTTGTGTCCTCGTGTTTTGGCAAAACACAAACATCCTTTTGTATGCAAATAAATTATCATTTGCATTCATTTTTTTTTGCAAACTTGTGTTGACTTGATAGTCATGATCGAAACCAGCTCATCCAGTTGGGGACTGTCAAGTGGATCCACGCTCCACCAGTCGTCCTCCTGCGTGCCTTGTCAATCCAGAAACTCCGTCTCCATCTGTGTGCTTGTTAAGTCGGTGCCGTCTTGATTCTGGCAGCTCCACTGAGTCGTGTTATGTCCATTGATCAAACACTGGATTTCCTTCAGGCCAAAAATTTGCATCAGGGTGTCAGACGGGGGCTGGAGTTTCACCCGTGTGGGCTCCGCGTCTTGAAAGCGACCTATACCGATCCCGGTAACCATGATTCATCCCTGTGTCGGAGATAAGGAGAAGGCTGAGCTCAGGAGCAATCGGAATAAGTGGGCGTACATGAGCCAACCTGCGATTTTTTTTTCCTCGCAAGGTAAAACTTGCCCGTGCACGTTTTCCAAACAGTAAAGTATAGACGTTGACTTTGTGCTAATCCCCTGTCAAGGTATTTGTTTTTTCTACATAACAAGAGCGATAGGAACTAGGGATGTGCTTTGCTATCCCTCTATGTATATATTTTTGTATTCCTCTCAAGGACATGCTTGGACTCGACATATTCAAATAGATATAGCGACTCTATAAAATATTAAAGGGTACAGCTACCTGCCAAAATTTACAGATTCAGTTTGGACAGTAATGAAGTCCCTGTAACCATCATCGTGAAATATAAAAAAGAAACTTAAATACAAACAGATCTCATGCAGTACTGTTTCTAAAAATATGTTATTCTATTATTGGACAAGTTGTCACTTAATCAGATTTAATTCATGACAAGTAGCTTCAACCATTAGCCGCGGTGAACGGACAGATTCCTGGTTTTGCATCCTTCATTTTGTCCATGTTGCGTTTCGTCTTCTGAAAGCTTACAGTTGTGTGTCTGCCAATTAGCGATGCCACAAACATAAGACCTCTATGCATCACACTGTGATCTGTCATCAAACAGCTGGTTGTTGTAATTGTGCTTACAGTGTGCCCAAAGTGTGTGTGTGTGTGCATAGAAGTTCAGGGACATAAGCTTTCAAGTAATTTTTCCAAACAGCCCAGTTATTTCCTGTTTTCCAGTTTATGGCTCCCATCTTTTACGGGGCACTTATTATTTATTGGCTACTTTGTGATATCAAATGAAGTTTGCCCATCGAATTACACGCAGATTTCGCGCGACAATGCAAACCATTGAACGAGCCGCCTATCCTATTGTCGTTGACGCTCCAGCCCGTTTCGGGCCGTGCCTTGTTTTTTTTATCCCCATAGTGTTTATGCCCAGTAAGCAGGTCTGTCCGCCTGTAATGCTCGGCTCCTTTCAGACTGAAGCGTGCGTATCAGACAGCAGATCTACACCTATTTCTGGAGTGAGTCACAAGACTGTCATTACGATCCACCCTGTGGCCCTGTTTGCCCGCTGTGGGTGGATTTCTTTCAAAATAAGCAACAACATGGATTCTGAGAACAGAGTGTGAAGTACTTGCTGAACTAATTAAAGGTATACTATGTCATACCTATTTATTAAAACGTCTAAAAACGACTAGAACTACGTTATATATATTGTTTACTTCTGCAATCCCAATTTTATTCAAGGTAACGGGACGTTTGTATCGTCTTTTCATAGTTTTGTCCATCAATGCTTATTGTGATCATAACCAAATACAATAATCCATTTCTGTTTCCTGCATAGCGTTCATAAATCTATAACACAACCCCTCATTCATGAATTAGCCTGTTAGCTGTATTCTAATCGGAGATGATGGTGAGCTGGACTCCCGTGGTCCCATGCTGCTTTCGACAACGTCATCGAACTATAGGTCTTTTGTTGTGTTGTTGAGATCGAGAGACCCCTTGCAGCCAATTATTACCGAGATGATGTTGCTGTGCAGTCATGAGGGATACTCAGCCTGAACCTATATTTTTTTTCTTGCATATAATGAGCCAGAATATCCAGATGCAGCTGTAGTGTGTACTCTGAATGAATTATCTGCAATATACCTGCCCTGCCGGGGCCCGGTGAGTCACTCCTGAATAGGAAGCGTCCCTCTTTGGAACAATTAAGTCCACTGGAAACATACATCTGTTTGGTGCAGATGTGTTTCAGAACAAATGCACCTTGATGCCACCGTACACTGGTGTAATCCGCCTCGCTCATTTCTGGGAGAACTAATTACTGCGCATTAGTTAAACAGACCATTTGAAACGCAGGCCCTGCTAAATCGCGGCTTGCCGGAGCCGAGCCGTTTCCCCTTCCCTCCCGCACACACAGTCTTTGTGCCCGCTATTATTAGTCGTGTCATGCATATGTTCTCAATCAGCACGGCGAGGCCCACCAGCAGAGAGCGGTCGGGGAGGCGATGCGGTGCACACGAGGGAGGCGCGAGTGAAACTGTTCCTGTACTTGGAACACAGGTATATTAGGTCCCCCCCCCGTAAGGCTTTTTCAGTTTTACCAAGCCCCGCTGCTCACACTGCCTCTCATCGCGCCAGCTGCTAGAGCTGCTGCATGACATGAGAGGGAGGGACAAGGCTGATCTGTCTCTCTAAACAGGCCCTCCGATGACATTTGTAAAGACGCGTCGTCCTCGCTCCCCTGGCCAACCAAGGGCCCGTGTGCTCACACCCCCGCTGCAAAAGAGAGTCGTTAGGTCTGCATGGCGGAGCAGCTGACGGTGTACTATGGGACGCTGCAGCCTGACTCCTATCCAGGTGGAGGATGTGGGGTTGATTTAGAGGCACACATGGTTCGGTCCGGTTTGGTTTTTGGAGTTTCCGTTGAGCTGCGGGGGTGGGGGGGGGTGGGGGGGGGTGGGGCTCGGCAGGTTTTCTCAAAAGGAAAGCAGATGGATGCAAAAGATAAAGCCACTTTTGTGAACTCGGTGGAGCGTGCGCCTTTCTCTGCACCTTCCCTCGAACACCAGAGCCGGGTGCCATAAGGTGTAAGCCAGCCACCGTGAGAAGAGAGGGTATTCTCGGTACCACAATATTGCAAAAAACTCAGACCCTTCCCCACAAAGTTCTCACTAATGAGTATAAGAAAAATATTCTGTTTGAAAACAATGTGTGCCTCCTCGGAGTCCTGCATCATTATGTTTCATCCTTGTTACAGAGAACGGACTACAAATTTTTTCTACGTAGATGATACACCCGTATATAAGACACCATTTATACATTCTGACAGGGGACCTCAGACTTCGGAGAATTAGAATTTACTCCCCACCAGCCTTGCGTCTGTCAAGACCCATAAATCACCAGGGCTGCAGGTAGCGCCCAGCGATGAGGAGGACTGAGGTCATAAAATGTGAAGGACCGAAAGCTGACTGCGAGGGCCTTTCGGAAACAAGCCGAGACCCGAGGAACATTCCGGGGAGTATCCAGAAGATATCCACACACACCGTGCGTTTGGAACCCAAACGCAGAGTGACTGTTATCAGTCTTGACGGAGTTGGGAGAACGGGCTCTATCTGTCGGGTGCCACTAGGGATAACAAGCCCTTTTATTCTCCGACATCAAGTTGCCTCACGCTACACAAAAAGGAATTAGACTTCTGCCTTATGGGCTATTTGCGGTTCCGGCGGGGCTGAGTTTACTCACTCTGACAGTGACGACGACAGAGCATGACTACGGGATGTGTTCATGTTATCTAAAAATAATGTCTCCGACTGTCAACTGGAAAAATGCGCACGCTAATCGCTCCAGTTCAAAACCCAGGTTTGTGTATGGTTTGTCATTCGCTGTTGTCTGTATTGTGTGCGTGCAATCTATGACAAATGTATAGGGGGATATAAAAATACTGCAGTGCTCTGGACGTCTAGTGCATGAAGCGTATTAAAATCGATGGAAAGCAAGGGCACGGGGCTTTTCAGTAAAGAATACTCGTTCCAGACAGGGACCTCTTGCTTTCCAGCTGTGGAGGGAATGCCACTGACTTTCAGTTGTTTGTGAGAACGTCCATTAATCCTGAAAACAGGATGGATTGAGAAGGAGAGAATATCAATACGATGTTTGTTAGTGTCGATACAACTGCGATTCCACTGGTTTTCTCGTGAGACCGGTCGTAACAGTGAATCTAATATCTCGAGCGTAACTACCACTTTCTGGGGGCGCACAGGTAGACAGCCAAGTAGAAAATGAACAAGCACATGAGGTGAGTTCAGTCACAGAGTACTGAAGTGCCTTTGAGCAAGACACAACAGTTTAAACAGCAGCAGGACCCAGCTATCGTGTACAAAAGCTTGGACGACACCCTATTGTAAAGGCCTTTTAGACCAATGCAAAAAAAAAGTAACTTGAACACACCCAATGGGAGTGATGTGGAGGCTTGTTTCTGTTTGTCCACTCCATGGGGACGTCCTCTTCCTGATTTATCGCCGGTTAATATCGGTGGAGCCTCTTAAGCATTGGGTAAAGTACATTATGTGCATTGATCACTTGGTGGGCATGGTTAAGTCTAATCGATATGGAAAGACAGCAGTTTCTCTGGGGTTTTGTGTTGGACAGGGACGGTGCAGTAAAAATAGTGGCTGGTCCAAATAAAGTGTGAACATGTCACTTAGCCTGGGTGTGCAAGTGTTAAAAAGCCTAGTGTGTGTGTCACTGAGCCTGTAGAGGGGCTCGGTGTGTGATGAATACTCCATCGACAGAATTCTCTCCTCCACTTTGCCTCCCCCCTGATTTTCCTCGTCTCATTTGACGTTGGACGACGCGTGATGGGAGATCTCATAGGGCTTCAGTAGATCTCTAACTGAAGTGTCTGAACAGCAAGAGATGCACATTTGAATCTAGGGATGGAATGGAGAGAGTGTGCTGCAAGAGAGGCTGGCACCGGAAGAGCAGTTTCATCTCCTGCGCCCCGTCACGCCGAGTCCCCCATGCAACATTGATTGCCTGGAAAAAATGGGATCGGTTAGACGAGTCTGTTTGAAATACAGAACAAAGATTGCACGAGGCTGATGCCTTCCCATATCTGCCCCTCTGCGGCGTGTTATCGTGCAGCGGGCGATAGCATCTGTTAATAGCCTTTGTTTCATTTGGTATTGTCTCACGAGCCATCGGGGGTCACGGAGGTGAGTGCCTCGGGTGCCGTGACCCACCACCGGCCTCCTGAATGAGAAAGAAACGCAGACAAATGAGGGAAAATGGCCAGAGATGTTTTTTTTGGCAGCGGCTTCGAGAGCTCCTTTCGCTCTGTGTCATTACTGTCAAAGCAATGCTTTTGTAATAAGTCTGACAAATTGTAATTCGGCGTCTCATTATGTTTTCACCGCATTATCTTCCGGTGAGAAACGTGGCGGATTTGACCCTCGTCGCCGATAACAGCTCCGTGGCCTTTGTTCAGGATGGTCATTTTCTTAACTGGTCCTTTCTGGTTGGCCATTGTGACTTCACATTGTTCCTCTTTTCAAACCCTTATCTGCCCTCATGTCTTATATTTAATTTGTTATTCTTTAAGCATATTAATATAACATCAGTGAACAGCTATGAAGTGTTGGTAAAGACTGCGTGATTAAAGTCTAATGGTTAATAATGCAATATACTTGTTTGTATTGTAAAAATAATCATATGGAGATTTAAAATGGGTGATTATCGCAATAAGTAGATGGATCACATTAATATTTATTTAAGTTTGAAGAATTTATTTTCTCGTTTTTTGCTACTGCGGGAAGGTTGTGGTTTCAAACACTTCTCTATGGGCCGAGAGTGTCAAACAGGGACATATTACGCGATGTATTACATCAATATTTATTGGATTTTTCTCATAACGACATCATATAATATTGTGAAAGGTCTTGATATTGTTCAATTCCCCAGCCCTAATGTTACAGTTGACAAGAGTTCCCTGAAGATCCCTGCTTACCATTTGATAAACCACTAGAAACTGTTTTTTGTTGATGAGTTATAATTAGATGCCCTTTTTTGGAAAGATTGCTTAATAGTTGGTGTCCAATACAATAGTGTAATCTGTCTGATGTTGTGGTAATACCTAAAACAGATAACTATGTACTTTATGTAACCCTCTGTAGATGGTCAGTGATCATACTTTTTTTTGTATATTACATATAGTAAGGTGTTTTTATGTAGTCATTCATTTGTATATTTCATATGGTAACAGTAGTGTTTTAACATTTATCTTTTCATCTGAAATTTTTCCTCCGTGATATTTTAGTGTTTTCATGTTACCTTGGTGAACGATTGTAGAGTTGGTAAACAAACTATTATTCTGTATTTTGGGATGTTGTTTCGCGACACCATGCAATTGACCATACATCCATGTTCATAAGATATGTTAAGCAATGCCACTGGAACTTAGGGACCTACTGAAAGCCCTATTTGGGGGGGAATAGGGTTTTCTCTCAGAGGTCAGGTCCACTACTCGGGTGCATGTGGGGCGAACCAAACGTATCTGAAGTAGCTACTGTAAATCTGATAGGGCACAACTTTGAACTTTAAAGACAAGTATTTGGTCAGCATGTGTTGTGTTCGAACAAAGCTCGCCTTGTCAAGTCGGAATTCAATTTTCGGGTTGCTAATCAAGTTTTTGTTTACGCCGACAGAAGTGTTTTCTTGACATCCTTCCAACTCTTATCCCTTTGAAGCGCTATCTTTTAAGGGTGGATATTTAGTTATCCTGGATCACGGGAAGAATCCATCTCATGACTTTCTCCACCACTTCCCCCTTGAGTGGGTTTGCCGCCTTTTGATCCATTGTGATTCCAGTCAAAATTAGTGGGATGGATTTAGATGTGTTGCTGAGGGGCCCGTGTCGATAACCAAAAAACCACATGTCGGTGTTTCCCCCTCGTTTTTCAACAGAAATCCTGCTCACAGCGATGTTGGTTGGTTCGGGGAAAGTTTGGAAATCTGATGGATCGATTTCAGCTTGGCTTGTGATCAGTCCACTCGAGTCCTGGGCTAATTGGTCGAACAGTAAAGCCATTAATTTCCAGTGCCGCCTGTTATAAACGCTGCAGCAAGGACTCAAAAATGGCCTTAACTGACTTCTGCGTTTGTATGACTAACACAGAGTTTTTTTTTATGTATTCCATTATCCCACTGTGAGTCACCGGGGGAGGAGAGGCTGTCTTAATGTCATTGCTCAGCCTGTGAAATGTATTTACTCATCGCTAAAATTGCCGGGGTCCGTGCGGGATTCAGATGACTCTTTTATACGGATTATTAGGATTCCCATTATCGGCTACACTTGGTTTAACGGCCATTCTTCACGTCCAAACGGGGAAGTGTTGCTCTCAGATGTGTGGAGGCCACACAGGGGTAATAGACGAAGAAAGAAATGAACATATAATCATGATGAGCTTATCACGATGCATTTAGATTAGCAAAAAAAGAAAATCTGTGGAATAGTAGGATTGTGACGCTGGTTTGCTTTTTCACCCCATATATTTTTCATGCATTTCCCTCCCGTGTTAAGACAATTTGACACTACACAAGACGAGTGTGACTTCCCTCCATGCATATGATGCACCCATAAATGTCAATTATTCCGTTGTTACACTTTCAAACACAGCCAAAGTTCAAGTATTGTAACAAATGAATTTTTTATCCCTGGGATTGCACGTCACTCCAGTCTCAGGGCATGTAAATAGAATGATTATTCAGAAACAGACATTTAATTCATGTCATCTTGTATAACAACGGTCATATAATGTTGTGTTTTCTCTCCTCTCCTCCCCCCCACCCCTTATGCCCATGCTTCTATCCTCTCCTCCACAGATACCTCAGCCCGAAATGCTGCCCTGCATTATTTTCATCGCCTTGTTTGTCACTGCGGTCCAATCCCAAGATATCCATCCCTCACAGGCATCATCCGCGATTAGCGAGTCTTGTGACTCCCTGTGCTCCTGCGAGTGGAAAGATGGCGTCCTTCATCTTAACTGCGAGCAGAGAAACATCAGCAAGATCTCCCAGATCAAAGTCCCGGCAGGTGTGCCCTTCCACCTGAACCTTTACAAAAATGACTTGGTTGAGCTGCGTGCGGAGGAAATGGAAGGGCTTAACAGTGCCCTGTCGCTGCACATCGGCGGTAACAGCATACAGGAGCTGGAACCGGGGGTCTTCAGCACGCTCAGTTCGCTGAAGAAGCTCCACATCAATAGCAATTTCCTCGTCACCTTGAAAGAGGACACTTTTCAAGGCCTGGTGAATCTGGAGTTTCTCCAGGCCGACACTAATTTCATCCGGGTCATCGAGCCGGGGGCCTTCAACAAGCTGATCCGCCTCAAGGTCCTCATCCTGAACGATAACTCCATCGAGTTTCTGCCCAACAACATTTTCCGGTTCGTGCCCCTCACACACCTGGACCTGCGTGGGAACCAGCTCCAGACACTGCCCTATGTCGGGTTCCTGGAGCACATCGGGAGGATAATGGAACTCCTCCTCGAGGACAACGACTGGCTCTGCGACTGTGACATTTTACACTTGAAAATATGGATGGAGAACATGAGGGCCCAGTCGGCAATCGGGGATGTGGTCTGCAGCACGCCGCATCACCTGAAGGGAACCATCCTGGCAAAGGTGAAGCGGGACGTCCTGTGCCCGTCACACGCGGACATCAACCTGGAGGAGCCGTCGAAGTCACTGGATATGGTTGTCACCCCCTCGTCCCAGAATCCGAAGTCCAAAGACGACGCCAGGGCACCGACCCCCTCCCACGTCCCTGGCAGTCCTTGCGTGGAACACTGCTCCTGCCACAATCACCCCGTGGCCGGGTTTTTGATGCATTGTCAGGACAGAGGAATCCAAAAGGTGTCGGATATCGGAATACTCCAGCAGAGCCCCACGAAGCTGGTCATGACGGGAAACATGATCCAGAAGCTCTTGAAATATGACTTTGTCACGTACGACAATTTGGAATTGCTCAACCTGGCGAACAACAGAATTGATTACGTGGATAATGAAACATTCCTGAGCCTGAGCAGTTTGAAAAAGCTCTACCTGAATGGCAACCGGATTGAAAAGCTGTCCTCCACTATGTTTGTGGGGCTGCACAACCTTGAATACCTGTATCTGGAATACAACCTTATAAAAGAGATCGCCCCGGGCACATTTAATCCCCTGCCAAACCTCAAGCTCTTGTCATTAAACAACAACCTGCTCAGCTCTCTCCCGGCGCAGATATTTCGCAATGTGCCTCTCACCAAGTTAAACCTGAGGAAGAATCTACTCATGCACCTGCCAGTCAGCAACGTGCTGGATCAACTCGACGCACTCGAGCAGATTTATTTAGAGGACAACCCCTGGGACTGCAGCTGTGACTTGCTCAGCCTCAAGCAATGGGTGGAGAAGCTCAGGAAGGACACGGTGGTGGGTTCCATTTTGTGTCACACCCCAAAGAATGTGATGGAGGCCGAGCTGAGGAGCCTGCGTCATGAGATGCTGTGTCCTGGTCTGGGGACGTACTACCCAGGTGAGGAGGAGAGTGTGACGGCCACGCTGGGGCCCGACAGCATCGGCAAGGGCTTGTTCAGCCCCCTCACGGACACTGTCCCCCTCTCTGTGCTCATCCTGAGCCTCCTCATCCTCGCCCTCATGGTTATATTCTGCTCCGCCGGGCTTGTGGTGTTTGTGGTCCACCGGCGGCGAAGTAGGGCCAAGAAAAAAGCGTCGGAGGAGCAGCCGAGAGAAAACGCCAACAGCAGTCCCATCCACTTACATTACAGCATGTATGGGCAGAAAACCACACACCACACGCTGACCCAGAGAACTGGGTCTGCAACTCTGTACGAGGACAGATCACACAGCCCCATTGTTCAGATCTGCCGCAACCCCACCTACTGCTCGCAGCACAAGGAACATGACGCAGATCTGGATTATGGCCTCGACGAGCCCAGCGGCAAGCATCACGGCTGCCGGAGCATCATGGAGAAAGAGAACACTTCCCCCCTGACGGGGAACCCCGGCTCAAAGTTCAGACCCATGACCGGCGAGTGCCCCGCGGAGTTCGTCACGCTCGGGAACCCCAACTCTTTGTACAGGAACATCCTGGAGAAGGAGAAGGAGCTGCAGCAGCTCGGAATAACCGAGTACCTCCGCAAAAACATGCCCCATCTCCAGTCCGCTGTGGACATGCATGTCCCGGGGCACCAGGAGGAGCTAAAGCTGATGGAGGCGATTATGTACTCGAGGCCGCGCAAGGTCACGCTAGAGCAAACTAAGAATGAGTACTTTGAACTTAAGGCTAACCTGCATTCTGAGCCAGACTACTTGGAGGTGCTGGAGCATCAAACTGCATTTAACTGAGCTTAGGCAGGAAAAAAATGAAAAGATATATATATATATATATATATATATATTGTGTTTTGAACCAAGTGCCTTGTCCCGTTTGCCCTGCTGTACGTTCCACAGTGTGAAATATGTATCATGGGCACATCACTTTAAGTTTAACAGTAGCACAGAATGTAACTGGGTTATTATTATTTTTTGTTTTGTTACTATCTATTGACAGCCATTTTATGTAGCTGGTGAAAGGTGTCATATATATTTTTTTGGGGCCAAATGCTACTTACAGGAAGCCGTCGCCGTCTGTTGAGCAGGCCTCTTTGGAATCCACTAAGTCAAGGTTTTATTATTGATTAAATGTTCATGGCTTTATCGCAGCCAAATTAATTGATCCACACACCCCACACAACACACACAAACACACAAACACCCTACATCTGAGGATAAAGCAGATGTTTGGGAAGAAACAAGTGAATTTCAATCACCACTTGACCCAGAAATGCTGTCTAATCGGGTCTACCCTGGCTCAGTGTGACCTGATTAGACTGTCAACATAAGCCAGATGGAAAGCTGAAACCAGAATGCTCATTGTGCCGTGGAGTCAGCAAAAAAAAACGCCAACTGTACACGTTTTATTTATTTTTATACAAACTGGTGATGTGTTTAAGGAAAGTGACGCTTTTGTTTTCTCTCAATCGGTAAATAGAGCACTTAAAAAAGTACAGTATATAATACACGACTGTAATCTTGTACAAAATGCATTGCACTAATCAAATGCCATAAGATGGTGCATGACAATCAACGGAGTCCTGCTGAAACTTTACATGTTTTTATCTCATTTCTGCCAGAAACAAATTTGTATGATTTGTGTTTATTTGTGTGTGTGTGAGAGAGAGAGAGATATGTCGTTTCATGTCACTATTTTTATGTCCGACTATATTCAAAAAGCATTCAGGAGCGTCGCACACTCCTTCGTGGAACTGTTCTGAACTGATCCCAGGGCGAGGGGGGGCTGGATATTAATCTATTAGCACATGAATGGTTACTGACGAGCAACGTTACTACCCCCACGAAAAAACCCACAGACTCAATTACTCAAACCAGTGGACTACTGGGAAGTGACATTTTTGCGACTGTGGACAGCGTCTGGGATTTATACCGCACACTCCGTGGAATTCAACTTCGAAAAAAACGGTTCATGTAAGCACACCCTCTGTAGCTTTTCTACGTAAACTAGATTGAATTATTTATTCTGTATATTTTGTATATACTTCTGTTCCATTATATCTTTATGTTTTTTTTTGTGTGTGTGTGTGTGTGTGTGCCTTCAGTGCTTGTACAGAATATAAACAGAAGTTGTAACTGATAAAGAGGAAAATAAAGAATTGCAATGTCGCGTCAAGTTGGAAAAATTCATTTAGAAGGAGCTCGTGTACAGAGTGGAGCCCCGACTGATATGAACCTTGGGGGCAGATGCAGAAATAAGGGATATAAATGTTCCTTCATTTTAAAGTGGCAATCTAAAACTGAGCAGTGACACATTACATAAATTATGATTATGTTGAAGTGATATCTTGTTGTTGCTGCTGTTTGTCAGCTTGTAATGAATTCAAATGAAGGGGATGATAGTACTAGTCTTTTACCTGATCATAACCGTAGATATATATTGAGAATAATAGAAATATAACAAGTTTATTTATAAATCACTTTAATTGCTTAACAGCAAGTAGTAAAACCACAACATATAAAAACCATTAGCCCCATAAAAGATAAAACAAATAAATACAGATCAAAAATTCACAGAAGCTTCAAAATAAGAGGTTTTAGACGATATTTAAAGAAATGTAATTGAGGCTTTATATTTGACTGTTTGCCCATAAACCTTATAAGTAAGTATAAATAAAAAGAAAACGACCAACACAAAGAGAACCTGTGTTGGTTTTAATATTGGTGCATGTGTCTCTGAACGGCTTATATCAGCCAACCCCCCCCCCGTATCAGTCGGGCTCTCGGGGCAAAGTCCAGCTTCTCTGCTGTGTCCCAATCTGTCCCTTAATTGACATATCAGTCACCCTGACAAGAAGAATAATTTCTCCCATTGTGTTATCGCTCCACGCTGTGCCAATGTATGTGTGCATGCGTGTACTTGTGTAAACACCGCTTGTTTGTTTTCCTGCTGTGTGAATAATTCAGCGACCCCCCTCCACACCACGACGGCTCAAACCTAGTCTTTAATCACACAACAATGGCTGCAGGCTTTTTTCTCTCCCACCAGCCGTGCTTTTTCTGCATGACTTTCATTTTTACTCCTCTCTCTCTCTCCAGAGAAACTCTGGACCCTCTCTAATTCCTCCTTTTGCCGTCGTGATGGATGCATCGGAGGGCAGTCTTCGCAAGAGCACGCACGTGACCTTGCAGCTTTCGGATTCTGGCCACGCGGCACGAGGGGCAGAAACCCTGCTGACGTGCAGAAATAAATGCAAATCGATTTGTATGCAGACATGCATCATTTAAAGTGCGTAAACTCACAGAGGCAAATAGACCAGTCCCCACACACACACACACACACACAGAGCAGGGAAGATGAATCATCTGCCGCCAGCTTGATCCTGTGAGGCTCATAAGTAATATTCACCTCCAAAAGGTGAGACATTAGGAAAGTGCAGAAGTGTGTTCAGAGGGATTCTTTACTTTTAGGGGGGGCCCGACTTCAAATAAATGGAATCGCTTATGAGCCGGAGCTCTCTGAGGTGCCCGAGCTGCATTAAAAGGAATAAATAAATAAGACGGGGCAAACAACCGCAACTCAAAACACGTACAGCAGGGTTTTGTAAGACTGGTCCTGATGTGCCTTTGACTGTTTCAATTTAAAGAAAAGGGAAAACGGCAAATTAATTACACGTACAACAACACAAGTATGAGAGAAAGAGGAAAAATAATTACAGTGTGGATGTTTAGCAAACAATCCCAGCCGATTCGAATGCAAACAAACACAACCAGTTACCAACTGTGACTATTTACAATTCATCTCGAACCACGGCTCTCAAAACAAAAGAAACAAATAAATTATTAATTTTAACACAAAATAACACAGCGAATTATTGAAATAACACAATTGGAGCAGGACTTATTGGAGTGTCCAGTGTCTCATCCCCACTGCGGATGATATATTAGCTTTATTTGCAAAAAACGTTTTAAAGCGTGATTTGAAAAATCCATACATCTCCCCCAGTTATTTTGTAAACCTCAACAACACACAACATCTCTTCCGGGCATTGTTATCGATCGTACATTTGCACTTAACGCCTCATCCTCGCCTTTAACTCCTCCAGGTATTCGAAAGAGCGGTGAGTGGCAGAGATTCGGAATAGTCAGGTTTTGGGATGCCACTCCTGGAAAACTAAAAAAAGTTGCAAAAAAGTTTTTTGCATGCAGGAGGTGAGCAGATGTAAGTTGTGTGTGTGTGTAGGTGCATTGAAACACCCTTTTTTCAACAACTAGTGCTCCTCAACATGGGATTTCCAAGGCCAGTTAAATGCTTCTAACTGGGAATCCAAAGAAAAAGTCCATGCACCAACACGTGCACTTCTTCAGAGGAATCCACAGACCTGCCTCACTCGGTCCCCGTCACCTCCTCGTAGTAATTGCAGTGAAACCGACTCGCGGTTTCGACATTGATCTGCTCCGACTCCCAACAAGAGCCACTCTCTGTTTGTTTTTTTCCCCTGTGGGAATTCAGCACAGGAAAGGAACCCCACGACAAATTAGTCTTCGGCAGCGTAATTGCAGCTCAGGAAGTTCAAAGACTGAATAAAGACGGATGACGTGACCGGTCTCTGTTCATTTTTTCCAGCCAGTTTGCTCTTCATTAGTTATTTGATGCAGTTAAAACATGAATGTCAGATGAGACTGACTCACAATTGGTTGATTATGTGTATTGTGCAGACTCTAAATGCTTAAGATGACACTGTATAGTTTCACTTCATTTCTGGATCGTGGGAGAAAGTACACACTATGTTTTAACACCCACAACCTTTTGTATTCCACACGCTTTGCAATGTCACACGACAAGGTGATTTGAGCCGCTTTAAAATCCCTCCCTCACATCGCCCCAAACTTTAATAGACGGGGCGTGATTTGGAATGAACCCCACACACCCATCCTTCCCTCCAACCATCCACTTCCTATACACGTGCGTTTTTCTCTAATCATCCAAGGTCATGCGGCGTAGGGGGCTTCGCTGGAGCCTGTCCCACAATGCACTCTGGCATCGGGAGAGCAGACGCGCGTGAAAAGCCCATTTATGTAAAGTGATACAGAAGATTGAGCAGAGAGGGGAATTTGCATGGAGTCGATTAACTTGTCAGGTGTTCCCGGTGTAAAATACCTGCTAATGTTCCAAAGTGCTCATTTAGATTCCACCCGCACTTGGTTTCCACCTGTTTCCATATCAAGTGACTACATGCATGCACTGTGCAGTGTCTGCACAGGGCCTCATCCATGAATGAAGCGCCATTGTGAGGGGGGGCCCCGACTTTGTGTGTTTGTGCTCCACTGCCGAACTGCAGTCCGCTCTCTGCAGCTTTACCCCCGAGGGCGATCTTGAAGATGCCGGCTGCCAAAGGGGGGGAGCAACTTGCCGCGGAGCCCTGGACACTGAACCCCCCCCCACCCCCGCATCCTGTTGTTCGCTTGGCACACAGTTTTAAACGCCGAGCCGGTTGACCCAGTTTTTGTGCGTCGGAACATCAGAAGTATTTAGCGGGTGGGACGTAGTGTATCGAGTGTTTTTGTTCTGAGAGCGGCCTCGCAGGTACGGCGGATAAAAACTATTTATCGACTTATTTCTAAAGCCCCACGGTTTCCACAACCTAACTCAGTCTCAATGGACCGGAATGTGATGTAGCCTTCACACAAAGAGGCTTCAACTCTTCTCAAAATGCTATTAATGTGTCTATATGCCACATCTGGTGGTGCGGGCCCTTTCTCAGAATTTCGGGGGGGAAATGCAGGAAACAACCACCTGGCCCCACAAATCAACAATGTATAGTGAGATAGAACGGGTGCCAGGCCAAAGTAAATTGCGGCACTTCATCACCCAAAAAAACAGAGCTCCTGGAGAAGAATCCCCGGATTAATGAAATCTAACAGGGTAAAAGTGTCCGGGGGAAGATTTTCTCCTTTTTGAATGGAGTGTGTGCCACGTTTCATCAGGTAGCGCATACAGTACAGTACAGCTCAATGAAAATGGATGGCCGGCTAATAGAGGGAAATGTACAGCGTGAGTGAGAGCATAACCGGTTGATGGATTTAATGGCGGGTTACATGAGGACACCTCCAGAAAACGGAAATAGATTTTTTGTTCGGATTTAGGCCTTTTGTTTTTCATCGTAAAATCAATCGGGGGGGGGAAACAGTCGGTCTTTCATAAAGTGAAGTGCATTTAAAGAAAAGCCGTCATCTCCTGTGGATTAACCTTATCACATCCTTTCTGATCATCGAGGAGACGGTTCACAAGGGGGTCGCGGATGGTCGCGACAGACCGTGTATAGTATCATTAACATTTTATAAGGAGACATTAAGAGGGGTTGTTAATTCTCTCACGGCGGCGGGTTAAAATATCTATAAACTCGGATTGGGGCACAACAGCGTCACGTTTCTTTATTGAGAAAAGGTCCCACTTCAAACGAAAGGAGAAGGAGTACAGACTGAAGAGAAGCTGGAAATAACCAAGCGTCACAATTTCCGAAAGTGTTCTTGTTTTGTTTTTTTACCGCGGTGGAGGACATTGAGTATTCGCAATACAGCAAATTACGGGGACCTGTGTATTTATCTCTGCTTTAAGTTGGATTGTTCACCACCACAACTGGTTGGTTTGTCAGCAGAATTACACAAAACACACTGGGCTGATCTCAAAGAAAAAGCTCAATTCAAGAGCCTGTCTAGACCAGAATAGATGAAATCCAAGACGCAAGTCAAGTACCACAGATGCTATAGAGATTTTCGGTGTCCCGTAATTGAAGACGGAGTGAAGTAGCTTCTGAGGACGGCATACTTCTATACACTGTATTATCTTGCAGAGTACAAGCAGAGAAAATAAGTACTTATAGTCTTTACCAAGTGTACTAGGCTGTAAGGTATCAGTTCCACAATGGTCTTGTTTGTTGTTCTATTACAGCGTGCTATACTTGATATACGTCATACATCCACTTTGTTCACATATCTACTGGACAACCTTCTGCTCTCTCGACAATTCGCCGTGAGCAGAACATATATATATATAAGAGGTAGCAACTGACACACAAATAACACATGAGGGTCCACTTATGAATCCGCCTTTTGTTCATATTGTACAGTATTGCCTGTACGGTACATTTATGGCAACAATGAATAAACAAGCAAAGCTCAGTGAACCTCGAAAACCCAGAAGTGCTGCGCTTCCTCTCTGTGGATTCAGCGAGTTGGATTGTACGCCCGAGAAGAAGCTTAGTCATGCACGCTCAACATGTATACGACGATGTACACGTGTCCCATAAGAGAATCTCCCCGTTATGTCTTGGAAACACAGCAGGAGCTTGTCGAGCATTGAAGCGAGGTCGGGGGGGTAACGCAACCGTCTGGGGAGGAGGAGGAGGAGGGAGGTCCTCCACGACAGAGAGAGTCACAAGTCGCACGCATGAGAACAAATGTCCTCATGTGATCAAGCCGCTGAAGTATGAGCCTTAAGAGATTCTAATAATATTACAAGCTAATGACCCATTTCTGGAAAATAAGAGCCATCCCCGGCCTGGCCCTGGCCCCGGCCCTGTACGGCCCTGGTAAGCTCGGAGCACTAAGCAGAACCACTGACGGGCCTCCGCCGTCTCGGAGAAAAGACGCGAGGCATCCGTTCCCCCTTCCTCCTCTGAATGACGGTGCAATTTAAATGTTACATGGTGTGCCAACATCAGAGCTACCACCGCACTGGCTCCCAGCTATCTTGTTCTTCTCTCCTCAAAGAGCTGTCATCCGAGGCATAAAGAGATGAGACGTAAAAGTCTATTTCTTAGCGCTCCTTCATTTTTTCATTTTTTTTGGTCTGTTTGCCTCATTTGTCTATTTTTTCTTTTTTTTTATACTTCATCCAACTTTTCCCAGAAGTACATCTAAGCCACGTCAATTAGAGACGTAAACTTTAAACCTTTGCTCCCGGAATGATCTCTCTCTCTCTCTGCACGACAACAACGCAATTCAGACTTTCCCTCTCTCGCTTCTTCTTCTCTCTGTTTGCTGTGTATTCTATAAGGTGCAGACCAGCGAGGAGGGAAAAGACGAACAGATAGAGACTCTGCAATAATACCCCCTTTCAATCACAGTATATTTCGTGTGCTGCACAACATCAATACTCCAGAAAAGGAAACCTTTATTTTCTTCTTTTTGAAATCACGAATGCAAGGCATCTGCAGGGAAACCGATAAAGATTGTGCCTTTCAGTTCCTTTAGAATCCTGTAAAGAGATTATACTCTGTAAAATACGGTAAAACGTCCTTAGTGAATCTCAAGAGATACTTCTAATCAGAGATATGAATACAATTACACACATTCAGCGATAGGATGAGTATTTTTTGTATTATTGTGTAGAGTGCAATGCAATTTAACGTTCAAGACCATTAAGCAGCTGAAATAAACCTGTAAAGACATATATAATTCCCTATTACAAGTTTGATTTCATGGTGAGTATTTTACAAGAGTAGTTTACTGACTTTTATAGTATTCATTTAGTAAAATAATACAGTAAACTCCTTTCCAATCATCTTTTCTACAGTGCAAATAACAACTTCTGCAATACATAATCTCGGACTCTAATGCGGAAATCAATGTGACACATGCGACATATTCTTTGTGATGAGAAGACCTGAGGGGACGGGGCGAGTGTGTGTGTGTGCGTGAGCTTCTCTGTCAAACTCCTATAAACCGTGTCATTAAGGAACAGATTAGCTTTCATAGAGTGGCGTTTTGCTCTAGCCCCCCGCGGGCGTCAATACAATAAAACGGGAATTAATGTAATGATGGTGTTTAAAAAACTGTGTGCTTGTTTCAATTTGTACCACAAGAAAGGGTGTTTAACACGGTGGGGTTGAATGGCTCGATGGAGGCCTCTTTTCTGGTTGGCAGGAGGAAGTGGAGACGTGTCGTCCATCTTTATATACAATCTGTGGAAGGGGCCCCCCCCCTGAACTCGCCCTGGTTTGTAGTCTGCAAGGACAGCTTTGGTGTTCCATCCCCCCCGGCCTTGTCACTTTTCATCAAATATTAAAAACCTGATTCGTTTAAAATGAGGAAATAAAAACACGTTAAAGCAGAACCCCCATTGGACAAAAAGAATTCAATCGACTCTAAAATGATCAGTTATGTGCCGGATAACAAAGGGAAACTTCAATGTTGATCAGAACCAAGCTGGCAACCAATCGGTGGACCAGTCTCGATTGCCAGTCTGCCCAGTGCGTGAATCAGATGGGATTCATGGGTCAAATCCCCCGCTTGTCTGGAGTTCCCCCCACTCTCTCGGGCCTTTCACGACTAAGGCGACCCACTTCCACTGTATGTATGTGTGCGTGTGTGTGTGTGTGTGTGTGTGTGTGTGTGTGTGTGTGTGTGTGTGAGGCTTAGGACCATCCCCCGGTGAAATCACTAAGTCCCTCAAGTCTCTTCTGTGGATTTTTTTTGAAGCCTCTTATTTGGACTTATAGCCAGTGTCTTAATCTGGTGGATTTAAGAGAAGCTGATTGCTCTCGAAGAAAAAGGGAAAAACATTGTACTTAACAGAAAGAGAAAAACATTCATTTCACAATTAAAAACCAGAGCAGCTGATGGTTTTTAGACCGAGCCCCTTGCTTTCACCTGCCATCCGTGAACATCTAGGGCAAATACCGACGTTTCCCTTTACAGTGAACTGCTGCATTTGTGCTTCTTTCTTTTTTCTAACTTTGGCAGAATCACACAATTTTTTTTTAATTCACACCAGAGTACTCCGAGCATCACCGAGCTCGAGGCGTCCTGCGCTCCGCCCGTTGTATTTTTCTTGACGTTGGAAGTCAAAACAATTAAGTCAATCCTCACCCAGAGGCCTGTGTTGCGCAGAGGCTGCAAGAGCTGAGGGGAGGCAAATGTAAACACACACGGACACACACAAACACACACCCACACCACGTACAGTTTTCCTCCACACGGGCATTTTTATAAGCCTCTTTTGTCTTTGTTAGAGATCTGGGACGTCTAAATTATTTATTCCAACTGTGGTTTTTAGAGCCCGGATAAAAAAACAATATAGGCCTAATTAGGAGTAGTTTTAAGCAGAACTACATCTACTGCACGACTGTGACAATAACACACACACATACACAAACACACTTTTAATCCCTGTGTTTTTTTATTTCCAACCCACCCGGGAGCCACAAGATGTAACAGTGGACAGTTTTATAAGACGCGGTGATTGTACCGACACCTGCAATAAATGTCAGCTTTTTTCACGAGAGCGTAAATACTGGTGACACACACCCACCCACACACACACACACACACACACACACACACACACAAACACACACACACACAGAGAATGCCAATGACGTAGGTACAACAATCCTAGTTTCATGAACACACAACTGTCTTTCAAGCAAACGCGCGGCGCCAGTTACCAAAACAACGCATTAAGAGAAGTACACAACGGATTAAAAAACCCACAACCAGACGAGTGCACGCTGGGTTTAGCCAGCAGCCTCCGCTTTCAACGGTGACACAATTTGATTGGCTGGTGCTTCCGTTTTTGTTTCCGCATGAAAAGTTGAGTACTGCTGACCCCATTGGGAATGAATGGGCGGCGATTTTTGGTCGACGGGTCCAACACACATGTGTGAGTCCGGCGATACTTAACCTTATCCAACTTATCACAACTAAATGCCCAAACACAAAAACCCTTCCAACTGCTCTTTGGAAAAGAATCAAACCAAAAATCGTCCCTCTCTCCTCGCAAAGACATCTGTGCGAGTACAAACACACACACACACACACACACACAAGAGCACAAGGTGGGTCATCGGTTTGTGTTTGCGTTGCTCAGCTGGAAACTGAGAACGTGGTAGATTAGCTCACCACATGATGTGCGTATGAAACACACACACACACACACTTGGCCCCAGCTTGTTTAGGAGCGATAGCAGGGACTAAGGCCCCAGTGCACATGGCTGAGTGCAGTGGGATGCAGGGATGCGGGGTTGTGTGTTTTTGCAGCCGTGTGTGTGTGTGTGTATGTGTGTCGAGTTTGCCGTTTCCATGCTTATTGAAGCCAGCATGTGCTTTTTCGATACCACCCACCACTCATCTCGCAGCCCGGGCAATTTTTTTTTATCACACTCTCCCTCATGCCCACGTTCATAAAGCATACGCACACTGCCCGCTAATCGGCGTCACCACCATGTGCTTCCTGCGTGTGCGGCTATTCTCGGCCGGAAACTCCGCCGACTCCGCAGATCGATATCCGATTTAAAAATTCAAGAACCCCCCCCCGCCTCCTCCACAGATGATCCGTTGGATGGAAGTGAACTCGTTGCGTGCGTGCGTGAGTGCGGGCCCCCCCCCACCCCACACGCACGGGCAAATGTGAGTCCATCCGACACGGTGAATCATGCCCAAATCCCTTTGAGCGTTTTCCTCTTTTTTCTCCTTTCATCTGCTTTTCTTTGTGTATTTGTGTCTCTGTGTGTGTGTGTGTGGGGGGGGGGCAGATATGATGTGTTCAAGGGGTGAAGAGGACACTGCTCAGGCTCTTGACACCGCATTGTCACCCACCAGCTCCAGTCATATCAGCACACCGTGAGCTAGGTCACACTCTTCGACGGGAGTCACACACACACAAACACACACACACACAAACACAGGGATTTGTGTAACAGGATACACACACTTCTCCTCGGCGTGAGCTCCAGCCGGCTGTCAGTTCGGTGAAAAGAGGCTAGAGCCCCCGGAGTTTGGCCTCTTCTTTTTTCCTCTTCTCACCCCAACTGTCCTTACCTCTCTCTCTCTCTCTCTATTTCGCACACACACTCTCAATCCTGCTCCTTCTTCTTCTTCTTTCCACTCCCAAACAATCTCTCTCCATCTCATTCGCTCCCTCTCTCCCCCCCCCCATGCCCGCAAGATGCAGCAACATGCCTCTATCCCCTGTCCCTCGCTCCCTTAACTTTACAAGCATTCTCACACGCGGCGTCTTTTGTGCCATCAAGCTCCGGGGCTATTTTTAGGGCCGCCCTTGCCGCACCTCCACAAATGAGCCCTCCTCCGGCTTATTATTTTGGAATTATGTGGCGTGCATCGGCTCTGAAAGTTAGACGAACCCACGGTAAATCTCCCAGAGATGGTATCTGTTTTACACACTGGGCTAGCGTAGCTGAACAGGTCCACAAATCCTGGAGGAGATAATGCGGCAGTGATTGCGGCGCGCATTCTGCAGGACTCCCTTCCTTTTTGGTTGGAGCTTGTTTTTTCCCCCCGAGCATTAAGACTCCGAAATCACTCAGGCATTTAAACTATGTCCTCTTAGCTCTCCGCTGTCAATCACTGTTAAGAGAGTGTACTTGAAAACCCCAGGGGGCACTTTTCATATCTCTCAGTTGAAAAACACTTTTTCTCTTCGGCTTGTTTTTCTTTTAATATACATAACACACGCTATACCTTGCCAACACCTGAGGACAGAAATACAATGATTACCATTTTTGTTGCCGCTTCACTTTTATTTAATCTCGCTCCAGCTCTTCAGAATTATGTATATTTTCGATTGCTCTCACCCTGCCGGCCTCAGAATAATATGACGAAGGGGGCATACTGGCTTTTATTTTGAAAAGCCCGGCCTCGTTGGTTGACATTAACGAACGAACGCGGTGACCTAGAGTCACCTAGGAGTATCACATGACTACGTTCTGCTCATTCCATACCTGGAAGCGATTTCCAGCAGCCCCATCGTAGAGGCAACGTGTCGTGGGTTTCGAAAACAAGGGTTTTATTTTTTGGGGTAAAAAAAAGGTGTCAGCTGGATCAACCGGGTTAAATGTCCACAGGTGTGAGGCGGACGACAATAGCAGCTGCCATTTTGGAGAAAAAAATCAAAGAGAGCTGCCCCGAAGGCGGTCTTTACACATTCTCCAAAGAAAGAGAAGGAAAACAACGGGTTTTGAATATCAGTCAAGGGCTTGATGTGGTTTTATTTTGAAAGACGTATTTAGCGTGTGTGCAGGCGATTGAAAGGACGTAATAGATATTCCCTTTACTTGGTGTATTCAGTTTTTTTATAAAAGGTGGAGGTGACCTCAACATACAGTCAATGTGTGGGCTTTCCTAGATTTGCTTTGTTTGAGAGCAGACAAGGGAATGACAATGGTCCTAAACATAGGCTGGATAAAAATATGAAATATGCTCTTTCCCTTCTTCCCACTGTAAAAAGAAAGACATCCTTTTAGGTAGGCTAGCATTCAAAAAGCGGTGGAAATGAACATTTTAGCAAAGAGAACAGGCCGAGACACGGCTGCCTCGATTAATTTCATCTTTGATTTCGAGATTTTTTAAGTGAGGGAGGTCGCCGACAGATAATTGCTCCTTATTGCAATCGGAGAATTCTGTTACCGTACACATTGAGCTCAGTGACAGAAGGAAAAGAGTGCTAAATCTTGAGTTTGGAAACAATTAGAGGTTTGGAAACTGGCATGTTTTACCTCATCAGGAACCTAATGAACTTGAATCCTCCGCTCGAGAGTAAAAACGCCGCCTGAAGCAGTTTGATTGTGGACAAAAGTGATGGATGATCTCATAAAGAAGAAAGGGGGCAAAGCATCCCAATGACCAAGACTTGTCTGGGGAAAGTTTGTTTCTCTTTAATGGCTCTGAAGATGGGGAGATTTCCCACTAATGGCTGGTTTCAAGTGCAGTTTAGAACATGCAAACACAAGTTTAGTTTCCACTTGCTTTTTTTTTGTCTCAATCATTTGAATCGCATGGAGGATGACATCATTTTAAAGTTTATTGTATCCCACAGGATACAGGCATGGAGCAGCCACTGCGACTCCAGGGCAGCAATGCGCTAAATCACGTATATAAAATATGAAACATAGAGACAAGCCCCCTTTTTCCTTTTGTGTCAAGATAATGAGCATGGCAAGGTTATGCATAGAATGACTTTAAGTTTTCATATTTATGTGCAAAACTAGGATCTCTATATACGGTGTCTTTTAAGGTGAAGCTCCGGTTTGTCTTTCACGGGCTATAAGAACTCGCCGGTGCGTGAAAATGTCGGCTGTCAATTACAGACAAATGAATTAAATATTGGCGTTAGCGGCTTTCCCTCACTTGTGCACTCAGTTAGGGATCGGAAATGAGGAGAGAGGAGACGCCGCCAGATGCAATGTAATTTACAATTAAGAGCCTCACTGGTCGCCGCCAAAATAGGAGATGAAAGATTTAATGGGATTGCAAAGCCCTGAGCAGAAAGTGTAATGCTCTGCCGCCGCGTTATTTCACTGCTCGCTTTGTCTCTTTTTTTAGCTGTCACCTGTTTGAGCGGAAGCGGCGTTATCTGGAGTGGCCTCACACAGGCTTATGCAACAGCTCAGTCGCAGGTGCCACTCTTTATTCTGGCCTTTTTGTTTTTTAATAATGTCTGCAAATGTGACCACTCAACACTGGAATTCAATCCACACAGTGTTTATTTATTTTATCCAGACATCCATCCATCTACAACAGAAAAATATTTAAATAAATATAATATGAAATTTTACTGTTTTTCTACACATGCCATGTGTATATTTTATACACTTTTTATTGTTTGTTTTTCTGGTCTTTCATGAAATGGAATCAGTCCTTGGCTCTTGTCAACAAGCACATTTATTTTTCCAGAAATTTTTTGCTTTTAGCGGAGTTGGAAGAAAAAACGAAAAAGCCACAGACTTCCTGGAACATTTTGTAAACACGGCCGTTGATGAAAATGTGTGCAGCAGACGTATGCTGCACACATGGTAGCTGGAGAACACTTTTTGATAAAAAATTTGCATGTTTTACAGCGCATTTCAGATTTGATTTGTAAAAAAAACAACTATTGCGATACCCGTCCTGAAGCGTGAGTCCCTCGACACTCAACAGCTGCTGCTGGAAAGGCCAGCTCAGTGGTACCTTCCAAAATGTCAGCCTCACAACTGCCATATTGCGGCAGATTGATTTCCGTGGCAGCGTAAGCATTCGTGTTGCAGGTGAACACTGGTGCAGTTTGTCACAGTGTGAGCATACTTCACACAGGTTGTCCTCAAATGAATGTGGAGCACAAAAGGGTTCCGTCAGCATTTTGTTGGTAACAACTCTCGAGATAGAGTGAAGTGCCCCAGCTTCAAAAGAGGAGAACATGGACGTCTCCACGGTGACATGTCTTTCTTGGGATTATTCCCTTGCACACACTTCCACTGTATATTCTCCCGTCGGTGTCAGGTGATTGACGGTAAGCAAAGCGTAACCTAATGCGGCGCTGATACCGGAGACGCTCCACTGTGGCACAAATGAAACAACAATTAAGCCAACGCTGACAAACACCAAATTAAGGCTCCGTGCTCACTGTGATGGATTACCTTTGCTGGAGCCTTGGCAATTTTTTCGAGTTGTTTCAAGTATTGAATTGAGTGGCAGCGAACAGCTTCTCCTGAAGGGAGGAAAACAAGCCTCCATATCTGCACTAAAAAAAGTCCTTTAAGCCTGCAGAGTCAATGATTGATGTTTTTTTTATTTTCTTAACTCCACGCTTTGGGCCTCGGCGAGGCTCTGTCCCGTAGTCACAGTTTATACGGATTTGGATTCTGCGGAGCTAAATTCTTAAAAGTAAAAGAAAAATGAGGCCGTGTGTATTGATGAAAGCCGCCGTTCCCCCGATGAAGTCCTCGACGAGGCAGCGAAAGTGAGAGAGTAATAAACCGCAAAAGAGTGGCAACGGCAAGCAAGTGATTACCATTTGAATCAATACCTAGCGTGGATGCTGCTGTTCGACCTGTGAAGAACTTTCGGAGGATGTCATGTCTCCCCCCCCTTCACTCTCCCCTCGCCCTGTCGACTGATAGAGTGGCAACGAGACGGTTTTCTGACTGACTCCTGGCAGGGGGGGGCTCTTGACGAGATCCACGCTAGTCGTGGCTCGACCGGTTTCCCTTCACTCCCGCCGTTTGATCGAGCAGCCTCGGGGGTGCACTCAGGCAGAAAATAGCCGAAGTATTCTCAGTGTTTTTGCTTGAATGTGACTGTCACCTCCTCTACTGATGACTGTTTCAGGAAACAGACAAAAACTTCTGCTTTTTTTGCTGCTGTGCTTATAGGTAAGACATTCTGAAATAGACAAACGGATGAAAAATGTAATATTTTGAGAATTAGGTTAAGAATATGCCATGGAAATGTATTTTGAGTAAAAAAAATATTGGAATATTCGGGGAAAAAGCTATCACATCCGAAATAAAAGTGATACTTTATTAATATTTAGATTTTGTAAACTTGCATCGAGGACATTTACACTATAACCAACCTTGATGTAACCCTGATGTGAAGAACTCCGATATGTATTAATTTACAATGATCCCTGTTAGCGATTAGTACAACTTAAATGATCGTTACTTCTTAAACCTCTTTAAGCAGGTATGTGAAAGAGTTTTTTTTTCTCCCCGTTACTACTCATGTTTTGTTTTGTTTCCGTTAAAGAACTTGTTTAATTAAAAATTAGCTTTTGTTTTAAACTCTGTGTCTTGGTCCTACTCCTCCCCTAAATCCTGACAGATGCAAGTCAGATGTAAAACATGTTTTCTGACCAGTGACCACGTATTTTTCCCGATTGCAGGGAATTACAGTCGCCTGCCAAGGACACATAAAACATCCTCTGAAACCCTGAAGATGCAACGGCTGCACACAAGGACAGCTTTGGCAGCTGGAGAAACATTGAAGTAGTCGTAACTATTGATCAGCCGCTCGGTGCTTCCCCATCTGCCAGAGTGGCTAAAGGCCACGAGCCAGCTGCCTTAACTGGTTTTCTGTTCCCAGTTCAGTGTTACACAAAGACCATTCAGCTGGACTTAAGTGTAAAAAATTGAAGAACACACTCATTTAAAGGGGCCTTTATCATTTTCACAGATAAATATATGTTCCTACATTTTTATCGTTCACAAAGTTATATCAGAGGGATTTATTTTACTGTTTTCATTTTAAAACACTTTTCTTTGTTGTCTTCTGTGGTTAATAAGCGAATCCACAACTGCTCCAGGGCCTGAAGCTTTACATTAGAAACCACAAAAAGCAGCTCGAGGCGATGTAATGTTTAAGCACGGAACCAATTTGACCGAATCTCCCTTTTCAGAACAAGTTACATCCGACGTCTCCAAAAACGCAGAGATTACTCAGGCAGATGTGCGTGTGTGCGTTTTCCTCTGAGTGACGCTGGGAGTGTGAGTGTGTGTGTGTGTGTGATCAGCCCGCCGTGACGATGATGTGTCACTTCCTGGCAGAGGCTTTCAAGACGTGCTCGTCGTCAGCGGGCGAGAGAAAGTGTGAATTGTGCAGAGTCAGGCGGGCGGACCTGCTCACATGTGACTCACACAATCTGCTGTACAGTGCAGGGTTGAGACTCGGGGTGTTGTGTGTGAAGATGTGGGCAACCGTGGCTCCCACACAAGAGTTTCTTTGCATTTAAAAAGAGAAAATATACAAATAATAATATCCTTTCAGCTTTCATTCAGTTCAAATAGTGAATTCACTCTGCACCGGAATGCACACACACACACACACACTTTGAATGAGAAGCTCTTGAATACATCGGATGAAAACGACGAAAGGATTGTGCTGCGTCGCGAGCGGGAGGGGGGGAGAGAGAACGTGTCCTGCCAATCACGCGGCTAGCTTGTTAGCTTGTCACCGGCTGATGTGTTCGGTTTCAGCAAAGACACACACACACAAACGCACAGCTCTTGCATCTCAAGATTTGACATTTCTCTTCACGTCAGCAAGGTGTGTTGTGTGTGTGTGTGGGTGTGTGTTTGGTGTGGGGGGTGGGGGGGGCATATCGGTGACAGAGTGAATTCACTATTTGAAATGAATGCATGCTGAAAGGATATTACATTATTTGTATCATTATCTCGCTTTTATTAATTGCAAAGAAGACTCTTGTGTGGGAGCAGGATTGCCCACATCTTCAACAACCCCCCAACCACTCTCCCCCCCCCACCCTCGATGTCAGTCAATCCACTGCACTGTACACGCTGAGCTGTGTGAGTCACATGTGAGCAGGTACGCCCGCTGACTCTGCACTTTTCACACTTTCTCTTCGCACGCTGCGAGCGCAGCGTCGTTGAAAGCTTATGCCAGAATAGTGACAACATCATGTCACGGCGGGGTGATCACACACACACACACACTCATCACTCCCAGGCGTTCAATCACGAGGAAAACCCCAGCCACACGCACATGTTGCTGAGTAATCTTCGCGTTTATTTTGGGAGACGTCGTGACTGTACTATGTTGAAAGAAGGGGAGATCGGTCAAATTGGTTCCGATGCTTAAACCTTTACCATCGCCTCAGAGCTTGTTTGTTGTGGTTTCTATGTAAGCTTTCCAGGCATGGAGCAGTTGTGGAGTCGCTTATTAACACACAGAAGGACAACAACGAAAGTGTTTAAAAGAAAAACAGTAAAATAATCCTCTGAAATTACTTATTCCTTAGTGAACGATAAAATTGTCGGAACAGTATTATTTATCCTGTGAAAATGATAAAGGACTCTTTTAAATGAGTGTGTTCTTCAATTTGTTTTCACACTTAAGTCCTGCTGAATATTGGGTCTTTGTGTAACACTGAACTGCGGGAACAGAAAACCAGTTATGGAGTGGCTGTGGCCTTCTTAGCCTCTCTGCAGATGGGGACAGACGAGGGTCTGTCAATGTTACGACACTACTTCAACTGTTTCTCCAGATGCCAAAGCTGTCTTGTGGTGCACGCCGCTGCATCTTCAGGGTTTCAGAGGATGTTTTATGGTGTCATTTGCGAAGGGACTGTTAATTCTACTGCATCGGAAAAAAAAATACGTGGTCTGGTTCAGAAAACATGTTTTACATTGACTAGCATCCTGTCAGGATTTAGGGGAGGAGTAGGACAAGACACAGATTATAAAAACCAAAAGCTAAATTTTTAATTTAAACAAGTTCTTAACGCGAAACAAAACAAACATGGTAGAAGGGGAGAAAAAAAAAACTTCTTACCCAGATACTGCTTTAAGAGGTTTCAGACGTAACGTTATTTTAAGTTGTACTAATCGTCTAACAGGGATATTGTAACTAACACTACATATCTGGAGCTTCTACACTATCAGGGTTATAAGGTTGGTTTTAGTGTAAATGTCTCGATGCAAGTATACAAAAATCTAAATATTATTAAAAGTATCACTTATTTATTTCAATGTGATATGTTTTTCCCGATGAATATTCCACTATTTTGTTTACTCAAAATACATGTTATGGTTTCTTAACCTAATACTCAAAATATTAATTTTTTCATCCGTAGTTCAATTTCAGGATGTCTTACCACTACGCACAGCCATCAAAAAAAAGCAGAAAGTTAATTTCCTTAAACCATACACCAGCACCACCTAATCTTATGGATACATTCGACCAATACACTCAACACATTCTCATACTATTTATATGTTGTGGAACACAGATATACAGTCGTAGAGGTTTATCTCTCGAGTATGTGTGTGACGCTCGGAGCAGAGTCCTCTCTCGTGTGTCCTCCCCACTCGAGATGTTCACTGGCTTGCTCGCTCCCATGGTGACCACTCACTCAGACACAGCGTGACGATGTCGTCAAGGATACGCTCTCTCACACACTCACAGCACTATTCAGTCATAGAGAGTAGTCAGCAGGAATACCTCGTTTCTCGTTGATCCAATCATGTGTATGTAGTCTGATCGTGGGTCGACCGGGGAGTGTGAAGGAGGGGGGACCTCACTATGACATTCTCGCATCGAAGTGTTTATTTGTTCAGAGGCTCGAAATCGCAGCTGTCTCTACGCTGAGGTGTATTGGTCTCAAGAGGTAGGAGTTAGATATCGCAGATGGTGGTGTGTAGTCTGCTTGCCGACTGTCTTTTGCGGACGCGAAGATATATTTGTCTTGTCATTAGTATAAGTTCGACACGCTTGGTATAGCAGACGAGATGGTATATATTCTAGTTTTCGTGAAACTAATAGGTGGAACTCATGCTGGTAAGAGTCACGTTGTTGTCGAGTGCGGTTGCTGACTAGAGCGTCTGAGTATGCGTGTGATGGTAGATTAGGCGTGGTCGCGTGGTATATGTAGACCGCTTTGAGAATTTTTGTCTGTGATACGCGATGAATGATCATCACTCTTGAGAAGAGTATGAAAGTTATGAGATCAAGAGATCGCTACCTCCACCTTGTGACGATTACAAGAACAGGATCCTGTACTCGCCTGTAGTAACTCAACAGCGACACACTCGTAACGCCGCGCATACGGAAGAGAATACACGAGAGGGGGAGAGTAAGTTACTCAATGATAGAAAGAAAAAATATTCAATCATTGACTTGCAGGCTTAAGGACTTTTTTTAGTGCAGATATGCGAGGCTTGTTTTCCTCGCCTTCAGTGATAGAGAGCTGTTGCGCTGCCGATCTCAATCTGCATATACTGAAACAACTCGAAATAGAATTGCCAAGCTGGCTCAACGCAGCATGAAAGGTAATACGGCATCAGCAGAACAGTGAGACATCGGAGCCTTAATATGGTGCTTCTCCGCGAACTCGCAGCGTCGCGAGCACTTAATTGTTGATTCATTGCGTGTCGCACATGGAAGAGCGTGGCGTTTCGCTGTATCTTACTGCGGCCGCATTAGGTTACATACTGCTTTGTATCTCCTTTACCGTCATCACTCTGGACACTGACGTGAGAGCATATACAGTAGGACGTGTGTGCTTAAGGGAATAATACCGGGCTAAGAAGAGACATGGTCACCGTGGAGGACGTCGCATAGTTCTGCGCCTCTCGTTTGAGAAGTGCATGGTGGCAATGCATCACTACTATCCTCAGAGAGTTGTTACGGATGGCCACAGAACCAACAACATAATGCTGACGGAACGCCTCTATTGATGCTCCAGCATATTCTCATTTGAGGACGAAACTGTGTGCTGTGATAGTATCGCTGCACATACAGTGATACAAAGCTGCATCCATGTGTTCGCTATCACGTGCTCAAACAGGCAGAATGCTTACGTCTGTCCCACTGTAAATCAAGGAATCTGGCTGTCCTGCGAATGATGGCAGTTGTGAGGATCTGACATTCCTTGTTGAGGGTGACGCCACTGAGTCTGGCGCATGGATCCTAGCAGCAGTCTGTGGAGCGTGTAGCGAGGACTCACGCTTCTAGGATAGCGTGGGACACGATATACTGCAACTAGTTGTTTTTTGATTTACAAATACTAATCGTGAAAATGCTGCTGTAAAACATGCACATGTATGATCAAAAAGTGTGTCTCGCTGACAGCTACCAGAGTGTGGATAGGGGTTGCAGAGGAGACTACCCATCTCGTGCATAAGACGTCTGCTGGCCACACACATTTATCATCAACTGGCCCGGTGTTTACAACTGATGTCCAGGAAGTCTGTGGCTTTTCTCGTTTTTATTCTTGCCACTCCATGATTGTAAAATTTGCTGAAAAATAATGTGCTTTGTTGACAGAGATGCGAGACATCGCATAGGACTGATTCGCATTTCATGAAAGACCCAGCAAAATAACTCAAAGATCAATAAAAAGTGTAGGTAACATAGTTATACACATGGCATGTGCTCATGCGTAGTGAGAATAAGTCTACAGCTATAATGTGGTGTCATAACATACAGTTCTAATATTTATATTTATGATATAATATATTTCTGATGTAGTATGGATGGTATGTACTGTGGATAAAAAATAAATAAAACACTGTGTGGATGAATTCGCAGTGTTTTGAGTGGAGTCAGCACATTTGCAGACAGTTATGTAAAAGACACGATAAAGGCCAGATATGAAAGAGTGGACAGTAGCTGACAGAGCTATAGAGCTGTTGCGATAAGCTGAGCCTGTGTGAGGCGCACTCGCAGATAACGCGCGTTCTAGTCGGCTCAACCAGTGACCAGCTAACAGTAGATGCACATGCGTAGCAGCGTGTATATAACGCTACGGCAGGCTGGCAGAGCACTGCACACTTTCTCTAGTTCTCAGAGGCTTTGCCTGCACATCCACATTAATCTTTCAGCATCCTATTTTGGCATTGGCCAGGCGAGCAGTGAGGCTCTTAAAGTTTGTAAATTAGCTCATTGCATCTGGTCGGCGTGACCTCCTGCTCAGTCCTCATTTCACGCTTCGATCTCCTACTGAGAGGCTACAACGTGAGGGAATAGCGGCAACGCCCGCCTATTATTTAATCATTGCACTAGTCTGTAGATTGTAGACAGGCCGACATTTCACAAGCAGCAACGCGCGAGTTCGTTATAGCACGTGAAAGACAGACCCACGCAGCTCACCTTAAAAGACACGCCGTTATATAGCAGATCGTCTTTAGTTTTCGGCACATTAATTATGAATAACTTAAAGTCGAGTTCGTATGCATAACAGCTTGGTCCTATCGCCTCATGTATCTCCAATTGACACTCACTAATAAGGAAAAAGAGACGCTATGTCTACGATGATTCGTATTTTATATACGTGAGTTAATAGCGCATTGCTGCCTGGGAGTCGCAGATGGACTGCTCGCTGATGCTACATGTATTGCACTGTAGCGTGAGGGATACAGAATGAAGACTATTAAATGATTGTCATCTACATCCATTGCTATTCAAATGATTGAGTACAAAAAAAACAGCAATGTGCAGTGGAAACTAAACTTGTGATTTTGAGGGCTATGTCTAAACTGCACTTGCAAAGCCAGCCCGAGTAGTGGGAGAATCTCCGCCATCTTCAGAGCCATTGAAAGAGAAGACAAAACTTTCCCAGACAAGTCTACTCGGTGCATTAGGGATGCTTTGCATCAGCGCTTTCTTGCTTACTATGAGATCATCATACCATAGGCACTCTTAAGAAGGGCTTTTGTCCGACAATTACACAGACTGCTATCATGGCGGCCTGTTTTCTACTCTCGAGCCGGTGGAGCGATTCAAGTTACATTAGGTTCTGATGATGAGGTAAATATACGATGCCAGTATTCCTAAACTCTATATTGTTTCGGCAAGCTCGAAGATTTAGCACTCTTTTCCTTCTGTCACTGAGCTCAATAGTGTACGGTAACAGAATTTTCTCCGATTGCAATAAGGAGCAATTATCTGTCGGCGACCTCCCCTCACTTAAAAAATCTCGAAATCAAAGATGAAATTAATCGATGGCAGCCGTTGTCTCGGCCTGTTCTCTTTGCTATGTTACTTTCCACCGCTTTTGAATGCTAGCCTACCTAAAAGGATGTCGGCAGGTCTATATCGGGAATATTATGGTATCTTGTTTTACAGTGGGAAGAAGGGAAAGAGCATATTTCATATTTTTATCCAGCCTATGTTTAGGACCATTGTCATTCCCTTGTCTGCTCTCAAACAAAGCAAATCTAGGAAAGCCCACACATTGACTGTATGTTGAGGTCACCTCCACCTTTTATAAAAAAACTGAATACACCAAGTAAAGGGAATATCTATTACGTCCTTTCAATCGCCTGCACACACGCTAAATACGTCTTTCAAAATAAAACCACATCAAGCCCTTGACTGATATTCAAAACCCGTTGTTTTCCTTCTCTTTCTTTGGAGAATGTGTAAAGACCGCCTTCGGGGCAGCTCTCTTTGATTTTTTTCTCCAAAATGGCAGCTGCTATTGTCGTCCGCCTCACACCTGTGGACATTTAACCCGGTTGATCCAGCTGACACCTTTTTTTTACCACAAAAAATAATAACCCTTGTTTCGAAACACACGACACGTATGCCTCTACGATGGGGCTGCTGGAAATCTGCTGTTCCAGGTATGGAATGAGCAGAACGTAGTCATGTGATACTCCTAGGTGATTCTAGGTCACCGGGTTCGTTCGTTAATGTCAACCAACAAGGGCCCGGGCTTTTCAAAATAAAAGCCAGTATGCCCCTTCGTCATATTATTCTGAGGCCGGCAGGTGAGAGCATTCGAAAATATAGCATCATACTCTGAAGGAGCTGGAGCGAGATTAAATAAAAAGTGAAGCGGCAACAAAAAAGGTAATCATTGTTATTTCTGTCACTCAGGTGTTGGGACAACCCGTGTGAGGCTGTTTTAATACAACCAGCATGTGCAAGGTATAGCGTGTGTTATGTATATTAAAAGAGAAAAACAAGCCGAAGGAGGATAAAAGTGTTTTTCTAACTGAGAGATATATGAAAAGTGCCCACTGGGGTTTTCACAAGTACACTCTCTTAACAGTGATTGACAGCGGAGAGCTAAGAGGACATAGTTTAAATGCCTGAGTGATTTCGGAGTCTTAATGCTCGAAAAACAAGCTCCAAACCAAAAAGGGAAGGGAGTCCTGCAGAATGCGCGCCGCAATCACCGCCGCATTATCTCCTCCAGGATTTGTGGACCTGTTCAGCTACGCTAGCCCAGTGTGTAAAACAGATACCATCTCTGGGAGATTTACCGTGGGTTCGTCTAACTTCCAGAGCCGATGCACGCACATAATTCCAAAATAATAAGCGGAGGAGGGCTCATTTGTGGAGGTGCGGCAAGGGCGGCCCTAAAAATAGCCCGGGAGCTTGATGGCACAAAAGACGCCGCGTGTGACAATGCTTGTAAGTTATAGGGAGCAAGGGACAGGGGATAGAGGCATGTTGCTGCATCTTGCGGGCATGAGAGGGAGCGAATGAGATGGAGAGAGATTGTGTGGGAGTGGAAAGAAGAAGAAGAAGGAGCAGGATTGAGAGTGTGTGTGCGAAATAGAGAGAGAGAGAGAGAGGTAAGGACAGTTGGGGTGAGAAGAGGAAAAAAGAAGAGGCCAAACTCCGGGGGCTCCAGCCTCTTTTCACCGAACTGACAGCCGGCTGGAGCTCACGCCGAGGAGAAGTGTGTGTATCCTGTTACACAAATCCCTGTGTTTGTGTGTGTGTGTGCGTGACTCCCGTTCGAAGAGTGTGACCTAGCTCATCGGTGTTGTGCTGATATGACTGGAGCTGGTGGTGGTGACAAATGCGTGTCAAGAGCTGAGCAGTGTCCTCTTCACTGACCCCTTTGAACACAATCATATCTGCACACACACACACACACAGACGACACAAATACACAAAGATAGCAGATGAAAGGAGGAAAAAAGAGGAAAACGCTTCAATAGGGATTTGGGCATGATTCACCGTGTCGGATGACTCACATTTGCCCGTGTGTGCTCCGCACGCACGCACGCACGCAACGAGTTCACTTCCATCCAAGGATCATCTGTGGAGGAGGCGTTCTTGAATTTTTAAATCGGATATCGATCTGCGGAGTCGGCGGAGTTTCCGGTCCTGAGAATAGCCGCACACGCAGGAAGCACATGGTTGGTGACGCGATTATAGCGGGGGGGGGGGGGGGGGGAAGTTGTGCGTATTGCTTTTATGGAACGTGGGGGTCTTGAGGGAGAGTGTGATTAAAAAAATTGCCGGGCTGCGAGATGATGGTGTGGGTGGTATCGAAAATGACATGTCGGCTTTATAAGTGGAAACGGCATACCTAGAACACCGATAAACTAACACACTCACGGCGGCTGCAAAAACTCACAACCCGTTCATGCCTGATCAGCACTGCACTGCAGCCATGTTTGCAATGGGGTGCCTTTCATCGTGTGCTTTCGCTCTTATCAAGCTGGGGAAAAGTGTGTGTGTGTCTGTGTGTTTTCATACGCACATCATGTGGTGGAGCTAAACTACCACTTCTCAGTTTCAGTCTGAGCAACGCAAATCACAAACCGAT